>JAUMJL010000215.1:0-309663 GCA_033558185.1 Dromococcyx pavoninus
CTCTCCCTCTCCTCTCCTCTCCTCTCCTCTCCTCTCCTCTCCTCTCCTCTCCTCTCCTCTCCTCTCCTCTCCTCTCCTCTCTCTCCTCTCCTCTCCTCTCCTCTCCTCTCCTCTCCTCTCCTCTCCTCTCCTCTCCTCTCTCCTCCCCTCCCTCCCTTCCCCCTCCCCTCCCTCCCTTCCCTTCCCTTCCCTTCCCTTCCCTTCCCTTCCCTTCCCTTCCCTTCCCTTCCCTTCCCTTCCCTTCCCTTCCCTTCCCTTCCCTTCCCTTCCCTTCCCTTCCCTTCCTCCCTTCCCTCCCTTCCTTCCCTTCCCTTCCTTCCCTTCCCTTCCTTCCCTTCCCTTCCCTTCCCTTCCCTTCCCTTCCCTTCCCTTCCCTTCCTTCCCTTCCCTTCCCTTCCCTTCCCTTCCCTTCCCTTCCTTCCCTTCCCTTCCCTTCCTTTTCCTTTTCTTTTCCTTTTCTTTTCCTTTCCTTTCTTTTCTTTCTTTTCTTTTCTTTTTTTGTGCAATTCTAAAGTTCAATTGGCTAGGAGGCAGAACCTTTATTTTTTTCCAGTTCTCTATGTATGCAGGTACCTATTTACAGGGACAGCCTCATCTTAATGTAAATTACAAATGGCATTTGCTCTGTTGAGACATTTTTCAAAAATTAAACAATTAAGGATCTTGATGCATATTAAAACCTTGAGGAAGATGCTGTCTGTGTTGATGTCACCACTTTTGTCTCCTCTGTAACTTTTTTAAACCTCAAGAAAATAATGACAGAGCATTTCAAAGACTGTGATGAAATGCATGTCTCATCAAAGAATTCAGAATTCTCACTGATTTTCATATATTTCAGAAATACACAGTCTTTATTGCTTTCCTTTACTTCGTGGATCCTTGGTGTTACAGTCTGTTCAGGGAGACTTGGAATTTTGAAAGAGAGAAAGTTGGCCCTAATTGATCTGGCTCATCTCTGGCTGCAAGGGCTCTGTTACTGTGTATGTGGGTCAGAGGCAGAAGTTTCTATAATATAGAAAACATGTCTATCAAAATCAGCATGGACACTGCAGAGGGGTAGAGCTGATCCGGGTGGTACCTGCAGTTCAGGCAGGCACATGTTGTTGACAAAGACACCTGACTTCTTCAAAAGTACACCTCACAAATACAAGATGTCATGACAGCCTTGGTAATGGAGACCAGATCTCTTTATAGCTGACAGAAACATTTGCTTGCATTCCACTGGATGATTCTGTTTCCCATCACTAAAAACTTAAAGTATTTCTTGACATTATGAGTTGTTTAATAGCTTTTCTTTTTATTAACTTAAACAATTTTCCATTAACGTGCCAGCGTTCTTACTATTTGTTTAATGTCTGAGAGTGATGTAAAATCATCTTAACGGCTGCTACATCACCATTTTCTGTGCTGGCCTGTTCTTTCCTCAATATGTAACTGAAGTAATCCTGTCTTTAAGCATCCTGTATTCTTGCTAGAACAGTATCTATGCATTACAGGAAAAACAATACAAAGCACAGTCAGCCTCAGACAAATTCTTACTCACAAAGAATACAAAACTGATATCCAGAAGATTTCAGGATGTGTGACAGTATAAGAAGATGGTTTTGAAGAAAAACTGGTTTTATGTGTTATTTTAGCTAGTTTTCAGCATTTTTATCATTCTCTGCTGAAGCAACAGAGACCATTCTTTGTAAACTTGCATTTTATTCTTCATTATTACAGCAGTTTCCCACCATTCTGTGTTCCTTCCTCAATGTTTTTAATGACAGTCTGTACTGACAGGAGAGAACACATAATCATTACAGACAGTTTTTGTGGTAAGGATTGTTGTGGTTCTGAATCAATGTAGATCATTCATATGGCGTATTCATGGGAACTATATGCTCCATCATGCTTCATTTGGATTTGTGGCATATAAATGACTTAACGATAGTACAGAGGTGTACATAAAAGCAGTGACTTGTAGGAGGAAAACTTCAAGTTCAGGTTTTTTAAACTTTAAGTTCAAATTTATTTTCCTTTAAAATATGCCAAATTCCTGCCTTGCTTGAGCAGTCAATACATACTATCAAACAATTTTTTATGATTAAAAATACAAAATCAACTCACCCATCAATATCCGTCTTGTGTAACTATGAACCACAAATCACATGACTTCTCGAGAAAATTTATAACATTAGCAATTGAAAAAAGAATTATCTATACGACTAGCAAAGCAAACAAACATGAAGGGTTTGGAGAACCTATTTGGGTGCCTGTTACTTATTAATATGCTTACTGTGTTGCGTTGCAAACAGTTTCTGTCTGTCTATTGCATTTAATGACACTATCATGCATCATGTTTGGAGTAGATACGTATTTCTGCTCTTTTTTCAAGAGGTTAGGAAGCAAACAAACAAGAATTTACTAGGGGTGGGTGGATCCAGGGAAGAACAATTGACTATTCACATATTTCCAAGACCTTTTCCTTCCCTTTAGATTTTACTGACATCCATTGTTTTGAAAAAAAATAAAAACTCAACACACTTAAAAGTAATCTGAGAAGAACTGATTTTCTGAAACCCTAGCCCAATGTGTCTGCACATACGGGCAACATGATATGTCCCTTTGAAAAAAAATAATGTCAATAAATGTAAGTTTTTATGCATCTCTGTTTTTCTTTTAATTTCATATATGAAACAGATCATTTTTATCTTGGGCATCTAAAGAACAAAAAGTACCATCAGGTCCTATTTCTAGTCATAGATACCTAACTGAAAACATTGAAGATCACTTGTGTGCTTTTCCTTTGAGAGTAGCTGAAGGAGTGCTCTGTTAAAGACACAAAGGATGAAACAAGGTAAATGCCTCAATTTGTTATTTTATGAAGTTGAGTGTGGTTCACTTTTAAGGAAACTTACCTCATTGCTACAGCTTCCCTGAGGGGAGCAGTGAAGGGGGAGGTGCTGATCTCTTCTCTCTGGTGACCAGTGATAGGACATGTGGAAATGGAATGAAGCTGCATCAGGAGGAGTTCAGATTGAACACCGGGAAAAGGTTCTTCGCTGAAAGAGTGGTTGGTTACTGGAACAGGCTCCCCAGGGAAGTAGTCACAGCACCAGGCCTGTCAGAGTTCAAGGAGTGTCTGGGTGACGCTTTTAGTCATATGGTTTAGTTTTAGGTAGTCTTACAATGAGGAGGGAGTTGGACTTGATGATTCCTATGGGTCCCTTCCAACTTGTGATATTCTGTGATTCCTCCTGAGAATTTGGTGATGAGAACCAAGTCCTGTGTTTTTCTGAGTTTATTTCTCTGCATTAAGTACTTTCTCCTTACCAAGTAATCAATCAGGCCCTGTGTGGGTGGGCTAACAACCTACTTTGAATTGCAATATCCTGTCTCCTCTGCTGAAGGTTGCCACACTACTGCTCATTTGATTACTCCCTGAGCACTCCCTGATCAAAATAAGCCAGTTTAACAGAAACTTACCTACTTTATATTAACTTGGCTCATTCTTTGATGACAATAAGGTAGGAAGCGGTCACACAGCAAGTCTGGTCAAAGGGGCACCAAGCTTGGAATTAAATTAATGGTGAAAGGTACAGCTTGACATAACTGTGTTAACATTGTAAGACCATTATATTTTTTTTTTTCTCCAAATAGCACAACTCTGATTTAAGTTTTATAAAAGAAGTTTAATAGGAATTAGTTGGATAATGCTCTGTAATATATTGAATGTCATAGTTATGATCAGACATTAATGTCCTGTCTGTACATATTAATTTTAAGCAGAATATAATTCAGCCTTTCAGATGAGACAGAAGGAGGATTTTACACCTGGTTTTAATCAGAGACTCCATATCTGTTAAGTCACCCCATCTCTTGTACTTCAAATGAGAAAAATATATGGTGCTGTGCAGCCATTTCCAGCATGGTGTACTCTGTATACTATGTTATATGTATACATACATACAGCAGTTTTTTACAGATACAGAGCAGCATGAATGATATTACTTTGCTATTTGTCACAAGTCATCATAGGTTTTTAATCTTGCATTCTCAGTTGTGTCCAGAGGACAGCAAGCCACATGTGTAATATTATCGTATTACCTCTTGAGTGATGTTTACAGAAGAGCAGCACTTAGAGTGTATACATAATTCTGAAAGTATGTTTCTATTGAGTTAGTGAAAAGATCAAAAAAGACTGCCTTTCTTTTCCAAAAGAGAACAAATTCCATAGTATGTCCTATACACCAGTTTATAGGGAAACTTATTATTCAGTGTCATACAGCCCAATGCTTTCATAAGATTATCTTTTCATGTCACTGAACAGCACTGTTACATCAACAGAAGTGACTGGTAAAGCTGCAGATATATTGCCAAACCTGCACTGCTTGCTGTATATGTGGTTTTGCTAGTATAATAGGATTTTTTCACTTTATTATTACAGGAAATTTAATTGCTGGAATAGCACAACCTACAAAGTATATCCTCGTAAGCCATCCTGGCAAAAGAGTAAAAGATAGACCTGCTCTTAGAATAAGTGATGGAGTACCTCATAAGATTTTTTCATTATTTCTTCAGAACCTTACAGAACAAAAGTCTTCTCTTAATAAGCTTTACGTAACTATGAATGGTAGTCATAGGTTTGCATTATGCTGAATGAGTGATTTATATAAAAATAAAATCTCTGTTCGACAAGAACAAACCATCTGTGTCTGTGAACGTGTAGATCTAACTGTTCTTATGACAGCTTTCTTTCCTGGTACATTCCCACCTTTTAGTTTCAGACTGTTTTTTCATTTTTCTGCCAGATCAGTTCCCTGACTCAATTCACTGCACTGACTTCTGTCAGATAAGCATGAAGGAGAGGGGCCCAACATCAGGGGTGAGGGTTGGAGACCAGAAGACTTTTTAGCCAGCTTTGCTCCTTTCTTATTTTAACCTTGCTATACTCTACATTAAATTATGTACACAAGCATCACTGAGTTCATTAAAATGTCAGTTAGGTTCTTGTGAAGAACATAAACAGCTTTCTTTCTTGTACAAAACTTTTTCATAGTTTTAACGTCCATCCAAAACTGAGTTCTGATTTGAAATCTGATCCTCAAATTAGCAAACTAGAGTTTCCCTTATTTTTGCCATTTCTTAGAATGTTCCTTTTTCTAGTTTGGATCCTACCATAAGAAGGGGATTGGTTTTTAATTTGTTGTCCTTTCTACCACTTTGTAGAAATACTCCTAGCTTTTTAAAAACATATCAGGTGTATTTGTGTGACCCCATGTGTTCCAAGTAGCAGTGAAATAACTTCTCCAGTACCATCTATACCAACTTCACTATCTAAAGAGATTCAGTTCCTCCTTTTACATACTCACAATAACAAGAAGCCACTACTGTGCTCATAAAATTTATCCAACGATATTCAAATATTTGAGCTCAGCCCTTCTCACCCTTTGTACTGCTTCTGCCAGGAGTGTTCAGGGTTTAGTTAATTTACAGGCAGACAACTGCTCAGTTGTCTATTCTTTAGATTTCTTTCAAGGTTGAATTCACTAGTTTAATTCACTATTACACATCCCTTTGAAACAAGACACACTAGTTTGCTATCCCTTTATATATTCTGTCTCCTGTGTGTCTTTCAGGTCCAGTTCATATTTTAGATTCTCTCATGGTCTTCATAAAACCTCTTCTTTTTCATGCTTATTTTACATACTGGGTACTCTAATATTGACTTCATCTTTGGTGTCTCATTTTCCACCCACTGAAGCAATAGAGCAGTTTACACTTCAAAGCTATTATTTGTAATAAATATAAATTGTGGAATAACTGACAAGTGTGTGCCTGTACAAGTAATTCATTTTGATTTCAGTGGAAAGGGAATAATGGTGAAAAAGACAATGATCATATGTTTTCTTCACAATAGCAATTAAAAGAAAAATCTGGTCCTCTCATACCCCTTTTTCACAAAGACCACTTCTCTCTGCGGAGGAGTTGTGTCTGTGATAGATCTACAGGTGAGGATGAAAGAATTCTTGGGCACTGGGAGGACTGCAGGCATGCATGGTGGAGGGGAGAGATGGAAAACTGGAGGTAAGTAATTTGTAGTACTGCGTATGGGGGAATAAACATTTTATTATATAGGAAGGGAATATTAGATATCAAGCCACTTCAGGAAACTGGGGACCAGCTGCCAGAGAGAAAGAACAAATAGTTTGAGTTTAATTCTCTAGACAGGCTTACTGAGGACAGAGTTGATCTCCCTTTCTCTGTGCTGTATATCTGCATCCTAAGAGTTGGAAAAACTGTGGAAAGGATAAGGTGAGAAAAGAATCTGTAGAAAATACAATTGAATTGTTGTGAGGAAAGATGAGTTCCTACAAAAATATTTTTTATTGTTGCTGTGATGGTGTGTTGTTTGCTGATGCAAAACATACCATAGAAAATTCTATCATTTTTTTGTTTGGCTTTAACGCTCTGTTTAGCAATACAGAAATCACCGCAGCTTGCTGACGTGCAATTTCCCAGCCTGGAATTTGACCAGGAAATTGGTTGCAACTTTATATAGGTTCAGATGCCATACTGGCCATTACACAGAATCCTGTATCTTCTAAGTGCTCCACCAGAAAAATAAAGGAAATTAGGCTTATTCCAACTGAGAAAGGTGAAGCAACTATTTCTTGTTTATAGAATGGACATATATTAGTGAAGCAATTGCCAAAAAAATGCTGGGAAGGTTTTTCAAACTGTGGTAAATTAATTGGCACCAACCGTAATATTGGCTTACAGTTTCAGCACATACCTGGGAGACGTAGGAGTATAGGATTGAAATCCCTTAACTAGACAGGAAGGAAAACAGGGGCTTCTTACTTTGCTATGGGCACTGGAGGAGCAGTGCAGCTACATCCAAAGAGACAGGCATCTCTGTTTGTAGATTATGTTTAAATATGATACTGTTAAACCGTATGTTCATTTTTAAGACTTCTTGTTCTAATGAAACTATAGGTCCAAGAAAAAGCCAAAAGTTTCTAGATTATACTCACTTCCAGAAGAACCCTGCCACAAACTTCATAAGAAAGGTATGTATAATATTTATGTTTCTAAGAGTGTCTCTTACTTTACTCAGCTCTTAATTTAAAGCACAATTCTATAATAACTGCAATGACCATCAATTTGTGGTATAAGCTTTTTTTCCTTTCTTCTAATAGTTTCTCTGGTTCTGATAATTACATGTATTCATCTAAGGGATGATATTTTTAATATGCTATGAATATACACATTTTTATGTGACTTTAAATATGTTAGTCAATACTGTGAAATTAATTTTGAATGTAGTTTAATGTGTAAAAGAGAAGAATCAAATGTGTAAATATAAATCTCTTTTTAAAAGAAGTGTTTGGTTTTTTTTTTATCATTGAGCTTTTCCACTTTTCTCATTATAAGATTGAACATATGAATAATCAAACTTACAGTCTGTATTGAAAATTATGTTGAAAAAGATAGTGGTTTTTTTTGTGATTAGGATAGAAACAAGCATAATGCAAGGTATGATAACTGTAATGTAGGATATTCAACACTCGGAGTGAATTTTAGTTATATACACCACTTAATTTTCCACATTTTGCATAATGGTACAAAAATTTGAGAGAATGTGTAGATATTTCTATTAAAATGCAAAATGATTTGTTACTCACTGCCATGCTTTAAGAAGTACACCACTACACTGCGTGTGGTATGACAGGATTAGAGGAATATATGCGTTCTTGAATATGAAGAAGAAAATATATACTACCAAGAGCCTGAAAAGGAGATTTTTGGATGTTGCATGATGTCCAGATAGCAACTTCTGCTTCTGTTTACTGTATGGGTAACAAGTGCCACTGACATTAGTATCTTATAGACCAGTAACGAACATGACACATGAATGAAAAATATTTTCAAATAAAACAAAAAATGTTGGAGTTTTAAGGGCTTTGGCAAAATAAGCTTTTTCAATGTGATCATATATGACTGCAAAGCAATAAATACAGGAGAAATTTAAATACAGAGGCTTCAAACCTAATCCTATTTTATCTGCAGAAAATATTTTAACCATATTTTCGTAGAAGCACTTTTTTTTCCAAAGCATTTGCTTGTCCTCTCTCTTTACCTCGAGGTTCTATGGAGTTACCCTGTTGAGACGATAACTTAGGTAGGCAAAATGCAGTTATCTCTGTCAGTTTTTCTGTAACTTCATTTCCAATATTAAGGTTTAACTTGAAACCATAATACCAAACTTCAGCATTAGGTTAGTCATTAAAGGAACAAAAGAAAGTTTCAGGTCATACTAATGAGAAGTAACTATTCTGCTGGTACTTAACTTTGTATGATATCATAAACAGTTCATGGTTTGTGGTTTTCTCTTTTAGATAACTACCATTATACAGATCCTTTAAATGAAGCCCCACCTGAGTGTCTGTGAAGACTTTCTAAAATGCCTTCATTGGAGTGTGAAACTATGTATGAGGAAAGAAACAAAACAATTACAAAAGGAAATACACAAAGAAATGTGGGCAAGATGACTAGAAACAAACAAGATCTTCGGAATGGTTCTTGAAATTAATGTTTGTTGCCATTGAAATAAAAAATTACCTTCCTATGAAGCGCGATACTCAAGAATTCTTCCTGAAAATTCTACCAATGTAACTAATTTATAAAATGTTATATTTTGTTATTAAATATTTTATATTTCTTTAAATGTTTATTATTATATCTGTATATAAAAATTAATTGTATTATATTTTTATAACTATTTAGTATTTATATAAAATGTTCTTTTTAACAGATCCTATTGGATACGTCTGGTGACCCTGCATGTGCCACCTAGTTCTGGACCTATGCTAGACCTGGACCTTTGTTCCGTGTTGTGCAATGAACTAGGTTCACTTTTTTCATTCTCTCTGTCTTTCCCCTCTCCAGTAATTTCCTTGGAAAGGAAACCCCAGGCTACCAAATGCTGCGCCATAATCCGTATTCTGCTCATGGCAGGCTGAACTTCAATCAAAGCTCCAGTTAGATGTCAATAGGAACCCTTGGTTAACAAAGATGTGTTTTGTCTGGTGTCAATGAAAATCAGGCGAGGGTATCAAAGTAGTTTCCTCTTACAGTTTTTTTATTCTTCACTGGTAAATTGTTTAGCTAAATAACATTTTCATTAGTTTTGTTTCTGAGTTTGAAATATCAGTGAAATCTTTTCAACCCTTGTCTCCCCCGACACTTTCTCTTCTTTCATTTTAAACCTCCACTGGGTGGCATAGTTTCTCCCACAGAAAATTCAGTACGTGCGATTCTGTGGTAAACTTGGAGCTTCGAGCTTTCCAACGTCTTGCACATCTATGGCTTCTGCACCAATGGCATAGATGGTAAGGGAATGCTCCCTCCGTAGCACATTCCTTCTATTTATGGCAATCTGCAGATGGACTGTGCCTTGAGTTTTTCAAGATTCTACTGAGAATAGGAATTGCTAGGTATGTTTCTTTCTTTTTTATCTTTATATCCCTGATATCTGGGGAAATGAGCACAATTCAACATAAATTTTTCTGTGCAAGACAGTTTGTATTTGTGAAGCTTTCTCTGGAGATGACAGCATTAGTGAAAATGGAAACAAAGCAATCTTGTGGGGAAAAAAAGCAAGAGTTGTGAATTACCAGGACCAGACAATAGACATTTGACTCTCTTCTCTAATAGAATTACAGATCACAGATGGCTGCAGAATGAAAAAAACCCCTTGCAGCCATGCTGAAAGAATTCTAGAGTCTCACATGGGAAGTAAAGACTTTTAATCATCACAAAAAAAAAAAAAAGAACATTCATCAGAAGCAATTAAAACTGAACTAAGGGGATAGGAAAGCTCTTCTGCCTTCAATTGTCTGTAGAACTTGAAATTAAACTCTGCAAATGTATCATCTGTCTGTTCATCAATTAGAGAAAACAACCTTCTGTGCCTAAATCTAGCTTTTGTGAATATCCTTAACCTGATTATTAGACATTGATCCTAACTAATATCCCTAAATATCTACAAAGTAGCGAGGTGATCTTCTTGATACCAAGTTCCTACTCAAGCACAAAAATATCAGTGAAAGGAACTGTAATTTTTAGAGTCCCACCTTCCAGTGCAGCATGCTGTCTGTCATGGGGCATGTACTGTTCGAGCCCTCTTCAAAAGTCACCGATTGTCTAAAAGTTGTTTGAGTGTCAAATGTTCCTCTAAAATCATCAGCAAAAACTAGCAAAGTGATAGTTGACATTGTACACAAGTGGGAATCTGATATTTCCTGGTTTGCTTCTAAGTCATTGGGTATCTCATTTGCCTAACTCACTTGCCAAACATACAAAAAGGCAATTCCTAGCCTGTAGGTTTTTAGCAGTATATATCATCTAATTTCTAATTATTAAAAGTATATCTCCATATTTTTGGTCAGTAGCGGCAAACTCTGTCCCCACTCCCCCTCTTCCCCCCGTGTTTTCATTGTTTATCCAAATTTAGTGTAAAGGCAACAGTTTAGTTCTTGAAACCAAGAGTTGTAAATACACAGATAATGTAAGAAAAAAGAAGTAAAGAAGAAACCCCAAAAATAAAGAAAAACCAAAGAACTTGTGAATTTTCTTTATTATGTATAGCACTAGTCAGCCCGAAAATCAGGAGGAACTGAGTTTTAATTTGATATGTATGCTTCCCAATTGATACACCTTTCAGATTGTTGTTGTTTATGGCTCAAGATGGTATTTCAGATGAGGTGGATAGAAAAAAATGAACTAATACTTTTGGTAATTGTTCACTATCTGTGGATGGCTGCTTGGAAACCAAATTTGTCTGTAAGTGCTGCACACTGATGAAGTCAAATAATGATTTTATTGCCAAATAATTGGGTTGTAACTTTCACCTGAAAACTTCTTAAGAAACATCTTATTTAGTGAAAAACTTCTTTATCTCCTACAATCAAGCAGAAGCCTCCTATAACACGCATTGCCAAATTGTGGGGAAACAAATATGCCAAGATTCACTGTGTGGAT
This sequence comes from Dromococcyx pavoninus, assembly GCA_033558185.1. Taxonomy (NCBI): domain Eukaryota; kingdom Metazoa; phylum Chordata; class Aves; order Cuculiformes; family Neomorphidae; genus Dromococcyx; species Dromococcyx pavoninus. The sequence goes on from JAUMJL010000215.1 coordinate 11,029, forward strand.
GCCAGCCTTTGGAGGAAAAAATAATGAAGCTTCGTTCCGACATCTCCAGAAGTCTGTAGGAGCTGCAGGTGCTCAGCATTTTCAAAATTCAGACAAATTTATGTAAGAAATAGGTGAAAGATAAACATGTTTGCTAAGCATTTTTATTGAATGAATGATTTAGAAATGTGGTGGATTTCTGAGAACAGTAAACAATGAATATGTTATAGAACCCAGAACGTGACATTGATGTGACACAGAAAGAATATGAAAAGCATAGTAAATCAGTCTAATTTTAATTTATATATACTACGACAGTGATAAAAGGTTAGAAGAAGAGTTCACTCCACAAAATACCTTGAACATTAATACATTAGTACAAAATTAAAAGTTTCATTTGTGGAATGGAGATCTGAAGAACATCCCAAAGTTAGGCAAGACACAGGCTGAATTTTTAGAAGTGACTGGATAATGTGCTGACTAAAAAGGCATGTAGATGACTAATTTAAAGTCAGGGAGATAAATTTTTGTTTCTCCCTGAAGTACTAGATGTCAACTACTATCAAAACCAGGAATTATGATAAATAAACCATTATATCTTGCCCAGCACAGAAGGTACATTTTGCTTGCTAAACAGTTTTTCTATTGTAAAGTCAGAAAGTACATGTTTATTGCATTTCAGGTCATAATCCATGGTCATGGAAGTGAATGGAACAGGTAAAACTATGTAAATTAAGCTGATCAGACATAAACGGTGTTGTAATACCTTGCCAACTGATACATAAACGTCTATACAATCTGTTCACTGTATCTCATTATTACAGTGAAGTATATTCAAACATCAGGCTATGAACCTTCTATCCTTCATGACTCAGCTGTTAAAGCTCTGGGCTTTTTTAGTTTAATGTATTTTTCTCTCCTCTTGCAATGTAGCTGAATGCAATACTTTTGGATAGTTTTCAAAATTAGCTGTATGAAAGTTTTGCCAATAAAGGGAATTGACTGGCTAACCAGGCCTGAGTTTTATAATCTGAAAAACCTGTATTGTGGTGTTGTAAGTTTTTATCCACTGCCTCGTGTATCTCAAGATTTTCATGTATTTTCAGCTGGTTTTGTTTGAAAAGGGTGAATCTTCCAAGTGGATACGGTCATTCTCTAACATGCTGAATTCTATTTGTGTCAGTCTTTGACAAGATATTTTTTCTACTTGACTAGATTCCTGTAAGTCTTCATGACATTTTAGTTTAGATGTCTTGCCAATGTGCTGTTTACATTATGAACTCTATTCTGTTTTCCTTGAGTATTTCTTCAATAACTAATTCTTCTGTCTACTTAAGTTAAAATGAGAAAAAATTCATCACAAATTCATGTAGTCAGATGGCCTTACCAAAAATTTTTTTAGCTTATACAATTGTAGTTGAAGAAATTGTCTATCTGAATCCAGGGACTTAATCAGAGTCCTTGCTGAACTGGAAGAAATCTTTCTTGTTTTCATACAGAATTATTTCTTGCATTTAACTGAGTTCTAACTAACTTACTCTGTCAGATAAAATCGAAAACACCAATTGAAATATAGATAGTTGCATTAGGCTGTAATCCAATCCAAGTCAAGTAAATTCTGTTTAATATTTTCCACTAATGTTTCTTTGGGATTTGAATGTATGTATTCGTAGATCTTCATAGAACGAACCTTCCAGGTTAAGAAAACTCTTGAATATGTAACAGTCTTTAAACACACGGCTTGTTGTATTATTTTGTTGCATCAATAAAAGGATGCTCCTTCTCATATATATCGTTCAGAGAAGTAGAACAGTTAATTCCTGTGGTTTAATTATTTGTTGTTCCACTCCGGCTTTTTCTGAATTTCAGTTATTAATAGTCATCCTCACCCTCATCATGCTGTTCAACTGCAATATCCAGTAGTCTTCTCAGGAACTGGAACTGCAGTCGAGGCATCTTATGGATATTGAGGACAGCCATTTGGCATGGCAGTCTTTATCAAACAGAGGTGCAAAAATCATTTATCCTTAATGTTACTTCTGATCCCCAGTGCGTAAGTCTAAATCTCAAATAAGACAACCAACTTGGATGTCAGTGCTCCCCCACTTCGGCACTCTCTTCAGCCTGTTAAATTGCTTTCTGCACCTACCTGTCCTCAATTTTTTTGACAACATCAGTCCAGCACTTAGGACACCTATGACACAGCTCCATGAACCAGGGAACGCAGCTGGTTGGCCTTACTCTTCTGCCCTAGGCTGGATCCTTCAGCTGTTTCCCTATGACAAAGATGAACCGTTTTCTCAGAATCCTTCCTAGGATTTCTAGGATAAAAATATTCAGATACTATTGTATAATTATCCCTAAACTACCTTTAAAGTCCTGAATAGTGAGGAACATATATGTCTCTCTCACCTGTTAGCTGAAATAAGCTAGAAAGCTCTTCTTGTTGGCCCCATACCTAAAAACTCCAAAGCCTTTACCAGGGCCTGAACACCTAGAAATCTTTCTCGGTCATTTCAGCAGAATCAAATCAGTTTTGTTATTGTAAAAATATTTTCTATAATTATTTGGTTTAGTATTTGTGGAGTTTGGTTTTCATTTCTAGACTGAATTCAACCAATAAAAAGGGGTTTTTTTAATACTGCTGGTTGGGTTGTTCAACATAATTTAAATCTATTGCGGTTTGGTTTTTTTAGTTTAAATAGTTGCAATTCTGTCATCATTATAGATAACACATGGGGGGAGGGGGGAAGATAATTTTTTTCCTACCTTACTTGCTGGAATCCAGAAAATTGTGGAGTATAATTTTGACCGGCTGGTTCTGAAGCTTTAGTTGATTTAATTACTGTTAAATAATATTGAAATAAATGGCTTATTTCAAAGAAACTAAGCAATATTCTGCCTTATTTGGTAAACAATCTTGAGTCTCTGAAAGCTAGAATTAGATTCAGACTTAAAATAAATACGAAAGGCTCCAATAGCATTTTTAATGATTTTAGTTTTAGAATATGCTGGGACCTCTCATGCCGATTCTTTTGTTTAAAGAGCACTAGCTCTAGCTTCATGCCTAAGTGCTGTGGCATGTCTCTTCTGTTTTTTCCTAAACAAGGGCAATCTAGAATTGATAGAAAATATATTAATATCCAAAAATAACTTTTCCTTGTTATTGCATAGGCTCTTGCATTGACCTATATTAGGCAAATTTTAGTATATTTTTAAAAGCTTAAGACATTTTTACTGATAAAAATCTGATCAAATTCAGACTATCAATTTTCCTGAATTTATGCCAGCTGCATAAGCTGAATAATTCTATTTAGAGTTATTCCTGGATAAATAACTGGCAGCAGCATTTAGATTTAGTTGGATAAGTAAGACAGTGAAAGTGCTTTAGAAGGACACTAACATATCATTCTTCACAGCTTTATTTCAGATTTGTGTTTTATCTCACTAGAGAGAGAGCAGTGTGTGTGAAAGAATGAAAGATAGGAAAAGATGACAGAAAAAGAAACTTGGAATTTTTCACTCCCAAGTTTAGAATGCGAGGGAGGCAATACCCAAGATGGAGGATCTTTGGGAAAAGTATATTCACATGACAATTTGGATTGGTTTTCATGGGTGTGTCTCTAACAAAGATTTTCTGTCAGAAGTAGAGTACTTCAGTCCGCTTCAATGAAAATTATTTCATTGGGGGAAAAAAGGACTTTATTTGTATTCTTTTTTAAGAACTGTGGGCCTTCCATTTGAATCAAACATTACTCAAAATATTTTTACATCTTATAGGGGAAAAGCCTTAAAAATGGGATGTTACTTTCTCATTGTTTCAAAGTTTCTTCCCTCCTATTTCTTTTTTTTAATAAGCAAAATAACACATCTCTACCTGGTTATCCTTCATTGCCTGTCTTTTGCTTTGTTCCATGACAACTGTTCTCTGTCAGGGACATCAACTGATATGTATAGTTCATATGCAATAGCTAGATAAACTCTGTTTTTATAAGCTCTTCTTAAAAGACGCTTCTTGAAAAGAATAGTAGGGGGCAATAGCAAGATACCATTTGTGGATCTCTGGAGTTTGAGGGATTTACCTGCTGAAAACCTGTCCTAGCAGCAGTGTGGTCATGCAAGTACAATTGTCTTTAGTTAATAAATCCTGGCAGTTTCAACCAGTGCGGTGCTTGTCTATGGTATATTTAACATACAACCCAGAGAGACTACTCAAAGATAATTGAGAGGTGACTTGAGATATATGTTCATACTTCCTTACCATATGTGTGAGAACTGACCTTAACTGTGGATTGCTTTTGCAGATGACACTTGCTGGTCTTTCGTAGAATATGCAGCTCTTGAGTTTATTGAGCTTTGTAACTTATACATGCATGAACTTCAGTGAAATATCAGTACTATATTAAAGATCATCACAAAAATAGGCAATACTCATCACTGAACTCCTCCTTAAGTTATTGAGATTATTTGTGATATGGATTTCAACCATGTCCCAGACGCAGAACCAGTGTCATTAAAAGCCAGCCTTATGCTTGCTTGCGTAGCACTCACGTGAACTAATACTGTTGGTTTGTCTTTGAGCACGATTGTGGTTACAGATTTAGCCTAGTTGTCCCTTGAGCTGGTTCCACACACACAGCCAGAGAAGGACACTGCAGAGACAGGCTCTATCAGTGCATAAGCATTCTACATGAGTCCAGTTTGGCTGTATTTAGCTCTAACAGGTCAGTCTCAGCATTAACCCTGCTGAACTTTCAGATGAGATTAATTCTGTGAGAGACTTCTGCGCTCATCTCCTTTGGTCTTTGTGCTCCCAGAAGGCTTATTTAACCAAGACCTCCATTGTATAAATTTCTAAGCCAGTCTTAGTCTGGGATTCTGCATAAAATAATAAATCTTTACTGGAGTACTGAGGAGCATGAGGAAGAGCCAGAAGGGCTTCTGTGCAGCATCTACTTCAAAGTAGCAATGTTAAGCCAGAGCTAACACTAAAAAGATCAGCTCAGCTTGAAACAACTCCGTGTAGAGCTACTCAGAGGCATCCGCACCATACTATCCATAACTTCTCTCTTGGATAAAATGTTTTCAAAGCTTTTCTCCTCATGATTTGAATTAATGGAGTCCATATTACTCTAAATACTCAGAGGTCATTGTATGTCTCAGTACAAAAATGTAAAACTTGCCGATTTTGGGGAGTACTTTATAAATATTTAACAATTCCTTTGTAAAGTAATGCAGTTTTTAAAATAAAACACTGAACAAGCAAAAGGAGTTAACCTGATTCCACTGAGGGAGAATCTGCCCATGAGAAATCTCTACAGCAGACTGAAATCTAGCTGCTGTTAGTTTATTTGCTGGAAGAAAACCAGACCATCATTTTGCCCACTTCCCAGAAGAGACTGTCTGTGGGTGTCCTCTTTTCCTTCTCAACAGTAATACATGAAATATTGCAATAAGACCTGACTGCTAGAAAGTGTACCTCAGGCAAACTATTGTCATGGAAAACACTGGCATCAGCCCGAGATCTCTGTTGTTGCTCTTGCACCCTTCCTGTGGGGCAACATCAGTAAAGAATCAGTTGCTTATTTCTTGGAACAAGGAATACAGCAAAAATTACTAAATCTAGCTCTAATGCTTTGCTGGATTGTTTTTCTAGCTTAGGCACTTCTTTATCCTAACCTTTAATTACATCTCTCCTATGTAAATATGGGTAAGAGAAAAAGTGTTTACAAATACTGAGTTCTCCAGGAACATGTGGTGTGAATATGATGGGAAGTGGCTTCTACTACTTGTACTTGTGTCCCAAAATAAAGTATTCCTCTGTTCCGGGAAAGAGACATTTACAGTATATATTATTCCTTTATCCCATAGGACAGGGAGCCAGCAGAGACTCCACAGCACTGTGATCTTGAGTGTGAAAGGAAATCTGGATTCATTTTGTAACACTCATTATAGCAGCTGGACACCTAACATCAGCAGTTAAATACATTCCATTTCTGTCTCTGGACTGTTATAAAACCACTAAGAAAAAACACACAACTTAAATTGGGTTTCTAGGCCGTCTATAGTTTATTCTGCTTCCTACAGGTAGAAAAGGCCAACTTCAAATGGTCATTGCTATTAATCCATAGGAAATTGTACACTTTCAGCTCTTAGATGGTTACCACTGTCTGCTATCTGGAGGTTACTACCTCTACAGGTTCCTGTAAAAATATGTGCAAGAGTGCTCCCTACTCCCCTGGCAAAGTCAATTAGGTAGCTGAAACCACCTTCACTGATGGATTGAACTGAACTGGTCCACTTTGCCTGATGTGATGAAGGATTATTTACTTTCTTGTATCAGTAGACTTAAGAGGATGGTGAAAAAATACTAGTGTGACTCTATTTTCATCTACAACAACGTCACAAAATGATTCTTCTAGGTACTTTGATACAATCTTATCTCTCCACCATGAAAGCTGTGTTCCTAAAATGCACAGTGATTAGCAAGTCAGCAGACAGCAAAGTATTTTTTCCCATAAGAACAGATGTAATAGAAGGGAGATACATACAAGGACTTCAATACAGTTTATATAAATGAGAAAAATGTATATAGTGTGGAAGGTGAAGTCAGAAGCAGGATCGTCAGCTGGAGGAGACGCTGGCTTTTTGGTAGCTAAGATGTTTCAGTATCACTACCTCCTTTTTCCTTCCTTCATCCTTGATAGGTAACTCAAACTCACTCAAGTTAAGAAAGATGATGACTATGACAAAAATGTAACCATTCAGAAACAGGCAGCAAGAAGGCAGAAAAGATTAAGGTCAGGATTTCAGCCTTATAAAAGTGGCAAAATCTGACAAACTCAAAGCCACAGCTGCTAGTCCCCAGAAAGCCAGCATCTCCTCCAGTTGACAAGCCTGATGATCTTACTGTCTCCTTTTGAATAGCTATGCTTTCATCACTGTCATCATCTTCCTCAGAGGAATTGAGGTCATTAAAGCATGAAGGTTGGAAAAATGAATGGGGAAATGGTGGTGAGCTGGAAAGGCTGTTAAACAATTAGCGATGTAACTCTGAAATGACAGCTAGAAAGTGACAGTGCGGGGTGTTGCTGTGCTCTATACTGATGATGACGACTAGAGCTTTATGATGGTGACAACAAGGTTGAGTGTTTATGGGTAAGAATCAGGGATAAGGCCAACAAGGCAGATAATATGGTGGGAGTCTGTTAGAGAGCAACCAAATAGGATGAAGAGGCAGGTGAAATACTCTATAAGAAGCTGGGAGAAGTCTCATAACTACTAGCCCTTGTTCTTGTGGAGGACTTCAACTTACCAGATGTCTGCTAGAAATACAATACTATGGAGAGGAAACAGTCCAGGAGGTTTCTGGAGCATGATCTGTCAGTCTGAGCTTGGTTCCAGGGAATGTCATGGAGCATCATCTTTAGTGCCATCACGCAGCACGTACAGGACAACTAGGTGATCAGACCCAGTCAGCGTGGGTTTAGGAAAGGCAGGTCCTAATTGACTAACCTGATCTCCTTCTATGACAAGGTGACCTGCTTAGTGGATGAGGAAAAGCCTGTGGATGTTGTCTACCTGGACTTTAATATTTGACACCACTTCCCACAGCATTCTCCCAGTGAAACTGGCTACTCATTGCTTGGATAGGCATATTCTTCTCTGGGTAGAAGTCTCGCTGGTTGGCTGGGCCTGAAGAGTTGTAGTGAACAGAGTTAAATCTAGTTGATGGCCAGACACAAGTGGTGTTTCCCAGGGCTCAGTATTGGGGCTGGTTCTGCTTAGTCTCTTTATCAATTATCCAGACAAGGGGATCGAGTGCACCCTCAGTATGTTTGCAGATGACACCAAGCTGGGCAAAAGTGTTGATCTGCTTGAGGGCAGAAAGTGTCTACAGAGGGATCTGGACAGGCTGGATTGATAGCCTAAGGCCAGCTGTGTGGGGTTCAACAAGACCGAGTGTTGGGTCCTGCACTTGGGTCACAATGATCCCATGCAGTGTTACAGACCTTGGGAAGAGTGACTGGAAAGCTGCCTGTGTTGGTCAACAGCCAGCTGAATACAAGCCAGCAAGGTGGCCAAGGAGGTCAATGGCATCCTGGCTTGTATCAGAAATGGTGTGGCCAGCAGGACTAGGGAAGTGATTGTCCCCCTTTATTCAGTGCTGGTGAGGCACCACCTTGAAAACTGTGTTCAGTTTTGGGACCCTCAGTACAACAAATACATTGAGTTGCTGGACTGTGTCCAAAGAAAGGCAAAAAAGTTGGTGAAGGGTCTGGAGCACAAGTCTTACAAGGAGCAGCAGAGGGAACTGGGGTTGTTTAGTTTGGAAAAAAGGAGGCTGAGGGGAGGCCTTATTGCTCTCTAGAACTGAAAGGAGATTGTAGTGAGGTGGGTGCTGCTCTGTTCTCCCAGGAAACAGCAACGGGACAAGAGGAAATGGCTTCAAGTTGCAGCAGAGGAGGTTTAGGTTGGATATTAGGAAAATTTTCTTCACTGAAAGGGTTGTCAAGCATTGGAACAAGCTGCTGGGGAAAGGGGTTCTGTTACCATCCCTGGAGGTATTTAAAAGACATATAGATATGGTGCTCAGGGACGTGGTTTAGAGGTGGGCTTGGTGGTGTTAGGTTAATAGTTGGACCCAATAATTTTAAAGGTCCTTTTCAACCTAAATGATTCCATGATTCTACTTCTATGATTCTGTGAAGTGGTATGAGACATTCTGGGGTTGGTCTGCATTCAGCGAAGAAGCAAAACACTTCCCTGATGATAACTTTGGTGGGAAGTTTGTGTCTATCTAAGCACTCCCTAATGTACTAACACTAGAGTTTATATAATGGAAGTCACATTCTTCCTTCACTGACCCTTAGAATAAGTTGTAGCATCATGACATAGTCACAGACCTTTTATTCAGCAGCACTCCAGCCTCCTTTGGTGCATCATATGAGTAACATTCACTTAATGAACAACAATTCAATAGTTTTCCCTTTGTTACTCAGTGTGTGGCATTCAAATTGATTTATTACATATTGTTCTGAAGATGGAGCTATGAATTCTCTTAGGAGTTTTCCTCACTACAGTGCACACATGTCTCACAAAGCAAATTATATTACTGTTGTTAGAGATGAGGGACTGCTCCACATAGAGTACATTTCAAAATACCTGCTGATTTTGATTGCATAATCTGAGTCATTCTGGATCTGGTTTGTTCAAAGTACTTGCAATGAATCGCCCTTCCTATGCAACAATGCAGATCCCTTTGCTCTCACTGTGAGTTCTCAAGACTTTTGCAAGTAATAGTCTGAGATCTCTGGCCAGGCGTGTAGAAAATGAGGAAACATACAGTTGCAATCATGTAAACACCGTGGAATTCAATTCTTCACGGTAATATGAACTGAAACTTATTTTCTCTCCCAGCATCCCCATATCTTACTCATTGTCAGTAAACTTATGCAGTAAAACACATCCTGATACTGAAAACAAGTGTCCTTGCCTGCACAAACTCAGTTCATTCCCAGAGGCAAGGCCTATGAAGACACTAGAGGGATGAGAAGTCACAGGGAAAAGAGACAAGAGGCCACACAGCAGAAATGTGAGGTCCCTTTGGCACACGATGGCAGGCCACTGCATGTAGTCATGCAATGAAGACTGACACAATTCAAGGGACGTTGAAATCAACTTATTTTTGTGAAGTGACTGTCTACATTCACGTGTATAACGTGATCTGTCTCCCTTGCATGGGAAGTTGAAGCTACAAGGTGTGTTTGTGAGAGGCCCACCTCTGGACAGAGGATGCAGCCATCTCAGACTGCAAAGATAGCTAAGTGCTACTTCCTGAAACAAAAGCTGGAGTAACAGCAGTGTGACCTGCTGGAAGTGGGCCCTGATCATGTCACTAGGTGAGTAACCGTTAAAGGAACAATGGAGGAGCTGAGCATACAGTAGCCTTGGAGAGGATGAACAGAAGATAGGACCTTTGCAAAGAGAAACAAGGCCAAGCCCCACATCGTGCAGAGGGGGGAAAAGGCAAAACTATGCTTCTGGTAGAAGACAGGATTGATACTGGTGACTTCCACAGCAAGGTAGACCTCTTTTTCCAATTGCAGCTGTTCAGTTGGAGAGCAATGACAGGGCCCCGTTAAGAGGAGGCAGCAAGCCGTGACAGAAGAAATGTCTGGGTCAGCCCGGCCAGCCTGACAGATGGGAACCTGGGCTAAAAAGGGTATCAGTGGATGACAGTGCTTGGAGGTTACCTTTTGTGGGAGACAGAAGCACTCATTTATTGCACACAGCTGCTGTCTGAAAAGGGTTGCTGCTAGCCCAGGGCCTGGATTTGAGACACTGTGGATAAATTGCTGAGTAATTATGCTTTGCTGCTCTTCCATATGGGCATTAATGGTACTAGTGCAGACCTTAAGGAAACTACGGCAGTCCCGGGGGACAAGGGTGAAGGGTATGGAGCTCCAGATGGCATTTCTCTCAACATCGCTGATCAAGAGGACAGTTCAGGCATAAGTGGAAATGCAGCTCAGTATCTCTCTGCTTGGTCAGTGCCATGAGAGGATCTTGGCCTCTGTGGCCATGGAAATCTGAAGAAAGAAATGCCAAGGAAAGACAGGGTCCATCTGAAAAAGCAGAGCAAGGGCATATTTGCCAATAGACCTGCTAACCTGGTGGGGTGGGCTTTAAACTAGATTTTAGAAGCATTTCTTCAGCGAAAGATACGAGGACCCTGGTGGATATGATGAGCCCACCAATGTGTCCTTAAAGTGATGAAGGTTTAACCGTATACCAATCTATCTTAGCTAGGGTATGGCAAGTAGACTGAAAAAAGGGATTATTAGGCTCTACCTAGCACTGATGAAGCTGCATCCGGACTACTGTGTCCAGTTTTGGGCCTCCAAAGAGATATGTCAAGAAAACTGAGAAAACCTAGAGGGCTACTAAGGTATTCAAGGGGATGGCACATATTCAATGAGAGACTGAAGGAAATGGGTTTGTTTAGCCCAGAGAAAAGAAAGTTAAATAAGACGAGAGATGGTGCTCTGATTGCAATCCTGAAGTACTTAAACTGAGGTTTAGAGAGAAGGTAGAACTAGACTCCACCATCACGAAGGCACATAGAAAAAGGAATAAGAGACAATCCTTCCAATCTATTTTTTTCCCATGATTCATCTCTATTAGTTATCTGAGTTCGCATTTACTTTAAAAATAGCTCCTTGTCACTACAGAGCAGAGTTTTCTGTTCACACAAATCACATTTCACTGTTGCTCTGAGGCTAGAGATAAAATTCTACTATGTGACGTTTCACTATGAATGTTTATCTGGCTCTTGGTGCATTGCCAGGGATCATAGAGGAATATTGTGGTAGAAGTAGAGCTGCCATATCACCTAATGCAGTTATCCACATCCAACAGCAGATATGGCAAAGACACTCACTGCGTACTTTTAACCGGATCTACCCCATTCTCTCTTCGCAGGTCACTACACTAGGAATAAAACACTGAAAAATATTCCCATAATTCCTTTCGTATTTTTTGTCTAATGGACATCTTTCATCAGCAACAGACTGTGCAAAGGCAGTTCCTGCCCTGTAACTGAGTCCACAGAGAGATGGGCACACTTGCAGTTCTTCCATCAGTCACATGTTACGAGTAAGGATCCTCTACTGTCCAGGGCAAAAAGTTTCTGAGTCACTTAGCGTGGAGTATTGCTGGCTGAAAAGAGGAGTTATCTCATGCAGTGAAGTCAGAAGTCTTTTAACTAGAAACTAAGGGGAGGTTGCAGTCTCTACAAGAGCCATTGCTGAGGATCAGTTGCAACATTACAAGGGCAGTAATGCCAGCTTGGTTCCATACAAGGCAACGCGTATGGTTCTCAATTTGCTTCATGGGGTGTTCTGCAGTATCTGTGAGCACAGCTACTGCTGGGATCTTATCTTTTTGCCAAGGTAGAAAGCAATGGTGAGGCTGGGAGCACCCATTAGAGATCATGTGGTCTAAGCAGTTGTTCGGGAACAGTGCAGAAAGTTGTATTTTTAGAGCTGTAATTTTCTCTTAGTCTTGACACAACATGACACAAACTCACTACATTTTGTTATAGGATTGGGTAGAAAGGCGCTGTTCTGTAGTGCAGCTACCATGGTTCCAGTGAGACAGCAGGATAGAGGAGGTTCCCTGCCAAAAAAGGCCTTGTCAGCTCATGAAGTTGGTTTTAATCTGTTCAGTTTTAACATAAATGCATTCCTACTTTTCCAGATACAGCAATTACTGTTGCAAGTCTGTGAAACCACACATTTCTGTAAGGTTGTATGAGGGGAAAATGAAAGCAAAACAAACTTCACACCTTTATCAGAATATGGTCTACATTATGGAAATAATTGAGAATGACATACAAAACTATCCAAGGATTATTTTTACTCAGCGTTATGTTTGCACTCTGCAATTTATTTTCTCAAGGAAAAGAAGAATTCCAAGCATTGGTCTATCCTAAAATATCAATGAGCACTTCGGGAAACAAGTGTTGGCTACGTTGGGGCCTATATATAGAACATAGCTGGTCAGCTCTTTTCTAAAACACTGGGCAAGTAAATGGCTGACAAACCAGACGTTACACAATAAATACAGCAGCAGAAAGGGTGCATGTGTGACCAGCACTTGCCAATGGCGATAATTCAGAAAATCATGAATGCACTGGTAGATAATTGAGGATGCACTATAAGATTATCATACTGATTTTGTATATGTAATGTATGTACAGGGGCAGATTTACTCTGAGATAGGGATTTTAGCATTCCATTAGCCATTTATGTGTAATAAAATACCCTGTTAGACAGTTGTTTGGACTATGAGCACTGCAATTCTTTCAGGTTTAAAACCTAAAAATTCAGTAAGGAACCTTGGTAATTTTCAGGCGGATATAAAGATCTGTTCTCAAATTAGTTGCTACCTCATAGCTGCAGACCTTCAGTAGAAAACCTTAAAGACACTTCTTTGTCTGCAAAACTCATACATTAGATCTGTTTTGGCTCCATCTAGAGATTCATTTACAAATTGACTGTGGTAGTTATCTGCCATGTCCCTGCAGGTTGTGTATGAGACCAAAAGGTATGTCAGGTTGAGTACCTACAACTATTTTTAATGCTTATATTACTACTGGTTCTGAACCATGTCCCTATCTTTCCCAGCTGTTCCTAGAACATGGACCCCATGAATCATGCATGTTTAAAAAGGACTTTTTTTCCAGCTAAGTGAACTTTCAGAAAATGACCTAAATTTTATGCAGAGGTTATAGCTTGACATGTGCTCTGATATGTTCTACTTCATAGGTATTCAACAGCATCCAAAACCACAAATTCATTACAGGAACTGAACTTCACTTATGAAGGCTCCAGCTGGATAATGGGTGGCTTTTGGAGTGGCAGCTATTTTCTCTTCCCAACCAAAGCCTCCTTTAGATGCAATTTTAATGAAAATTCATGTAACTATTAGCAGTATTGTTGGACCTCAGTCTAAGCACAATTGCTTGAAATAAAATAGTTTCAACATACTAGAGCAATTGCCTTCAGCTATATGTAGTTTGTACAAGGCTGTTACCTGGGACAACATTCCCACAGCATGTTACTGCAGAAGGAGCCTTTCTCTATGATAGAGCTGTCGGCACCATTAACTTTGGCATCTTGATAGGATCCTGAAGGCCTTAAAGACCCAGAAGCTACTCATAGTACTTTTGTACAACGAATACACAGGTTTAAGTTCAGCACTTTAAGAGGAGACGATACAGATTGTTAAATAATGGCAGTCCTTGGGAAAAATAATCTGTGGAGGGAGAATTTTTCATAATCCTGATTCCCAGCTGGAGAAAGTCCTGCTTTTCTTCAGGCATACAGAGACTTTTCCTACAGATTTACTTCCATTTCCCATTTGAAGCAACTGTTTATCTATATTGTTAAAACACACCACATAAAAATAGAAAAAAGAAATCTTTATTGTTTTTACAGAAGTGACGGCTTATCCTTGAAAAAGAAAATCTATATTCACTTCAGAAGCTCAGCTTCTGAGCAAAAGTTGAGAGAAGTTTATTTCCATTGCAAAAACTTGGATCATGAATACTCAGGTTAAAACCATGGTAAGAAACTAAATACTAGAACCAAGATTTCCATTAGGAAAAGAATAATTCAGACAGAAATAGCCCTTTCTGATCAAGGACACATGTTTTGTGGGATTGAATTTCTAAGGAAAGAAAAGGAATGAACAACACCAATAATAATCCAGGCACTTAACAAGAAGTACATTTAAATCTAATATAAATGTTTTCAATGTAACATGGTTCACTGAGACTATATTTTACAGATCACATGCATATGCCATCACTCAATTTACAAGCTCCATTTATTTTAGTTTATAGTTTCCTCACTACAACAATCTTCCAGAAAGTGCTAGTTCAGCATTCAGAACAAAAACTTTGCAAATTTATCTATGTCTTGGCTTGCTACTCCAACATAACTGATTACTAATCTAGATTACTTGCCCACAGCAGTTTCAATGGTCTTAGTGAAAAGAAGCACGTTAATAGAAGGCACAAAATTTGAAGTGTTGCTGCATTCCTGTCCACTGTTTTTTTCACAGCTTAAAGTTTCCACAGAACCCAGGGATTAAAACTGTAAGAAAAGAAGCCAGTTCAGATATAAAGAAGCAAGTACTGAGTTTCAAAAAAGAGCCTTGCTTATCTGAATGCATGAAAAAAAAGCAGACCTAAGTGTAGTCCAAGGATATTGCCCCTCTGCTGGTCCAGCCTCACCCTCACTCCAATCAAAAACTCTGCTGGCTCAGACCTGGCTCTGGACTCAGTTCTCCTTGCAGATACCCTGAACTGGTATTTGAAACATGCCTAAAATCTTAGTCCTGTAGGACTACAGGAGTCAAAACTGTTTCCTAAAATTCTCCTCCTGTGACTGTCCAGAGTAACGAACATTTTGGCAGGACAAATAATCTCTCTATTTGTATCAAGCCTAAATTTATTCCACAACAGATGCAAAAGATACTCAAGCTAGTAGAACAACTCAAACTGTAACACTGAGTTCAAAAGAAAATATAGTCATTGCTCAGAAAAACCCAGTTTCTAAGAAGCGTAGATCATTTTTGCTGCAAACTGACAGATGTGAATTAGAATCCATCTCAGTCACAGAAGATTATCAATTACTCATAGACACCCTCTCCCCAGGTAAATGCACCAGGCTAATCTGCTAAAAAGAGTACAGATTATTACCCAGGTACCTTTGAAAACCTGACTCAGGGATTCGTGTTCAGAAGACTAAATCCAGGACAGGATTTTGGGCAGTTGAGTTCCAACCTTGCCTACAAGGATGGTTCAGCTGGAGAGTTGCAGGGAGCGAGAAAGTAATCACAATTTTATAATGGTAGTTTCTCATGTACATCTACTCTCATTTGTGATTGTAGTGATCTGGCTTCAGAGCCCTTCTCTGCACTGGCTGGCACAAATCCTAATCCCAGCCACCACTCCTCAACACCACTCATAGGTTCCCTTCCAGGCTGTAGATTTCCCTCCTGTTCCTGCAGGCTGAGTCTTGCTTGGCTTACTAGTCTGCCAGGTAGACCTTGGCAAGTCACGCCTGTGCAGATCTGCTTTCCTAGCAGAAAGAAGAGTGTAGTACTGATGTCAGTGGTGAAGTACTTCAAAGTCTGCTAAGAATGCTGTCATACAAAGGTTGTAGAAATGGAAGCTGTGGAACAGTAGTTAGAAACATATTTTGGAAAGCCAGAGATTGCAATCCAACAGAATAGTAAAGAACACCAAGAGAACATAAAGCCAGATGTTAAGACAGAGAGGCTAGAAGGCAGTTAACTCAGCTCTTCCTCATAAGGTGTTGGAAACAACCTAGCCTAGAAGTAACATTCAAAATACATATTCTCTGGAGTCATTCACCTCTTTCTACATTGAGCCAGCTAGTTTTTAGTTTTACACAGTAAGTAAAACAAAACAAAGATTAAAGGAATATTGTGGGTCTTTTTCCTAGGTCACTTGTCTACCAACTTTCACATCCTCAAAACACTTACTTGAGATCAATAGTTTCAGAGATACTCAGAAGTAAAACAGCAAAGATCATGTAGAAGCTTTAAAGAATGACCAGGTTTTAAACTGACAAAGCAAACATTGGAACTAAACCAGAATAATGATAAAAGTAACATCAACTACCAGTTGACACTGTACTCACCTTCGACACTTCAGTTTATAAAATAATTGCAACATTTACAACTTGATTTATTTGGTCTTCTAGAGTAAGGAATGCAATAGAGCTAGACATCACATAATTAAATTTCTTAACGCAAAATTAACACTTCCTATGTCTAACTAAATCTAACTGAACTGTCGCCCACTATTTACGTTGCTTTCAATCCTGATGGCTTCTCGCTAAAAGGGGGGATGTATATTAGTAGAACATCTGTATAGAGGAAAGCCCCACCCAATTTTTCTTCCTCCTTTCATATATTTCAGTAACACAAAAAATAGGAAAAATGGGGGAAAAAAAGCCTTTAAAAAAAGGAGTTAAAAATGCCACTATTACAATCTGCTAGATAAACAGCTCAGTTGTATTAATAATACCAGGCAAAAGAAATTAAAGAAGAAAAAACAGAAGTCCATCTATTTTTCAAACTAAAGCTAGATACTTAGAGCCTTCCTTGAATCCCATTTTCCAGTCTTGGTTCACTATATCATATTTCTTTCTGTCTTGGAGGCCACGTTATAATGTGTGATACACAGTATTAATAATAAAATGTTAAATAAGTATGATGCTGAAATTATTAGGTACTACTGTGGTATTTTGTACATGAGAATTCAGAGAGATGAGGACTTGAAAACTTCAATTGGATTTTATTATACAATTCAAAAAAAAGCATAATATTCTGAACAACAGATGCCATCAGATATGTCAGTATGATTGGAAACATGCCATGGTCAGACCTTCACAACACTGCTGTAGGGCGTGGGCAGTGCACATTAACCAGGAGTCAGTCCCAGCTCCAGGCAGACTCTTAAGACGAGTTAAGTTGAACAGAACACCTTTGACTGCCATAGCAACTTGGGATGGGAAGCATGTAAAGCATGTACCATGCTGGCTAAACTGGATTTACAGCCTCTCTGCGCTAAGCAAGAAAGTAGTACTGTTCCTTCCACCTCCCTCTGTTCCTGAATTTCCTCTGCTACCCTAGACTTTACTTTGCATGTGGCTTCTTCCCCATGTACACTCCTTGGCCTTATTTCTCATTGTTTTCCTCCAAATAAATACATACTTATTTCATAATGGAACGTTTGGTGCAATGAGTAGTTTATATGACAAAATATTTGGCAGATAAAAACTGCTTTTGTGGTGTTTCTTATCTTCAGAAAAATAATTCAGAGAAAATTGCTTACTGCTCTGAAATTTGAAAACTCGCTCTTACTTGCAATATGACCAAGGCCACAACGATTTCTCCTGTTCATCGATAAAGCTAGAAATGGCTGGTGTGACTACCTACAGACAGACTAAAAAATGATGGAAGATTTGTGTACAAAATTGTTTCCAAATATTCTTGTTTTTTCTTATCACTTGCAATTCATGAGTTCTGTACTTGATTTTTCAGACTCTTCAGTCATGAAAAACCACACCATGAAAAAGTCTACTTGCATCTAAACCCATATTTAGGCAAAGCAAAGGTATTTGGGGGTTCCCAGATGCCCAGAGTGGTACAATAGCTTTTAGGAAAAAAAAGTATGGAAAGAAGAATGGGAACTTCACCAAAGAGAAGTGTCACAATCACATTAAAGATCTCTAAAGCCAAAAAATTCCCACTACAATTTAAACCTAATGGAACTAGTTGAGCAGAACATTTTGCCTGGGATTCAGAAGACTTAAAATTTTGTTCCCTTCTAAACTCAATTGTTTTCAGATTGCTACCTCTGACTGCTCTACAGTTTCCTAATCTAAAATCGGTATCTTCCCCCTGCCTTAGACTTTGGCACAGCTTCAAAAAGGAGCAATGTACAGAGATTTTCTCACCAACAGATCTGTATGAAGAACAGCCTTCTGGAAACCAGGAGATGGAAGAAACGGTTTGAACAAAACATGCATCTAGTTTCCTAGGTGTGAGCAAACCAGTTGTTGTATGAAGCAGGGACACCACACTGCTTACCAGGGACTCAGAACTCACAGTAAACCATGCTTAATTCTCTACAAACCACATTGGTCCTAGTCCTCAGGAAAGCTGTGAGACTTGGATTCCAAACAGGCAGAAGCAGCAACGCTTCTGTGAAGCCCTACCGTCTCTCTGCAGAGCACTATTTATTCTATGGCTTAGATGACATGACTTGCCACTTTGTGTGCTGCATTAGTCCAAGTTCCCTTGCGAAGCACGTAACACCAACCACTGCTGTTCTGAATTTCACTCTGGGTGGCCAGACATCTTAAAACAAGGCTCTAATTTGTATCCCTCAAGTACTTGAACAGCCTGTATTTAGTAACTTCTGCTGAGTCACAGGCTCCAGGACTGCCCTCAACAAATCTCTTAGAAGTAGAGCATATGCTTTAAAGGAAAAAAAAAAAAACAAATCTCAACTTAGAAATGACCACTGAAAAAGCATCTGGCACACCACTGGTTAACTGTCTCAGTGTTTAATTATCTTCCATTAAAATTGTTTGTTTAAAGCCAAAATTTATCTGGCTTCAATTTCAAGACATTTCATCTTATTACAGCTTTGTTAGATGAAAGAATTCTCTACTATCAAACGCCTTTTCTCCATGGAGGCAATTATAGGTAGATACTCATTTCAAAACCACGTCTGCCTTTAAACCGAATAAACTAAGATCTCCGAGAATCAGAAAGCATGTGCTTGATCTTTGGCACAAGAACTGGATACTGCATTTGGCACTAGTGTAAGCACTACTAGAACAAAAGTAATACTACCTCCCCCATACAATTTG
The DNA here is from genome assembly GCA_033558185.1 of Dromococcyx pavoninus. NCBI lineage: Eukaryota > Metazoa > Chordata > Aves > Cuculiformes > Neomorphidae > Dromococcyx > Dromococcyx pavoninus. Next base: position 29,991 of record JAUMJL010000215.1, read on the forward strand.
ATATTCCCTTTTTAATGCATCCAAGAATTGCATTTCACCAAGTGGGAGCTTATATTCAGCTGACTATCCATCACATCTCCTAACTTTCTCTTGAAACACCGATTCTTGGGATGGGCTCCCATTCCCTTTCCAGATGTATGACTTTATACTTGGTGATAGCAAAAACAGGCTATACGAGTTGGACACCAGCAAAGAAAACACCAATTAACTGCAAAGCCTATTAAACCTTTGCATGCCTGAAAAAATTGTGTGCCGTTAGTGTTTCAAACACTCTACTGTTGCTTCTCCTGTAGCTATTAGGTAAAGCTTCTGGCTTCAGTTCTGAGGTAAAAAAGGAAGATGTTGGTAATTCTGAGAAAGGGCAAGAGTTCATAGTTTTATTACAGAATGTGTTAGCTGCTGGCAGTTATGGACAGTGAGAAAGTAACAGCGTGTTTGCAAGAACCTGAACTTGATCATAGAACATTGACAAGGGATCTGCATTATTTATTGTTTAGGGATCAAATTGTCAGCTACATTTTTAACTCAAATTACCTCACAAATGCTCCAAAATTCATGCATTGAAAGTGGATTGTGCCTCTGATCTTAACTAACACATCACGAGCTGTTTCTGTAATTGCCTAAGACATGTTTGAAGAGCAATACAATACATCCTGAAAGCTATGCCAGTACAAAAAGGTGATCAACTAGGCAGGATTACCGGCATAAAGACAGTCACGCTTTAATATTAGTTCCCACATTATGAATTAACATTTTGTAGCTGTTTTCTGAAAGTGCATTTCAGAGATAGTTAGGAAAAATTAGCTGCTAAAGTACTATGAAAACCAAATTAACTTTCTCCTCACCAGTGCTTTACTACACGTATTCCTTTAAACAAAATTTGGGACCTACAGGGTACTTTTATCAAACAAGGACCTATGGCACTGATTAACTTAATGAATTAATCTTTCATTCTCTATACCCATCATACAAAGCTTGCTATTGATTTGTATGGATTCATTATATCCACAGTTATTTTCTGTAAAGAATGCACTAGAACATGTGTATGAGTCAAAGGGAAGTAACTGTAAACATTGTAGCAAAGTAACAGAACTCCCCTAACAACTCAACAAATAACAATACTGGAGTCAACTGCACTTGCCCCTACCCAGAAATCAAACCTCATTGCCCACTGGTGCAGCTTTAAGCTGAAAGGAGTCAGTACTATCACAAGATCAAGAAGAGAACTGAGGTTTCCCATTTATAGTGCAGTGATTATTATAGTTTTCACCATTTTATCCAACAACTTTATGAAAATTAAAGCCACTATCATGACTTCCCAAGTTATTTTAAAAAACCCTAGCTTTTGACAAGTTTTAATAAACTAGCATTTTATATAAAGTTTTAAAGTGCAGAAATAAGCTTTTGCACAAACTGGAAAAAAAAAACCAATTAACACCAGTGATTTTTAAATGGACACCATTCACTGGTAAAATATGTAACTGAGAAAGTATGAAGTTTATAACTGAGAAAAGCATACCACGCACAGCAGACACGACTTGATCATCCGTGCCAAATGTCCTGCCAGGCTAAGACTCCTTCAGTGAAGTGCTTGCACACAAAAAGTCAGTTTCAACACAAGTTGAGTCATGCATTTTACCAGTCTTGGTTTCTAATCTGTAGTGTGCCAGACATATAATTCATGAGGGTATGAATGGTTGTTGATACATGTATGTGGTCTTCATTTCTATAGCCATCTGAAGTAAACCACTACCAACTATATAGAGCTGAGTAAGTACCTAGAATGTAATTTGCTATTTTGTATTTTATCAAAGGAAACATGAAAAACACCTGAAGGTGTTCACAAACAGAAGTTACTATGATCTTAAAATCAGGGTCTTAACATGCTAAGAATTGATTCACCCTTGTCTCTTCTTAACATAGAAAATTCTTCTCAAACGGCTTTCTTGTGTACTACAATGAAGCAGAAATCCTGTTCACCCAACAGCATACAGCCCAGTTTGTTATTTACTGTACTTCTAATCACAACAAAAATAAATAACTGTTGCCACTCAAAGTAATGTTACCTGCACAAATCCTTCCCAATTTTCTTCCTCCAAATAAAGGTGAATCAACATTAATTATATACTGTAGATACTACACTACACCTGGCTCTCTAAAACACGTTACTTCAAAGTTAACTTGGCAACCACCACCACTCTAGAGAAGATGACAAAAAGAAACCAATCAAGATGACACACTGTTTTGTGCAAGATGGTTTTATTAACAGACCAGAGTTTGAAAGATTGCAGCTGCGCATCTGAATCTGAAAGGGAAAAAAGTATCATTAGATATGTGCAGATCTGAGACTACTTTGGCCACCTGAAGAATCTATACATTTCTACAATTCATACTTTGAGTGGAAAATACCTGTATTATTTCACTGAGTAGTCCTGCACACAATAAGTTCTAGAATAACATCTCTTCACTCAAAACACAGATTTCAAGTGCCAGAACTAACATAAAATACTCCTATCTTGGAACTATTGGTACCTATTTTCCTATTTATCTAAAAGTATGGCAGGGGAAACTTGATATTTACAGGCGTATTAAGGCATTGTGTATATGCTAACCTTTACTGCAGTAATTCTATTTTCAGCATATTTCAGGGACATACAAAAATGAAAGGAAAAAGCAAACTTAAGACCCGTTCCTGTAAAGTTTGCTTGAGATCTAATGAAATTCAGCATCTTGTCAATAGTAAATTGTCAAAATTTGTTATCAAGTACTATGAACTTTTTCCCCAATCTATATGAAGGCATTGTTACTGGAATTGTATTTTTTTATATATTTGAGACTATCACTTAAGTAACAAGAAATAAAGACAAACAGCAGAAAATCACGTACTTACAGGGAAGAGGAATACTCATCTTCAGATACATAGCCTAATATAGGCTATAAAAGTCTATGTAGGACTGGGGGGAATTAAATTATCCATTTAGACCATTTTAATTCAACATTCAGGATGATTCTTTTACGTTAACGTGATCAAGATGATAATCTTAAAAGACTAATTTGCCTATTTGAATAGTCTATTCTATAGATAAAAGCCCTACAAGGAGAGACTGAGGGAATTGGGTTTGTTTACCTTAGTGGAGGCTGAGGGGAGACCTCATCACTGTTTACAACTACTTGAAAGGAGACTGTGATGGGGTGGGCGCTGGTCTCCTCTCGCAAGTGATGAGCGAGAGGACGAGAGGGAACGGCCGCAAGTTGCTCCAGGGCAGGTTTAGAGTGGACATTAGGAAGAAGTTCTTCACTAAGAGAGTGGTCAGGGATTGGAACAGATTGCCCAGGGAGGTGGTGGAGTCTCTATCCCTGGAGGTGTTTAAAAGACGGGTAGATGAGTTTCTTAGGGATATGGTTTAGTAGGAGACAGGTACAGTTAGACTTGATCTCAGAGGTCTCTTCCAACCTTATGATTCTATGATATGGGTTTATTAACACTTCAGAATGACAATACTTTTGAATACTGCCAGTAGAACCTACTGTGCAAGCTTCCCATTACCTCAGAGGAAACTACAACATTATTCTCTTTACTACATATAGAAAAGTTTACTTGTACTTTGAACATGCACTCTACTCAGAGCAGCAGGAGAAGAGCAGGAATAGAACGTGCAGGAGACAAGAACAATCAGTTACCTTAGCTTTATACTAAAAGCAGTTGTTCTGCTTGGACTGCAAACAAACATAACTGCTTATAAGCAGAAAGTAAGAAACTGCAAAGTCCTTCCTAAATTGAAGGATGGAGTAAAGCCCTGATGCTTTGATCTGCTACTTACATGGGACGCTGAGCTAGAAGTCCAATGAAATACACAAGCAAGCAGCTGAGCATCCCTAGTTTCTCAGCCAGCATACCATTCCTCACAGGTATTTATAGCCACTGCAATAGTGAACTAGAAGTTTCCTCACTGCAGGAAGGCTCCGGAAAGCTAAAGACCACCAGTATAACAACACTAGTATACTTCAGTGAATATGGAGGAGAAAGGATTTACACTGACAGAAAAGCTGCTCACTCAGCTTACACTCTGAAACCAGGCAGAAGTATAAAGTGAAAGCTGGTTCAATCAATCTTGGTTATGAAGCCTCACACAGTAACTTAGCAGTAACGTCTTCCAGGACTGAACTTAAAAGTTTGTGCCACTAGCAGCAAAATTTCTACAAGAATGCTAGTATGAATAACATGACATCATCACGGGCATCAAACATTACCACAATTTTGCTTCTGAAAGTTACTCACTTCTTCCCATGGTTGAGCTAATAGCTTTACAAGAACACTGTCTCTAGTAAGCAACAATTTTCCTAAAGCACAAGTTTGCACACAGCATGTAACTACCGCTTTAAAAACTCTGTTGCAAGCAGGAGTGGAAACGTAGAAAGAACAGTCTACAAAAAAGCTTCAGGGATAAAAGCTCAATCAGTCAAATACAAAGATAACTGATATTCCTTGAATTCTTTGGACAGACTGACCTCAATGAACTCAACTTGCCATGTCCTGTTGGCTATAAAAACATTTTCAAAAGGCTTCAAAACTCCCTCCCTTCAGCAAATTTAGCTTCTGAGAACTCATCTAAACAGCAACTGCACTTATTTTAAGCTGCAAAGTCACACCACTACCCACTATTTTATTAACCAACTCTCTGAAGTCAGGAATTCGTAAATAAACAGTATACCTGGTTGAGGGGAGGGAGGGGGAAGCAACAACACAAAACCAAAAACCAACTAAAAGAACCCCCAAACAACAACAAACCAACCAAAAAAAAACCACCAATATTCTTCACTTTGGAGAAATCAGTTTCAGGAAAATTGGGTATTTGTCTGTTAGTCTTTTCAAGCATTTTAACAAAATAAAGTTTTTTTATATCACAGCATAACTGCCACACCAAGAAGGCATTTATCCTTGATTGACAATAAGGTATAGGCAACACCAAAGTGAGCTTAGTGTATAAAAAACAAATGGAAAACCACAAAGAGAAGTACAAGAATTCTGAAAAATTTTCAGTTTTGCATGGAAGACTTCTCATCAAAGCAGGAACAGCAGAGTGAGAACCACAGATGACAGGACAGATGGTTTGAAACAGACACTAACGTCAGGACTCAGCTATCACCACCAGACTCTTATTAAGTGTTAATAAATCCTCTAATTTCTATAAGAGAGATCATTCAAATGGGCAAATTAGTCTTTCAAGATTATCATGTTGGTCATGTTAACATGCAAACCTAAACTGAATCCTTCCGAGTTTTGAATTAAAATGGTCTAAATGGATAACTCAGTTTCCCACAGGTTTTTACAGCCAACATCAGACAATCTGAAACAAACACTATACTTGCAATCACAAGACTGATCATATAAAAAATCCATTAATGAGGACTGAAAATGTCGCCTAGAACTCAGGCCTTTCCATCATAACACTCAGATAATATTTTAAAACCAAGTTACTGGTAAAAGAAAAGTTATTGGTAACCTCCTAAACAGATCAAACTATAAAAAAACCCTCATTTCTTCAAATGTTTACGTTTTAGTAGGACTTTAAAAATAAAATCAGAACACCGTGTTGTCCAAGTATCTTTATCTGTAGTACCACCCAAGCATGAATGAATATATATATACACTAACATTAAGGTTCACCACACAATAGCAGCAGCCTACCCAGCAGAGGGAACAGTGGACAGTATTAACCTTTGGTAATACCTTGCATTAGTTCATCCTTCTTATGAGTCTGTTGATCTGATCTTCTCTGTTACCAGCATCCCCACCTTCCACGAAGTGGATTGTTTTCTTCTTCATTCCACCCCGAGGTGAGGATAACTTGAAGGGCCAAAGGAAGTTGTTCACAACTTTGAAGTTCTTCCCAACAGTGTAAATTTCATGGATCACATCTTCCATACAGATGATACCAAGTTTTCCTAAAATTCAGAAACACTGTTTTCAGAAGGGCTATAGAGCCACCGGTCAGTGACAAGCTAAAAGTTATAGAGCTATTATTGTCATACCTACTTATTTTGATAAACTTCAGGAAATCAGAAAGCACCTACCCTGTCAGGACATCTAATGACCAATTTTTCCAATTAAAATGGATGAGCTGCAGCTAACTCAACACTATTTAGCTGTTACATTTGACAAGAGATATCAGTTTCAACTGTTCGATATTTGTAGTTAGCAGTGAGTAACAACAAAAAACAAAGCCCATTCAGTGAATCTTATGAAGACAGACTGTGCTGTTTGAAGAAAAGCTAAATTAAATACACTTACACCCTACTTATGTGTAGTTCAGTGAAATTCGCTGAACTCCTTTGTGCTGTTGATTAATGCAATAGTAAGTTTCCTTAACACCTCACTCAGTGACAGATTACAAGTTAACCGCTCAAAAAAATACAATACCACAAAGGAAACTGATTATAGCACAATATTTGTAACTTTAGAATCTGCTTACCTACTGCACTGGAAAAAGAACACAATAGCCTAATTTGAAATAATACACAAATCAAACGCCACAAATGGGAGAGACATCAGTGTTTGCTTTCATTCCAGGCAGGACTGGAAGATGAGAAGCCTCCTGGAGCAGTCTATTTCCTGACAACTGACCACCATGCTTTGTTATTACTAAATACACTAAAAGTACTAGGTAGTTCATCTGACAGGAAATTCAAAAAGTCTTTTTACCAGACAACAAAGGTCTAAGACACAAGCAATGTCTAAAATTAAAACTGAAAATCAACATCTATGTATAAGATTGTTTCCTGCAGCACCTCTTAATTGCTGAAAGATATACTGACTTATTAAAAGTCAAGGAGTTTATATTTAAAACTATGAATTTTAAATGGTAAGACGTGATTCTTTACACTGGTTCTCAATACTTGATAATGAAAGTTACTCCCAGTTTGCTTTCTATTAAGTTATTAAGACATAAATAAAGATTAACTAATCACTGCTCCTCTGCAGAGACAAATAAGGACAGTTGTCCAGTTTAGCATCAATCATCCAAATCCAACAGGTTGTCTTCTTGTTCTGTTTTGAAAAGTGAGGCAGTATTTACCAAGGCGTTTCTGGATCAGGGAATTATCAGTAAGAGGAATGCGCTGCTTGTTGATCTTGCCATAACCACGCTTGTAGATCAATTCATGCACAGACTTCAGGTTGGGGTAACTGAAACAGTCAAGAAAAAAAAATTAGTCTTTGCAAGCCACAAGTTCACATCACTGAATGAAACCTCCATAACAAGTAATTTAAGACCATTTCAGCATGTCCCAATCGTAAATACAAAAGCAACAGGGAAGCAAACCTTACACTGAGTTCCCAACAACACTAGTATGAGAGCGTAATTGTATCTTGCAAGCATTGCCTTAATCATGTTTTCAATTCAAAGCAGGGAAGGCGCACAAGAGAGACAAAACCACTTTGAACGCAAGGGAAACCTGCAAGTCTTGTGTAGCAAAATGCAAAAGGCACTCAACACTTGCATCCTGATTTGAGAAAACCAGCCACTTCACTCACCCCCATGCAATATAGGGTTCAACAATCCGCAACATGTTGATGGAAGCTTTGTTGAGTTTTACAAAGGTGCCATTAAAAATCTGACGCAGGCGAAGCAGCTGCAACACCTTGCGGACCTTAGGGCTGACACCGTTGGTACTACAGAATATAGGAAGAGAAAACTCAATTAATTATTTACACCCCAGAAAACATTTAGTATCTGGTTAAAAACACCCCATTATCATATTGTTCCCACAGGAAATGTATCACTATTTTAAAAATTACACAAATCAAGCTTATTAAACTATTTCTGTATTTTCATTACTAAGTTAAAACAGATCTATTTCCATGAAAAGAACAGAAGCATTATACTGAAACAATTTAGAACTACACCTGTGCTCTCCTGAACATAGTTGCTCCAGTCAAACCTTCTGTTAGTTTTCTATAACACTTTACCAAAACAGAGTTAAATACTTCAAACAGAGCTTAGCAGAATATCAGGGAACACTGGCATGCGATTTTACAAAGATTAAGGTGGAACAGAGTAACTGTCTACATGTATTTGTAGCCTTACTGCCTTGTTAAAAATCAGCAATTCCTGAAGACAGACACAGCCAGCATAATGATTTGTTTTTAATTATATCAGCCTCTGGTGCATGTAACTATTACTGCCAAGACCTTTCCAAATCACCACTGGAACACTTGATTTTATTATATAGTTGAACATCAAAACACAGATAACAGGAAAGCAAATTTCAGTGCTTTTGAGCACCAGTATTCAGTCTTACCCTCTTATTCTGATCACAAATGCCAGTTTTGGTTCCGCTGGAACGTAGTAATTGCCAGCTTTTCGTGCCATCCTGGCCATACGGATCTCCTGCCTATACATGTGTCTGTACTCCTTGTGGTAAGCTTGGGCTCTTTTGTAGATGAGTTTTCTTTGAGCCTTACGGAACTGAAATCAATTGAAAAACACTTAAGATTATATACTGCCTTTTAACACATTAAAAACACCTTGAAATAATACAGCACATTCTAGACTTCTCAAAACTAACCAGATTAAAAGGAGATTAAAAGAAACATCTGCCCACATTATGGAGTTTGGAACTGCTCTCAGTGATTTTCTAGATAATCTGGAATACTGTTACACAGCAGTGTTGCTTTACCTTGAACAACGTTATTAAGCATCCAGTTTACTCTTAAAAGCGCATAACATCTTGGCCTGCAGAAGACTAACTTTTATAGACAACTGTACGCTTTGCCCTTTGTCTGGTTAGAGCTGCTTTGTTAATGAAAAAAAACCAGCAGTATATTTTAATCCAAAACATTAGAAAAAATATCAACATGCTAAAACTAAATATTGTTAGCTTCTGTACTGCACTATTTCAGTAGTAGTAGCCGATATTGCAACAGATAAGCAATTCAAGTTAAGCAACCATGAAATATTCACCCTTTTTATAGCCAGTATCTTCTTCTGACGTTTGGCTCTTACAGCCGCATAAGCCTGCCGCTTTTTCAGCAGGCTTTCCGGTACAGATGGCAACTTCTTTGCTCTAAAGGAAAAAGAATAAAAAAGAAAACCCCTCTTCTAGTTGACATGATAGACCTAGGTTTTAAAGTAACACATGACAAACATCAATACAAATTCTTAACACAACACGCATGCAGGCCTCACTGCCTTGAGCCAGTTTGTTGAGGCAAATTCTTTGTTCTCACTGTCACCAGGCTTCAATGCAGCCTGAACTCATCACCTTTCATACTAGACAAAGTAATCAGACAGGTGGGCTGCTGCGCTGCACACAACCTACACACACAACCATAAAGACAAAGACTACTTGAGTGACAGAAGTTTCTACCCTGCCTTATTACATTCCAATTTGTAATAAAACAAAGCCTGTTTCATATCTCTTGTTAATAAATACTTCAAAGAGTACTTTAAAAGAAAAACTAGCTTGGCAATATTCGGAAATTTACTTCACAATGTTTTAAACTTACTCAGATTCTAAACTCATGGATGCGACAAGACTTGCAAGACCAGTGCTTGCGGAGCCATTATTACCCGGGCGAGCTCCTACCCAAAGCGCATCCGGCTATAAATCTTTTCTTAAGCCGCACGCCGCTTCGCTCAGCCGAGCCCGGCATCGCTTGCACGCATGGTCAGGAGACACTGCCGCCACAGCTCCCTCACCCACGAGCGGCGCTCTGGGCCCGCTCTGCGTCCCCACCGCAGCAGCCGCCGCCTGTGGAAGGGGCACGACTGGCGGCGCCGCGCTGGGCCCCGTTCTCCCGCCACTCCCGGCCTCTGGCCACTTGTGCCCCCTTCCCGCGTCGCCCTAGTCGGCCCAGTGATCAGGGGGCGGTGGGCGGTATCCCAGTGGTCGCGGCAGGAAGCAGACACCGCCACAGCCACCGATGGCGGCGGATTATCCCGGGGCGGGATCACCACTTACTCCTTCTCCGCCATGATCAGCGCCGGAAGAGAGAGAGCAGGCGCATGCGCAGACCCGACTTCACCCCTCTGCCTGCGCAGGCGGGGCCCTGCGTGCCGCTAGGACCCCGGTTTCAGGCGGTCTCGACGGTGCCTGACCGCGTGTGCGAGCCGTGGGGTGGTCGGCGAGTGCCTGAGGTGAGAGCGGCGAGCAGCCGTGTCTCGGTCCGGGCGGGAGCCGCGATACAAGAAGTAGTTATTGTTACAAAAAGTGGAGTATTTTGATTTAAGCTAAAGCAGAGTTAAGTTTCATCTAAGTAACTGTATTTTTTTGCAAGTTATGCAGAATGTTTTCTTTATAGCCTTTTTTTTTGAAATAGTGCTTTTCCAGACACTGCTCAAAGACAGTATGATGTGTTAAGCATGATCTGTGCTGAACAGATGTGTCTTCTTCTATAATCACCTCTGTTTGTAGTCTTTCTGTATCTAATATGCGAGGACAGTTTGCTCCAAAGCTCCAGTTATCACAGATTTGGCTGTTGTGAAGTTCATAATAAAATTAAAATTAGTCCTTGGAAAGTAACAGAATATGCATATGATTTCTGGGAAAATATATACACATGCACCTAAGTGGGAAATATATTCTGTCCCCAGCTCTTGTCTCGTGACGCATGATTGATAGGAATCATTCCCTCGTGCGTCCAGCGTTGAAATTAAAGGATGAATAGTTCTTAAAACTACAAGTGGGTTTTGGTTTTTTTTATTTGCCGGTATTTTCAGTATCAGCCACTCAATCCACCTTCCCCGCAGGAGCCTGGAAACGCGCTCTGCGGTGTGGGGCAGCCGACCGTCTCGTGTATCGCAGGGTTTCCCGTATTCCAGCCTTAAAACCTGTACTGGAAGCGCGCCGGAGGGGAGGGGGGGAGCAGCCCCTCCTCTGGCACCGCGAAGGGACGGCGGCCGAGATGGGGGAATCATCCCGCCAGGACCATTCAATGGAACATAGAGGGAAGTGGGAACGGCGGGATCCGGTGTCTGTCGTGATACCGAAAATGTCGGCAAATAAACTCTCTTAAGAGTCGTTTGGGAGTTTCACAAAGCAGCATCCTTTTATTCAGCACTGGACGTGTGAGGGAATGAGTCCCATCAATCATGCGTAACGAGACAAGAGCTGGGGGCAGAATATATTTCCCACTTACATGCATGTGTATAAATTTTCCTAGAAATCTTATGCATATTCTATTACTTTCCAAGGACTAATGTTATTATGAACTTCACAACAGCCAAGTCTCTGCTAATTGGAGCTTTGGAGCCAGCTCTGTTTGACCTTGCATTTTAGATAGGGAAAGACTGCAAACAGGAGACACATCTGTTCAGCACATACCATAGTTAACACAAGACGTTATCATTTATCTTTGAACTCTGTATGGAAAAACACTATTTGAAAAAAAAAAAACATGCTATCAGGAAAACATGCTCTTAGAGGGACCTTCTGCCTAACTTTCAAAAAACAGTTACTTAGATGTAACTTAGCTGAAGTTAGAAAACTAATTTTATAGAAAACTAACTCTAATCAACATATTCCACTTTTTGTGATAGTAACTACTTCTTATATCAGTTGAGCTATGGTTTTTGTCAGCTACCTTGGCGCTCATTGTATAAAAACAATAACTCTATAGATGGAGGATGAGGTTTAGCGAAGCTGTGCTGCCTGACACAGCACAGGGTACAGTGTCTGCCAAAAGCAAAGGCTGTCTGCACTTTCTCTGAAAGCTTCTTAACTCGGATTCCTGCTAAATCCGAGAGGCAATGTCCACAAATACAAAGCTGCAACCACTTTTCCAAAAACTGGCAGCGGCACAGGGGCAGGCAGTGTGGTGGCATGTGCACTGGCATCAGGGTGGGAAGTGGCATGCATGTGGGAAGTAGCATGGGCACGGTCTTGTATCGTGTCCACTGGAGCCAACCAATGTGGATGCCCAGGGTGGGCCGCTCTGGGTGTCAGGGCTGCAGCAAGCACATCTGCAGGGAGCAGCTGCTGTTATAGAATCATAAAATAGTTTGGGTTGGAAGGGACCTTAAGGTCATCCGGGTCCAACCCTCCTGCTGTGGACAGGGGCACCTTCCACTAGACCAGGTTACATATAGCCTCATCCAGCCTGGCCTTGAACACCTCTAGGGATGGGGCATTCATGACTTCTCCAGACAACCTGTTGCAGTGCATCACCACTCCCACAGTAAAAAATTTCCTAATATCTAATCTAAATCTCCTCTCTTTCAGTTTAAAAGCATTACTCCTTGTCATATCACTACACTCCCTGATAAAGAGCCCCTCCCCAGCTTTCCTGTAGCCCCAATTCAGGTACTGGAAGGCCTCTTATAAGGTATCCCCGGCGCCTTCTCTTCTCCAGGCTGAACAACCTCAACTCTTTCAGCCTGCCTGTTATCTCACGAAGTAAATTCTTTCCTAGAATTGGGCTCCAGTCGGTGGCGGGCGAGATGTCGGTCGCCGCTGCGTTTGGCTGACGGACCAAAATTCCATCGGGGATTTTGCTCAGCGGTTTCTCCCGGCTCAGCAGAGGAACCCGAGGCATGCAGGCTTCGGGGAGCCTGCGGGAACCCGGTGCTCCCGGCAGCCTCTAGCCGTGAGCCCGAACCTTTAACGCTCGCTTGAGCTCTTTAACCCACGCTGCGGCGCGCAGCGCTACCCTTGCCCCGCTGCGCCCCTCCGGTCAGCCAAGCCGGCGAGCGCCAGATGGCGCTCGGGAGGGAGGCAGGCGCGCACCCCGTTGCGGGACGCGCCGGGAAGCGGTGGCTCCTGCCGAGCGCCGGCCGCTGCAGCCTGGCGCCGAGCGCCCGCTCTCGTTGGGCGATGCCTGGCGCGGCGGTGGGAAACCCCTCCGCAGGCGGCGGGGCGGGGCGGCGGCCAGCGGGGGGGGGAGCGAGGTCCTGGCAGGGGGCGGGGCCATGGCGAGGGCGGGGAGTGCCGGGGCTGCGGGGCGGGCTGGGCCGGCCAGGGGGAGGGTCTCGCCGCCCGTCCCGCCCTATATAGGGCGCCGAGCGAGCAAGATGTGCACTGCCAGTAGCGGGGCCGCGGCTGTCCCGGGACGGGAAAGCACTGTGCGGGCAACGCCGTGTCCGGGCTGTTTGTTTGGCGTGTGTGGCTGAGGCGGCGCGCCCGGCTCCGAGTGCGGAGAGGGGGAACCTGGGCGGTGCGGCAGGACCTGCGGCAGCGGAGTTTCCCTCCTTCCCTGCCCGCAGCCGGAGGTCCCGGGTGGGGGAGCCGGGTGCGAGGAGGAGCCGCCTCCGGTTCCCCAGGACGCAGGGTCTCCCCGCGCGGTGGGGGTCTGCCAGCATGAACATCCTGCTGGAGCTCTTCGTGGTGACCTTCCGCGTGCTGTGGGCTTTCGTGCTGGCCGCGGCCAAGTGGCTGGTGCGGCCCAAGGAGAAGAGCGTGGCGGGGCAGGTGTGCCTGATCACCGGGGCGGGTAGCGGCCTGGGCCGCCTCTTTGCACTGGAGTTTGCCCGGCGCCGGGCGTTGCTGGTGCTCTGGGACATCAACACGCAGAGCAACGAGGAGACGGCGGGCATGGTACGCCACATCTACCGGGAGGCGGCCGAGGCGACGCCCAGAGGTAAGCGGCGGGGTCCCCGGGCAGCGCCCCTCGTCCGTGTCCGCCCGCCCATCCCAGCTCCCAGTGGCGGCGGGAGGGGACACCGGAGCCCGTAGGTGCCCCTGTCAGCCGGGACCGGGATCCACGGTGAGCAGAGACCTGCTTCGTGCAGCCTCGGACTCCAACAGCGGCTTTAAAACCTGCAGCAATAGTAAATAGACGCGTTCTTGTGTACTGTGGTGACACCAAAGTAAATGGAAGTTTTACAGTAATGAGAATGCACTCGCTGTTTCCACTCGGCTGCTGGTTTGAATGTCAAAGTACATGTAAGAACTTTTTTCTTCCCTCTCTGTTCTTTTGTCTGTATTCCTTAGTAGCTGGAGATGGAGAAAAAGATGCGCTGCCCCATTGCAACTTGCAGGTTTACACATACACCTGTGATGTGAGCAAAAGAGAGCATGTCTACTCGACAGCTGAGAGAGTCCGCAAGGAGGTTGGCGAGGTTTCGGTCCTGGTCAACAACGCTGGTGTGGTCTCTGGGCACCATCTTCTAGAGTGTCCGGATGAGCTTATTGAGAGGACCATGATGGTCAACTGTCACGCACACTTCTGGGTAACTATAAACTCCTTTCTGTCTCTCTTCTTGTCAGTTAATTTTAGAAAATTAACTGCTGTTGCTTAAGTCCTGTTTACTTGAGTTTTGCACTTGCTCCCTTCCACCAGTTTCTTATTTTTTACTTACTGTTCTGTTTAACAGGAGTGGTAGGTATTGAAGGTGTTAACAAATACTTTTAAATCAACTGTGTCCTCCTGGAATCCAGAGTTCTAAGTCTTGTCCCTTTTCTGTAGCCCTGGATATGAAATCCTTTGCAAGCATAACCTCTGAATCAGCTTAAGGGTTGTTACTGTTAATGAATGACTTCTCAACCTTCTTCCCATAATTTTCTGCCAACATGTTAGCACCTTTAAGGTGCTATATTAATGATGGTTACAAAAGCAAACTTCTACATTTCTGGAAAAAAAATTCTTAAAACCCCTTCTGGAAATGTTGTTTGAATTGCCTTGGAGGCAAATTGTTCCTTTTGAAGGCTGGGAGGGAAGGCGAAAAAGATTTCTCAAGAAATCAAAGCCAAGAACACTTTTTCAGGAATCCTGCATATTTGTCCTCATAGCTTTCTCTGGAGGCTGCCAGTAGAAGTAAGAAAATCTTTGATATAGTTTCTAGGGTTAGTTATATTGTATCCATAACTAGCTGATGCTAATCAAGGAGGAAAAGTGATGTGATCTTACTCTTTGTCTGTCTAAACCTTGTTTTCCTGTGTGGTTTGTTTTTAAACCCACAACATTATGGAGTTACATAAATTGAAGTATTGAAGGAGGGCATGATGCACACTCGGGTTAACATTAGCTGTCAGACTGAGCCTATTGTTAGTATTAAAACTGTTCTTTGGTCCTTCAAATAAGGTTATGAAATACACTTGCATAACAATCAAAGGATTAGGCAATCTGAAATATACTTCAACTTAAGCCTCCCTTGGCTTACCTTTTCGTAATAAAATTTTTTAAAATCCCTCATCCTCAAAACTTAGAGGGCCTTCCCAAACCTAACTTTTTTAACGTGGAAGTGAAATGCTGTTTCATAACCCTAAAGGAGCCCCTTCAAATCTGAGCTGTGAAACACTTAATGGCAAAGCAATCTTTTTCCAGTGTATTATAAAGCATCTAGAAAGAGTGCTTAAACTTCAGTACACAGGAGATAGTGTTTAGAAACTCTTTTAAACTCTGAAAATATTTTTAAGGCAATTTGAAAAGTTCTGAGAGAGCTCATATGACTTGTTACAACTCTGTGCGTTCCCCTTCATAAAAGTTAAATTGATGCTTAAGCGAGCTGAGATGTGCACTAGATTTAATAACTTATTGATGTGGTTTAAATGCTGAATTGACAAAGTTTCCAAGAACACTAAATTATGACATCACCATGAATTAAAATATGGGAGGATTCTAAATTCTCCAGCTGTTCTTCCTTCAAGCCTAACTTGTACACTTATTTACAACATTGTTTCAGAGACCTTTTTAAAGCACTCTGTGTGTTCTGAGTCTCTTACAGTAATACGAAACTACACTTAGTCAAGTATTGCTATTACTGGGTTTCTGTAAGTTTCATTCATCTCTAAATGTTGCAATGTGAAGTGACTTTAAAATTAAAAAAAAAAAATATTCCGGGAAGGTGTAGTTAGATCTGAACTGTGGAACTGGATGTCTTGGCTTAAGCTTCTAAGGAGTAGTCAACACCCTTTATATTTAATTGAGGATCTGTGCTTATGTACACTTCCTGCAGATCCTGTGTCCTGCTTTGCTTTTTATTTTTTTGCTGTTGGTAAAGTGGTTTTCCTTGTCCTCCACTTAATGATCCCAGAAGAAGCTGGCTTGACCAACAGTGGGTGGACTTTTCTTAAAAGTAATGCTACTTAATTCATAAGATATCATCTGAATCAGCTGATTTGAAGCCAACTTTTTTTGATGCAAGTCAATGCTGACTTAAATAGAACAATGTGTCTAGATGTGTGAAGTCTTATACAGCTAGTCTTTTCCATGTCAGCTAAACTGGTGGTCGAAAAGCAAAGCTAATACTCTGGGGCATTATGTAGGCTTTTAAATATTCTTGGAGTGTATTTCATCCAAAAAGCTGTAAATGGATTTTATAAAGACATGCATCTTCTGTGTAATATTACTTTAGTAGTTAAGTGTCTGTACTTTCTGGGGTTTTGTTGTGGTTTTGTTTTGTGACAAGGGAAATTCTTCCACATCCCTTGATCATTAATCAAGCCTCAGTGTGCTTCCATATAAAAACCTAAAATGAGGCTCTCGTGCTGTCCCTTTGAGACATCTGAAATATGATTGAGTGCCTAACTCCCTGTGCAGAATGCAGGTGATCTGAGCTTGCTCTCTGTTAGCAGTTACGATCTGAAGGCTGCACAACTTCTCCAGTAGGCAGTGACATGAAAGTCTGCCACTCGTTTGCTGTTGTGACGCCAACTGGGCTGTGTACTGTATCACAAACTGGCAGTCAAGAGAGCCTTAGCAGCATGCCACAGCCTAAACAGATGCTTTCCATTTTGCTGACATTCATGATTTGTATAATCCTTCCTATGAGTGTTCTGTATAAGCATGTCACCACTGCGTCATGTAGCAATTTCCACAGCATAAAATCCACTGCAGTATTAAAACCCTGTTATTTCATGCTGTGATAACTTGAATGCTTCTGATATTGAAAACATAGGGACAGAATTCATTCCCAGTTTGAAACAAGCCTGCTCTGGTTTACTGTAGTTTGCAGATGCATAGAATTGTAGCAGGAGTGCAACACTATCTTTCCTGCCAGTCTGTTGGAAGAGTAACTTACTTGGCTGCACTTGTCAAATACTGAAAGTGAACTTCAGCAGACTAGGAAATTTTCTTCCTATGACGTGAGGATTTGGATTTGAAAAATATTGAATCACAATAACAATTTTTCTTTCTTGTGGTTATACAATAAAATTTAAGTGAAGTATCAAAATACTTGGGTTTAGGTCATGGAACTGTATTTAATAAAACTACCGTGCAAACACTTGTTGAAGGATAATTAGAGATTCTTGTACTTTAACATTATTTTTCTGGAAGAATAATGCTATTGTTGGATAAGTAGGTATTAATGTTGTATCTCAGTGTAGTATTTGGGAAATCCTTCTAGATTTGGTGATTGAATGTGACTCACAAAGGGACTGGGGCAAGGTGATGATCAGGGTCTGTGAATTCTGTAACACAAAGTTGTTCTGCATAGCAGATCTTCATTATTCAGCTCAGAACAGTGATCTGCATTTCCCTGCCATGTGAATCCTCCAAACCTTTCAGCTTAAAACTCTCCTTCTAGAGGAGTTCTCTTCAACTTGCCAAAAGGGGGAAGCAAAAGCATTCAGCTTCAGTTTCATTGAATTTATAAAAGAAAATCTGTGTAGTGACAGACTGGGGCCCAGAGTTTGAAGACTTGTGTGCTTCTGTCTTAACTGGAGTAGTTATGTCCATTCACTTGCAAATTACTTTATTTTTGAAGTTATGCAGGTATATTTGTCTCTGTAGGAATTGAACAAATGTGGTCTGACATTGGTACAGGAAGAGATAAGTACTGAGTAAAGAGGGAAATATTACCCAAGTAATTAGGACATTCATAAATAGTCTAAAACTTAAATGTACCTTGGAAAGAAAGTTAATGCAGGATTTCCAAATCATATACTGATGTATGCAACTGCTATAGTTGTTGGTCTAATTAGACAGACAGGACTGCTAAAGCCTTAGGAAATAAGTGGCTTATAGTTATCAATAATGTATTAATACTTCTGTATTGTTACTTTAGTCCTTATATATTGTTGTTCTAGTCCCTTCAAGCTCCCTGGTGTTAAATAAAACTCACTTACACCTATAGTTCATTTAGCTTAAATATGGAAGTACTGCACTTAGTATGCACACTGAATCTTCTATAGAAGAAAACACAGCTTAAGTTATGTTATTTGAAGTTATAACAGGCCACAGAAGACTCAGCCTGGTGGCATGCTTTTTGTTTTCATCTCTAGGATTCTAGTGTCTGTGATCAAATACAGGCATAATATTCCACTGACAGCCTAGCTAGCTATATTTAGCATTTTGGATTAGTGGAATTAGCTGCTTTAATTGATTTTAAAAAATCATGATAATATAACCCGAGACATGTAAGTTTACTCACAAAGTTTAATCTACAAGTTCTTGACTTTTTTCTTTGAAAAATGAGTTGGAGCAAGTTCAAGAAAAACATGTGCATGTGATCCAGAAAGTGACATCAGAACTAATTCTTCCCCTGCAAAATGATTGCAACTGCATGCCACCAGTAAATTACCCTGGACAGCACATGTGTTTCATGTGCTGTGGTTGCATACTGGGCAGTGAATACAAAGCAAAAAATAGTCAAGACTTCTAGCTATGGAAGTAGACATAGTAGTTGTACTTAAAACTTTGAAGTGCTTTGGTATGGTTTTGCAGTTCATATGTTCTTGGATTTATTTCTCAAGAAAATAGAGGGAATCTATCAATTGAGAAAATAGTCTTCCAGATGCATGCTCTAGAAAATGGCAATTTCCTGTTTTATAGAGGGATGTACTTAAGACAAGTTTTAGAAAATAAATGGGTGGATGTATATTTCTGGAGCTTGAGTAGGTGCAAGACTGCTTGCTCAGAGCTTTTCTCACAGTCTACCAGCAGCTTGTCTAGCATTATGTCCATCACAGTTGTCACCAGCATGCAGTTTTCTAATTTTGTAACATCTATCTTGTAATCTGTATTTGTAATCTAACCTCTTATGTTTTAGTTATAGTGATAACTTTCAAAAGAAAAATCATTCTTTTACTGAAGGTTTTCCAATTTTCTGATCCTTTCTGGAAGAGGGAAAAACGCCCAACCAAACAAAAACTTAAATTAGTTACCTAGATGCCTAAACTTTGCTTGTAGAAAGAATCTTGTACAAGTTTAAGAGTAGAAACAAGTGAGGTTAAAAATGACTTTTCAGATAGTGTACTCATCCAAAGGGTCAGCAAACATAAATAAGTATATTGTAATGGAGTGGTAGGGGGGTCTTAGTTTCAGGCAAAAGGCCCCCTTCATTTCTTGCAATCATGCAAATTCAAGCACCCGTAACTGGGATTCCAGAGTGCTGCCCACCAAACTGTAGCTGTTCTACAAGTTACTCAGCTCTAGTTCTTGAAGTATATTGAGGTTGTTCAGTCATGATTCCAATTACATAATGTATCATGATAATGAACAAGTAATTATGTATCAAGGAGTGTGAACAAAATAGCTTGTAGCTCTCTTGACTTGTTTAATAAGCACCGCTTCCATCAGAGCACTGGGAAAAACACATCAAAGATTGTTTGAAGATGTTGCTTACAACACCAGCTTTCCTATGTAATGTGTTCTGTGCTAGAGCATCATCCTTGCATGGCAGAGAATGCTGACTTATTTAGTTCAAATAGCAGCTGAATTTGTGTGTTTTCCTTTCTTATCTTTAGTATGAAGTATTTGATTTTCATCCTAGTCAGTTAACAAATATGAAATGACCGTTCAGGATGTCTTCCTTAAACTGCTTCGGGTACACCCAAATGTTTGACAGTTGCCCTCAGACATACTTTGGTAATTAATTTGCTGTGTTATTTGAAAGGTGCGTGGGACTTGGACTTTCAAATGACAGAAAATAGAGACTCTCAGACTGTTACCCTTGGACTGTTTGTTGCATGTTGATTGGTGTCCAAGGTGGTAGGATAGGATGCGAGTTACTTCTGTATGAAACTCTCTGAAGCTTGAAGAGTTTAGGTGAAAATTAATCTATTTCACAGAAAAGCAATGTGAAAGTCCCCTTAAGGAAAGGGAAAGTTGGCCTGAAGAGAACATGCTCAGACTTCTCAAACTACTTGAAATATTTTTGAAACATTAAACAATTGTTAGTGGCTTGCAATTCTACAGCCTTCTAAAAGAAAGCTGAAGTTGCAATATAGCTTGCAGAGGTAAGGCACTTGGAATAATTTTCTGTGACTTTTTCTGAGGGTCGGAGTCTTGTCAACAAATCCTAGGAATGCTTTCAGAATCACTTATCTACTCTGAAGTAACGGTTCTGGATGAGTGATCAGTGCAATGATTAAATTCTTGCCTTGTATGGCATGAGGTAGAGGGGCTGAATAAGCAAACTCTGCATTGGCTTTGGTGTGATATTGTGGTGCTGCTTGTGAAGGATTTGGAGACAGGAAAACTTTGAATGGAATGATAATCTTCTGTGGAGTGGTGTCTAACCTTGCTAGAAGTGGAGGGAGTGGCTCTTCACTATTTCAAGTGAAATACTCAATCTGAAATGTTACGTATATGCCTTTTCTCTCCTGTAGAAGTTAGAACAATAGAGTCAGAAGTTTTAGATTTCTCTGTCTACTAAATAATATCCACTTTTATTTTATGGAAAACAGCTAACATAATTAGATCTAATTACATTATTACCTTTCTGTAATAACCAAGCAATTATAACACACTTCTAGA
Source organism: Dromococcyx pavoninus (assembly GCA_033558185.1). NCBI lineage: Eukaryota > Metazoa > Chordata > Aves > Cuculiformes > Neomorphidae > Dromococcyx > Dromococcyx pavoninus. The sequence goes on from JAUMJL010000215.1 coordinate 50,629, forward strand.
AGACACCTGTTCATGTGCTCGACTGTGGAGAAAAGCAATGCTAATTATGATGTGGCTAAGTGTCTTGCTAACCTAGCATTTGCATCACTGCCCAAGACCTGTCTTAACTGATCTGTGTGGGTGAGCAATTCTTTTCTGTAGCTCTGTGTCCTCAATTATTCTGACTAGACAGGTTGAGAAAAGATGAATGTTGTGTTTCTAAGCACCATCCCTGCCATTTTAGCACTGCACTTTTAAAATCTTTTCTACTTTTATCTTTATCAGTTGTGAAGTATTATTCTTTCCCAGTGCTTCTTGTGCTTTGATTTCACTTCTAGGGGTTTTTAGGGGGAGGAAAGTTTTTTGTTATGTATCTCTAGTACTAAAACTTTCCACAGTCCTCTGTATGTAAAAGCCAGAGCATCACTCTCTTGATAAACCTTGCTCCCTGACCTTTGATGCTTCCTGGCTATTGACACTGATAGTAAAACTGAGTTATTGATACCTGTCTGTCTTTTGTGAAATATAGTAGAGGCCTTTCTCCAAAGGTAAACTGAAACTGATTTATGTGTGATATAATATGCTTTTACTTTGTTCTTAGGCTTTTAGTCTTTTTTTTTCCTTTTAAGCAGACTAGGTCTCTTAAATTGCAGTTATAATATAGGTGAATGGGCATAGACTGAGATTTGTAGAATCTCAGTTTCTGAGCATTTAGTTTAGAAGAAGATATGTCACAGACTGGGAGAGATTTACATCTGTGCCTACGCTCCTAAATGAACACTTTGTTCTTGTAAATAATTATATTAGTATAGTGATTTATATGCCAGTCAAATTAACACTTGACACAAGTGAGTTATCACAACTGGGATGGGAGGGCATGGTAGGCCAAGGAATGCCGGAACAGCTGCAAAGCTGAGGTGGCTGCCTTGGTGTGAGCCTTTTGAAATTCAAGTTTGTTTGGCTGTTGAATTCTGCACCTAAATGCACCCTGGTGCTGGTCACTTCTGCCATCTGTTTGAACTTGTGTGACAGCTTTTCGAGTACTCTCCTTGCAGAGTAGGTTTGGAAAAGTGCTTGTGTGTATGCTTAAGAGTAACTTGTCCAAAACTTTTGTTGATTTAGGATGAAACTACAAGGCAGATTAGCGGTGGCAAGCTGTCATGTGGGACCACCCCTTGAAAGGGCATTTTCCCTTGCACTACTTTTTGGTATTCATCTGATCCTTAGGTGAGCCAGCTCAGCTCATTAACCTGTCTGGAGGGTGGGAAGGAAAGCTATTAATTTTCTTGTCCAAGGTCGTTAGTTTTTCTGTTTAGAGACTAGAATCACCTCCTTAGCGTTTCAGGCTTGTATTAGCCTGTGTGTGTGGAGTGTGTTGGGGAGAGCATGAGGAGGAACAGGAAAAAAAACATTTAGCTGTGAACAGGACATCTATGGCTGTCTAATGAAACCTCAGTCTTGGAGAGATTTGCTGGAATAGGATTTACAGGCTTCAAAAAGTTAAATAATCATAAATGTTTCCAAGCTATAGCAAATCCACCACTGGTGTAACAGTTTGAATGTAACAACTTTACTTCTAAAGAGATTGCAGTATTTTAATTACAGACTATCAAAACCCCTTAAAGGTAAGTTACTTTTTCTGAACACATCAAGTAATGTTGTGTTAACAACTCTAACTTATTTGCCTTGCACTGATACTACAATTGCTGTTGTGTACAATTAAGAGCAATGATCTCTGTGCCTACTGCGCTTCTTGATTTCTCAGGAAATTAGTTGGACTGATGCTGTTTGAATGTGGGAAAAACATGCCAGAGCCATGTTTCAGCTTGTGGGAAATGAACATAGTTTCCACAGGCAAGCAAAGGAAGCAAGTGTCTGTCTTTGAAAACCTCCCCCCAAGAAAGTGAGTAGTTTCTTGGTGTTTGGTTAAAGTACCTATGCAAGTAGAATATTTGAAAATTGGGTTTGGTCACTATTGGCTGCAGTTGTTTTGTTGTTTTAGCCTATGTTGGCTTATGAAGTAAATGTTTACCCGCTAAGACACTTTTTTCGGGGTAGGTAGAGAGAAGTATGAAACACTGGGTTTTTTTTTTTAAAAAACCTCTAATCTACAGGCATTTTAAAAATGTTACTTCTGATTCTGTGAGTTACTTTGTATTAAGTTGGTGCCTTCTAGGATCTTACTGTTTTTTACTCAACAAACTTTGAAGCTAAATTTGCATGCAGCTATAATGCTTTTTCATTTTTCTGTTTCCACTAAGTAAGACTGTTACATGAAAAGGGAAGCTTTCCTTCTAATCTTCTCCCTCTTGTGAGATACTCAGTTATGGCATAATCACTTCTCTTCTTATAAAGTAGTTGGTTCAAAACAATGAATTAGAGACCAAATTGGAGAGGATAAATAAAGTGACTCAGCTTTCATCTGCATGCAAGTACAGTAGGAATTTCAGTACTATGGTCTTAAGGTATCTGTAAAATGAGAGACAGTCTTTTTCTGTATAGCCACTTCTTGAAAAGTCTATTACATAAACTGTAAAACATGAATGATGACTTCATATTTTCTGTAAGTAGTTCTGACAGTACTGTTATCTAGTAATTTTTTGGAAACACGCAGACTAAATACCAAGATTTACTAAATAATCCAGAGGATGACTAAGCTTATGGCAAGCTGGAGAAAAATGTGTATTTAAAAGTTGGATTGTACTCTTGCTCACTGAACAGAGAATATTCTGCGCTTATCTAATAGTTGTTGTAAAATTAATTTGTTACGTGGATTTTTCACTGACTCATATGGAGATGTTTTCATTTTTGTCAAGATTATCAAATAGCTGGCCATAAATTACTGCTCTCCAAATGGTTGGACATTTGCTACAAACTTGTGCTATTGAAGGTGAAGGACTAATGTGTTTGTTACACTAATGTCAACATAGCTCTGAAACACTACAAATCCTTTGACACGGCCATTTGTCATCATATAAACAAAGTAGAACTTCTAGTTGCTTGACTTCAACAGAGCATAAACCAGCTTTTATGGAAAGGAGTAGCCAAGTGTTAACTTCTTGTATCACTTGACCAGCAAACACTGAAGTAATTTCAAAGTTTACATTTGAATAAATGTGAGTCATGTCATCTTCACTGAAGGATCTGCGTGGAATAAGAGGTTGGTGGTGCTACTTACTGGGGCTGTAACTTAAATTCCTGAATTTATAGGAATATAACTGGGCTGTCACAGCCATATTGGAGGTCTATATTAGTCTTGGGTACATGGAAAGCTGAAATGCTGATGTGGTAGGTCTGAGCAGAAGGGTTCATTTTCTATAAATTGCATGTTACTTTTCAGTGGCTGCTGACAATCATATACTTGCTTTGAATTTGAATTGTGGTTTGGTAGCTATGATAGTCTGAGTATGAGATTAATATTTGTGGAGAATAAATATTAACTTGTCTAATAAGATGCCTTTGTGTGGAAGGGAAAAGATCAGCTTTTGAGCATCAATACTTTGAAAGCTTCAGTTCTCATTCAGTTATGTCTTAAACCTGTGTCAGCTGGAAAAGCCTGCACGTCTACATTTGTTCTCAAGTTCCACTTTGGTTGAGACTTGCATCTTGCTTGTTTTTGCAGTGTAATACAGACTAAACACATAGATGGGCCTCCAACAGCCCTCTTACTGTGCCATCTTACCTGCTACTAATCCTTCTCAGGTTTTAGATTATTTTGGCATTTGAATTCCACAACAAATATCATTGGCAACTTGTGTTGCACTTCATGTTGCTTAACCAGTGATACTGTCTTTCTCCCTGTTCATTGATAGCTACAGAGAATGAAGTACGATTGCTCTGTCCAAGCTTTAAAACCACTGAAATTCAAACCAGGCAGAATTGAATGTGAGGCCTCAGAATACCCTTAAAAAGCTGTCAAGGAAGCTGTTACTGGAGGGCATCTAATAGCTGGAGGGGACATCATTTTTGAAATGATTTTGTTTTTGAAAACACTATGGTACGTGTATGTTCTGGATTCAGCTGTAAAGATGTCAGTTCCACAAGAAATTCATCTAGGTACTCTGCATTGCTTCATTGGACCGTCCCTCTAGCTGAAAGGACTTGAGACCAAAGGAGAAAGAAAAAATGGAAGTAGAGCAGACACTGTTTCAGACAGAGCAGGATAATTGATTATAGGCGAGATTTCCTGTAGGAGAAATAAGAGAGATATAGCAGAGGAATTGACATCTTTTCCAGTTAGTTAAGACTCTGGGTTGATAAACTTGCACTTAAGTTAGGGACAAAGAGTGCAAGGTCTCTGCTGCTTTTGAACGTCTTTCTCTGCAAGTGTATACCAACTGCCTGCTCAAGTGGAAAGTCACAGAATAGTTGAGGAGGGGACATCATTTTTGAAATGATTTTGTTTTTGAAAACACTATGGTACGTGTATGTTCTGGATTCAGCTGTAAAGATGTCAGTTCCACAAGAAATTCATCTAGGTACAGCTATGAAAAATGAAGCACAGACTTGCAAAAACTGGAGGGAAGAGGTTAGTGATTTAAATGATATATACTGCTGCATATATATGAAGCAGGTATACATCAACAAAGTGATATCTGCAAGAACAGATGAAGGACAAGTTGGTGTGCATGTATAGTGGGGTGTGTGTGTATAGTGTATGTACATATGAGTGTCCGTTAAAGGCAGCTAGACAATTCCACAGAAACAGCTGGTGGCATGTAGTTATTGGAAAGATCAGACACTTTACAGGACAGACCAGATATCTGAGAGTGGAAATAATTTAAAAAGCAGTTAATTTAGAATCTGTTTCTTCTTAGGAAAAAAACAAAATACAAAAGTACTTGGGAGCAGAGAGATGGAGACTGCATACCTATAACATAAAGGCTCTAATTTCCTCTTGCTGGAATAGAAGTAACAGGAGTAGATCACCTTGAATACCTGAACTTCTTTATGCCCAGAAAGCATATAAAAGTGGCCTCTCTAAACGAAGTGAAATGTTCTTAAAGAGAAATCAGGACCATCTTTGGCTGTGTTGTATATACCTAACCCCTGCCCTAAGTAAAGTTGCACTCAAAATCTAGAGTGATGCAATCATGAGGAATGCAGAAGAGCTCTATATGTAAGAGAGCTGTGAGTTTGATTAGCCGCAGACCACTGTAAACTTTAGGTACTGAAATTTTTCCACCTTGACTCTCAAGAAGAGAGTTTCTGAAGCAGTAATTGTAGCGTTCTTGAGTATTTAATGTACACTTCAGACAAGAGGGAGAACAAAGCTGTTTTCTGCTTTAGTCTTAGTTACCCAGTTTGGGGTAAGATGATAGGAAATGAAGCCCTTAAAAGAAATGGGAGGGGGAAACAGTGTAGTGACATGATAAGGCAACAGTCTCTGTTGCAATGGCCTTCCCTAAGCACTTTTCATATCCCACTGTGTAAACACAAACCTTTTCCAACTAGGCCTTGTTAACAAACTATACAAAAGGCAATTTAGCCAGGCAATGCTCAGTTGCCCTAGGCATGGCATAATTAGTTCTAGTAGTAAAGAGTGGAAATCAATGATTAATGTTTGAGAGATAACTAGTGGTATTAGTTTCCTGTGATTTTTTATTTTAATAGCATTACTTATCTTATCTTTACTGTCTACCCATTGTAAACAGCTTTGTGGCCCTAAGTTCTGATTAAGGAAACTACTTAATTCAGTTTCAGCTTTTTTCTGATAGACTCAACATGGGTTGAATCCATGTAAGAGGAACCACTACAATAAGTGAACCATTCACAGGGAATGGTGGTAACTATTGGCTTTGAAAGCTGAAGTTTTGTAACTGGACCCTAAATACTACAAATGCTAAACAAGGTGTAAGCATGGACTGTAGCATGCTTGTTCTTTAGCAAATGGCATGACAGATGTTTGTTGGTGCTAACAAACCCACTTACAAACTTCAGTAAATATGATTTAACCTTGTTTTGTATAACTTTACTTCTCAGCTGATTAAATATGTAGAAAATGGGAACATTAATTACTAACATGAATTAATAATGAACTAAAAACTGAACAAGTAATTTAAGTAATAGCTTGTTTTTACTAAGCTAAGACTTCACATACTTCAAAGCAGTATTTCATGCAGAGGTGGGGGAAGATGCTTATTTATCTGTAAATCAAACACAGTTTTATGTTAACTGATGTTGCTTTTCTTTGTGACAGTTCTTCAGGGTACTTTATTTTGTTACTCTTGCCTCTTAAACTGGGTAGATCTTATCTGTAGTTTTACTGTCTGCAAATGTAGGACATCCAAAGTACTGGAGGGGGTGTGTGGCTTTGTTTCGTTGTCATTATAGACCTCTGTTTAAGTCTGTCTTGTTCTTCCATGGGCTTCTGGTTGCAAGGCAATTCTAATGTTATTCCTGTGCATGTATGTTAACTGTTGTTGCAGTTCAATATTAAAGCAATCCCCATGGCCCCAAAACAGTGGGTTTTTATGTGAAGGACACACAAAGCTTTAGTGAGAAATTGAAGGTTTTGTTGCCTGCGAAGAGCTAAATAACTAAAGGACTCCTTTTGAGATGAAATATTGAAAGGTCTTGCTTCTTTTTTTTTTTGAATGCGGGACCTGTTCAAGGCACACTTGCAGGCAATCCTTAAATGGTTTCCTTTCTTGCTTTTAATGTAGCTGTCTATGGAAACTTGGCTTGAGGGTGCCATGTGTATCTCCTGACCCTTTTTTGCTCTGAAAGGACCAGGGTAGGCCTGTCAGCAGACTAGAGAATTCTGGCTTTTTTTTATTTCATTGCTTTAGGAAGACTTGGTAATTCTGGTGTATTTTTTGTTATCACTTCTGGGGAATAGAAGCTCAAGATCAAAAATAGTACTGATTTCCACAGCTATTCAAATATTTGCTTAAACAGTGTCTAATTATCCAGAAGAGACCCAACACTTCTTGAAAACAGCAGAGATATCTGAACTCCTTTAAATTGCAGCCTTGGTCCCTTTTGTTAGCAAGGTCAACAGTAGTTGCAGACTTCTGTCTGCCTTCTGTCTTCAGTGTATTATTGACAGAGCCATGTCCTTTGTGCTGTGCGGTCTCCCTGGTGTTCAACTAGTTGGTATTTTCATGTAGTCTTAGCACAGTTACTAATCTCATCCTAATCTAATATTTCAGAGATGTTTGTATAATGGAATTCAAGAAGGATGTGGAGATAAAATGGGAAAAATAGAGATGATTGTACAAATGACAAGTAATTATAGTTCTCATTGGAACCAAATAAAAAATCTATAAGGAAAACAAATGTTTGAATCAGGCTTGTAACTGCATGTTTTGGTATGTGAGAAGGCATTTTGGATATTGTAACCTCTAACTTGAATAAAGTCTCCTTTGAGAGTAACACTCTAAGTTATACTTTCAAGGCCTCTTCTAAAACTATTTGGTGATGCCTTTCACTGTAATCCTGTAAGTGAAGTTTTACTCTGTGTTTATAAAATGTATTTGAAGTGGTTATCTTCTGAAATAAACTGGGCTATATGGCTGTAGCTGAAAATAACTTCAGGCTATTTATTGATAACCTTGCTGTGGGGTGGTTCTGCCTTACAGGCACACCTCTTTCCTTTTTAACATACAGTAGTGCATTAGTGCTATACTATCTGGTTTGGACAAACGTACTTTAAGGCAAGGCTACTGTAACCTGTCTGCAGAAGAATTAATTTGTCAGACCGTTGTGTATTCCTTCTCAGTTACTGGAATGGAAAGAGAATCAGGGCACATGGACATCTCTGGATTTTGTTCTGTGGTGGAGTGAGTGGCCACGTGCTGCCCTGTGTTGAGAGTAGGAAAACCTGCAATGTGTCCTGCTGTAGTTCATGAAGAATGAGAATAAAAAAAAATTGAACATCCATGCTGAGGGGGAGAGAGGATGTAATGTGTGTTTTAAACAAAAACTTAGAACATTTTCTCGTCACCAACTTGGGTAATTTGTGATATAGAATCGTAGAATCTTCCGGTTGGAAACCACCTTTGATATCGTAGAGTCCAACCGCACCTGTCATCCACTAAACCATGTCCCTCAAACTCGTCTGTCCTTTTTTTTAACACCTCCAGGGATGGTGACTCAACCACCTCCCTGGGCAGCCAGTTCCAGTGCCTGACCACCCTTTCAGTAAAGAAATTCTTCCCAATATCCAGTCTGAACTTCCCCTGGTGCAACTCATGGCCATTTCCCCTTGTCCTATACCCTGTCACTTGTGAGAAGAGATCAACACTTGCTCTGCCACAGCCTCCTTTCAGGTAGTTGTGGACAGTGATGAGGTCTCCCCTCAGCCTCTTCTTCTCCAAGCTAAACAACCCCAGTTCCCTCAGCCACTCCTTGTAGGACTTGTTCTCCAGCCCCTTCACCAGCCTTGTTGCCCTTCTCTGGACGTGTTTCAACACCTCAATGTCCTTCTTGTACTGAGGAGCCCAGAACTGCACACAGTACTCAAGGTGTGGCCTCACCAGTGCTGAGTACAGGGGCACAATCACCTCCCTTGTCCTGCTGGCCACACAGTTTTTGATACAGGCCAAGATGCCATTGGCCTTCTTGGTCACCTGGGCACACTGCTGGTAGTTACAGGATTAGCTGACATGCCTTGGCAGCAGTCTCTTATGATCTGATACTTTAATTACCAGAGTTGTCTGGATGAGTCCTTGACTAATCACACAAATTTTACTTCTGGGGTTTTAACATGAAGATGAGACAATACATTTACCCAAATGTTGTATTTGTTTGCACTGTTGTGCAGCTGTCCTAGAAGTCAGGGGTAGCTGTGGCTTGGGAGGAAATTTTTTTTAATCTTTTATACTACTACACCACTGTTGTGGATCAATATAGTGACAAACACTCACTTATTTTGATCAGCCCCCCAAAAATAACAGTGCTTGATCCTCCTTACCTGAAGGGGCTGTATGGAAAATGAGCTCTTCTTTTGGCATAAAGGAATTTCTGCCTTACAGTAAAGCGACTTGTTTATGCCATTAGAATAGTTTAGAAGGACTGTTGGTGGAAGGCAGAAAGCATGAAAAAAAATTACTGTATTGAAAAATAGAAATGTAAATGGACCTTACATTTTGGTACCTGCTTTATTTCTTTCTTTGGTATAAAGAATACTTGCTAAACACAAGGTGGTACATAATTTTCTCCTTTGGTGTGCTTTCTGCATTCAGTATCCATTGTCTTGAGCTGCATACAGCTAACATTGTTTTCTGTGGATGCTTAGTTTCTACTTTAAGAATAATTAATCCAAAATGTAATTAAAAAAATCGCTTTCCCAAACAGAGTATTTCTTCATATTCTCATTTGCTGTATTTAGACTAATTTGTCTTGACATTGCAGCTGTGCTGTTCTTTGTGTTGCACAATCTTTTGAGTTTTGTTTCATTAAGAGTGGAACTAAAGAATTTGGGGAAGGGGAGGGAAGAAGTGCTAGACTGTTAGAAGTTAATTTGCCGTAAACCAAAATGTTGAGAACAGATTACGAAAGCTATGAAGTGACATGTAAATGCTTGTTCAGTTTCACACTTGTGAGAAATAAGTCATTAAAGCTGTGTGCACATGAAATAGATGTTTGGTTACAGCTACTGGGAATAGTTTGTTCTTACTGGTATATTCAGGATCATAAAGGAAAATACTTAGAAGATTAGGAATTGATCTTGAGGCTCAAAATCTTAAGGGTTCAACTAGCTTGAAAAACTAGCTCTACACTCTGTTTGGAATAGCTTCATACATTCTATCTGTCCAGCATAGTTGCTGTATCTAAACTATACTGCAGGTTAGAAAGTGCATGTTAGCACTATGCTTTAGGGGTTTCCATTTTTTCTAAACAAAAAAAAAAGAAAAAAAATCATAATTCTGAGTGAAGAGGATGCTTAAACTTTAATCTCTTTTTATTGAACATTGCAGAACTTCCCTGATTTCTCACCCTGGTATATCACAACACAGTTACTGTCATCCACTATATTCTACTTACTTATTTCTTCTCTGTGTTGAGACGTGTGTTATGTTTATCATTAATAAAATACCCAGCTCAGACTTTAAGTACTTAAATGCTTTGGTTAAATATATTCCTCTGCAGCTGTGAGAGGTAAAACTGAAACCTAAAGGATCAAACCAGAAGGCAGGTAGTTTGATTAAATCACTTGAGTTGATTTGAATTATTTTGAGGGTGTGGTTCATGACATCTAATTCCATGGACAAAACACATTTCTTGCCTAGTATCTTTTAATATTTCTTTTTTTTAATGGAGAATTATCATGTCCATCTGTCATAACGGAAGACTAATGTGGACTGTGCTACCTGTTCAGGCAAACTCCAGATGGGAAGGCCACCCAGGAGGCGTTTTGCCCTGAACCAGTCAAACTCTTAACTAGTTTCTCAGCAGCACAAGCACATAGAAGACTTCAGGTCTGGTAGGCAGATGTAGCTGGAGCTGAAAGAAACTATAAACTAGGTTGATCTGGTTTATGTAACAGGCAGAAAAATTGAGGACCAGAGTATAGTGGAAGCTGCTTTGATCAAAGAAGTGGGCTGTGCCAGAAGCTCAGTAAGAACACTGATTTATTTGGGGATTGCTTATACCACGAAAGAGAATAACTTCACTTTGGGATTGTTTTTCCCAGGAAGAGGAGGCTGGGAGGAGCAGTGGGCAAGCCTTTTACTCGCAGTCTAGAAATGCACACACACTTCCCCCCCCAGGGTGTGTCTGCGTGTCTGCCTCTGACTGTGCTTGTTTTCAAGCACTGACTCCCAGCTGTAGCAGATGGCTGGAGGATGGCAGCAACCAAGATGACTTTGTGTCATCCATTTAGCTGAGACATTGATAGTTAAGTGCAAAGTTTTGTGCATATGATAGTTGTGCTATCTTTATAGATTGTCTTGGCTTTAGATTAAATGGATTTGTGGGATAATGTTCCATGGCAAAGAGTTACTTTAGCCACAAGCTCTGAAAACTGAATCTTTGTAATCTTTATGCTTTGGAGGAGTGTAGCATGGTTGAGTGGGCTTTCTGAAATCTACTGCTCTGCAATTGTTCTGGCTTTTTCCCATATTTATAAATGTGCCTGTGAAAACTTTCATGTAGATAAACAGACATATATAGACACCTACTTATAGTTAATCATATTTTAAAAAAGCAGTGTCATAGTAAAGATAGAAAAAACAGTCCAACAAAGCTTGGTGCACTTGCCCACTTACCTCTTGGAAGAAAGTGTTGATTCAGCTTTGAAGGTGGTAAGAAAAAAAAAATCTATTACTGCTTCTTTCCCTTCTTTCTCTTCCCTAAGATGGATTCTAAGGCCAGTGCCCCTTCATTTCTATAGTTGCTGTAGTTTTCAACCAGAGCTTCAGTATGCATTATCAAGCTTTTTGGCATTGCGAGGTGGCAATCAGTCATTCTGTTGTGATGTGGACAGATAACCGAGACGTAAGTGGAAACTGCTGATGGAGCTGACTAATGCTCTGGAGGGGAGTAAATTGTTAGCAGGACTGAGTTGGGAGCATGGGTCTCTTACAGGGGTGGTGTGGAGGATCAGGATTAGTGTACACACTGTCAGTGTTGGGATGTGTAAGGCAGGCTGCAGATAAATAACACACTGTAAAACTTCAGTGCTGTGTAAGTGAAGCCCCTTACTTTTTCAGAAGGCGCTGCCCTGTGATGACTGGGTTTAGTTGCCATGCAACATAGGAAGAGGCTGAAACTTTGTGTGCCTGGCACAGATTAGTTTAACAGAGAACTGAATTCTTGTCCAAGGCTCTGTATAAGAGGTTTAGAGATCCCTGCCATGAGGAGAGAAACAAATGCAAGGCAGCTTATTCTTAGGTTATTTTTTACAATTAGGTTTGTTGTGCAGTTATGACAGAATCCAGGAGTTGCATGAATCAACAGTAGAAAAGGCAAGGAGTCAGGAGGTCTGTTAATCTTCTATCATCTGTCAGCTGTCCAGTGAAAACACTCTTTTGTGTGGTGTTAGGAGGTCTGGATTAGTCATTTAACACCTGCAGGCAAAAATGTTGTACAAGAACATGTGAAAATCATTAGAGCAAAACTGTCCTGACGTCTGTGATTGGAAAATGCAGACAGCATAAGAATGGAATTAGATGGATTCAGCTGTAGCTTGCATGTCTTTTTAAGAATGCAGCTGACACAACTCGGACCAACAATTAAGCTAGTAGCAAATACTTAAGGGGCATTTGCATGTGATGAGTTTGGATCCAAATTACACGGGGAGACCAGGTTTCTGGGAGGATTAAGCATTCATGGTACAGAGTGAATTAAATAGAATAATATCTCTGCCCTGAATAGATTTATATAGTAACTAGGCATGTTTGTGCTTAAAAAAGTGTCTAAAGTTCTTTAGTAATTTAAAAGTGATCTCTTGTACTCACTGACAACCTGGAACCTGAAGTAAATAATAACTACACATACTATTTTACAACATAATTTTTTAGCATATATTCTGCTCTGCTTAATGTTTATTTAAATGAGGGAAGTGTTAAGTCAGCTTCAGAAAACAGATGTGGCAAAGGTAGGTACCCTAGCAGAGGTGATCTTCTAGTGAATGCCTTTGTTTTATCACTTAAAACTTAATTTTTAGAGGTGCTAACTCTGACTTGCATTTTTAAACAGAAGCAAACTTTGTTACAGTCAAAGCATAAAGTTGGAGGTTGGAAGGAGTTTCATCTTGAGACTTGCTTTCACTTTGTTTATTCTATTTTGAAACTCTTAAAAAGAGGAACTGATAATAGAAATGTATATCTTTTTAGTTAAGGCATTGCTTATGAATACTAGTAAAGGTGGAAAGTGAATTAGACTAGTGGTAATTTACTGTATTTTGTATGTTAAAAGTAACATCAGGAAAAGTTCTGCCTCCAGTATTTCTTTTAATGTTAAATGCCCAAGATAAGTTAATTGGATAAAACTAACAGTACATCTAACTTCCAAAAGTTTATGTCAATAATTAGAACTGATAATCTGCACTGGTCTTAACACAGATGTGCTGGATGGCATAATTAAACACTTTGCATTCCTTTTTCTGTCTTTAAAAAAATGTGACTTCCATTTTAGGGTCAAATTATCTCCTTCTGATAACTAGCCTCTTGCAGAAAAATAAACATGTCTGAGCTCAATTGATCCTTTAACCTTAGGATTTCTGGAGATACAGTCCTTGCTGCCTTGCTGTCTGAATTCACAAACAAGCTGTAGATTTTCTGTTGGCATTTTTGATAAACTTGGAAGTTCAAAACACGTATGGTGTTCTTACTCCTAAATTCTTGATAATAAGGTAGAGGTTTTGAACACTTACACAGTTACTGCTAATGTAGTATGGTCATGATGTGTTTTTTTGTGTTTTTGTTGGGTTTTTATTTTTCTTTTTATTTTGTAGACCACTAAAGCATTCCTTCCCAAGATGCTGGAAATGAATCATGGACACATTGTGACAGTTGCAAGTTCCTTGGGATTGTTCAGTACTGCTGGAGTGGAGGTTTGTTAGACTACAATTAACAATAAATTTGGCACTTCTTGCTTAGAATAAGCTGTTTTTTGTATTATCAGCCAGAGAAAATGGGTGCTCCCACTGTATTCACCTACTTTGTAGGTGAACTTGCCACTTGGAGTAAAAGCCTAGGATGGCTAAGGATTTCAGAATACTAAACAAACTTTGAATTACCCGATAAATTTAGGAACCTGAAAGGTGTCCACTTATCTGCTCCTATCAGGGTCTTCAGTGCTGAGCTTGAAACCAAAGGCAAAGATCTTCAAAAGTCACATTTTCTGGTTTTGTGAGAAAATAGCTGCCAGCCTTCCTCCTTCCTGAGTGTATGTCTCACCTGCTTTGGTAGGCTCCCAGTTGGAAGCATTAGGTTGTCTAGTTGATAGCAGCTGTTTGAAAACACCAGTTTGAGACTTGTTTGGTACATAAAACTAGGTTAGAACTAGAGCCTATTATCTTGCTTTTTGGGTCATTGGCACAAATGCAAGTGTAAACAAAAAGCATTCAGTAAGTGAAAATGAATTAATGAGTATAATAGAATAATGGTCATATTAGCCTGTGAGCACAGGCTTATTTGCATATAGGTAAGGTTCAATCCAGGACGTTAAATTAGAATGTTCCAAAAGAGAAATGAATGAAGCTGGTGTAATTTAAGGCTTATCAGAGTATTTGCTATCTTGAGAAAATTATAAAGAATATCTTAGATTGTGGGTGTGACCACCAGCAGAGGTAGACACATCCAACAGAAAACTCCAATGCTACTGCTTTCTATGCGATTGTTTTTTAATGTTGCTGAACTTAGAATTTTTGAGGTACACAAGCTATATCCTCTTCCGAAAATGAAATAATACAATCAAATCCCAGTTATCTTCTGTTGAAGCTAACGTTAAAAATAAAGCCTTTAAGATTTTTACCCCTCTGCCCTGTCAACTCTCCAAGCTCTTTCAAATCTGACCTAAATCTGGTCAGACTTCAATTTTTCAAATCTGATCAGTGTTAGGTATTAGTTTTAGGTATCTCAGTCCTTTATTGTAACTTTTAATGTTAAGCGTGCTGGTGATTGGAGTCACTTGCGATGTGAGCCTGCCCTATTCAAAGAATAAAATCTAAGGTAATACCATTCTACATTCAGATTTCCTGCTTTCATGATTCTGTGCTAATTGCTTCAAAAGTGAATTGATAAATGAATTGATGTGATGCTATATTCAGTGGGTGTCTTTTGTTGTTGCTTTGAAAATCTGTGCAGAATCATCTCAAATATTCTTTGGCTTTGAAATGGATTCTTATCTGTCCTTTTTAATTCGTGTTTTTTTGCCTTGTTTGTTGCCAACACAGGATTATTGTGCCAGCAAGTTTGGAGCTGTAGGTTTCCATGAGTCTTTGAGCCATGAGTTGAAGGCTGCTGAAAAGGATGGAATCAAAACAACTTTAGTCTGCCCTTATCTTGTGGATACAGGAATGTTCAGAGGGTGCAGAATCAGGTGAATAAAATTCTTCTTCTGCCCCGTGTTTGTGGTGTCATAAAAGTACTTCAAGATAGCTGTGTTCTGGGGTGCATTAAGCACAGCATTGCACAATCGAGGGAGGTGATTGTCACACTCTGCTCTGCACTGGTGCAACCTCACCATGAGTATTGTGTGCAGTTTTGGGTGTCGCATTATAAAAAGGATGTCAAACTACTGGAGAGTGTCAAGAAGAGGGCCACAAAGTTGATGAAGGGTCTAGAGGGGAAATCATATGAGGAGTGGCTGAAGTCACTTGGTCTGTTCCACCTGGAGAAGAGGAGACTGAGGCGGGATTTCATTGCAGTTTACAGCTTCCTGACAAGGGAAGAAGGAGGAGCAGGTGCTGATCTCTATCTAGTGACCAATGGTAGGAGTCAAGGGAATGGCAGGAAGATGTGCCAAGGGAGGTTTTGATTGGATATTAAGGAAAGGCTCTTCACCCAGAGGGTGGTGGAGCATTGGAACAGCTCCCCAGGGAAGCAGTCACAGCACCAAGCCTGACAATACTCAAGAAGCATTTGGACGATGCACTCGGACACATGGCCTGACTTTTGGGATTGTCCTATGCAGGGATAGGAGTTGGACTCAATGATCCTTGTGGGTCCCTTCCAACTCAGGTGATTCTGTGATAAAAATGTTAAAGTATTGTGTGCTTTACTACATGCTAATGTGATCTGTAATCCTGACTTGACTCAAAAAAAGAGACTTTCTGAATTCAGTGAGTATCTTCTGTTTTTTTTTTACTCTTAGACAACAAAAGTTTTGAGCTATAATATATGTAACTGAATGGTAAATGTAAAAAAAGGAGTGTCTTTTCCCTGATGAGACGTTCCAAAGTGAGTTAATGATCTTTTCACTGAGGCCTGCTGCCCTTTATGTATCTTATTAATCTATCTTAATCAAATATTTCAGAAAAGAAATTGAGCCTTTCCTTCCGCCCTTGAAACCAGAATACTGTGTGAAGCAGGCTATGAGAGCTATCCTCACAGACCAACCAATGATCTGCACGCCTCGCCTCATGTATATGGTCACCTTCATGAAAAGGTAAGAGCTGAAATGCCAGTTTGTTGGCAGTACAATCTACGGGTAGCAGCAGAGTACATGAGCACATTCACCTTCTAGGATATAAACACTGTCCCAGCCACACAGACCATTGCTGCTGTTTTGCTAAAATTCAGAAGTCTCTCTCTTGGCTTTCAGGAGTGTAGGTTGCTTGCTTGGGAAGCTCCATAAAACAGAGATCCCCTGTTTCATGCATCCTTGTTTTACCCTTGTGGCATCTTCCATCCTCCTTCGATTCCTGTTTACTTTTCAACAGACTTTTCTTTCTGTTATTTGGAAATGGAACGGGGCATGAGGCAGCTTCCAGCAAAGGAGCCTCTAGCTGTTTGTCTTTAGAACCAATGTGTACTAGGCCCTGCGTGCAGATTCTCTAGGACTTACAGGGATAATGGTAGATAAACTGTGAAAATCTGCACATTCAGAATGAATTTTCAGAGTCTGAGTTTTAGAGGAGGGGCAATTTAAAGGAATTAACTCCTTAGTTCTGTCTAAAGCAGTACAGGTTTTAGATAGGGATGCTGTTTAATCTGTAACCAGGCTGACATTTCAATGATGCAGGATAATACTGGAGTTAGCTCAAATCCACTGATGCAATATCACTTGCATTCCAGTTTATAGAGAACAGCTTCACAGCTGTCTGGGATTTTTTTTAAATCTGTAGTGCATAGGAGGATATTTATAATATAATGTTGTCTTGTCTTCCTTCTTCAAAGGATGGTTGAAACTGAGAACTTGTGATTTTTATTCCACTTCCAAGGCAGTGGTTCTGCTCTGCCTTAAGTCTCATGGTGGACAAGCTCACCAAAGAATAGAGGAGCCTTCACTGCTCACCTCTTTCCTGGAAGAAAGTATGTGTGGGTCTCTTTTGCCAACAAATCAAGGCCACTTTACGCATCTTTAAGAGCTAGCTTCTTCAACCAGAAGCTCAGAAGGTGCTTCACTGCACAAGCAGTGTCTTATACAGCAGTATTCACATCAAAGTCCCTTTGGGTTGTCTTTCTTCTACACTTTAGCTTCCAACAGGGAGATCAAAGCTTCTGCATAATCCATGCCCCAGGCAGCAGCACTTAGATCAAAGGGCCTCCACTGGCTACTACACCAGGAGCACTACTGGCAGTGAGGACACCTGTATCAGTGACATCTACTTCTCAGTGCTTCAGTGGTCATTACTCCTAATGGCTAGATTCTGTGCATTGCTTTCCACTGAATGAGTGTCTGCCACTATTTTCAGTGGCTGAGGAAATCCCAGCTTAGTCCCTCACTAGAGTCTGAGTACTGTACTTGAAATGAAGGTAATATTTTTTTGGATGTGAGAAGAAAGGGTCTTGTAGCCAAGTATCAGTCACATAGTCACCTCTTGGAATTTTACCTGGATGGGGATAAAGGAAATTGCTCTCTTTACTTCAGACCTCTCTTTTTGAGGATGGATTGAGTTTAGAATATGTCAAGGTTGTTAGGCATCTGGTGATCAAAGAATGACATTAACACTAATCCCATATTACAGAATAAATGTCTTAAATGTCTGATGTCCTCTGCTGATACATCTTTGAGCAGACCCTTTGCGTTTAGTAGACCTTCTGTGATGCCTTGCCACTCCTGCCTTTAAAACAAGCTATCACACTGTTTGTGAAGAAGCAATAGGAAATCTGCTCTAAGGTGGAGGCAAGTGAATAAGTAGCTTCTTCCTCCTTTCTTACCACTGTGGTGGGGATTCTAGAGTGTTTTCCCTGTAAGTATCTCTGAGAAATAAAAATTCTTTAAGTCTCTTAAGCACGCTCTCCAGTAGCTACTGTGTTGCTTTCAAGGAGAAACAAGTACGTAGTGTAAGCAGTGGTTTTGTTTTATGCTGTCCTCTTAACTATTTTATAACCTCTTTTTCACAGTATTCTGCCCTTTGAAGCAGTTGTATGCATGTACCGGTTTTTGGGAGCAGACAAGTGTATGTACCCTTTCATCGCTCAAAGGAAACAGGCTACAAACAACAACGAAGCAAAAAATGGAATTTAACACTGATTTGGATGGACTAACACTTATAGGTGAATATGATGATGTTACGTGACTGAATTGCGAAGTGCACTTGCATCTAACAGATGCAAACATCAACATCTTACTGTGGCATTCTCTTGGGTCTTAAACCTGTGTATCGAACTCTAAAAATCAATGGTTTTTTTATACTGTAAATAAAACTGACTAGAGTATTGGAAAACGTGATAGGTAAGTGAAGTGGATTTGCAAGGTAGCTGCCACCATTGTCCTTTAGAATATCACTGTATGTACAGTAAACTAGTCTTACTACTTCTTGTAGGGATGCACTGTGTGATATCTCTTCCTTAGCCTGCCAAGCTTTTTAAGAGCTATCTCCAACTAGAAGATGCAATATTTCAGGAATTGTTTGTCTTTCCCTATGTTATTTGGGAAGGAGGAGGGAGGGAAATCTGGAGATTTAAGCTACTGCATGTGACCTTTTAGCAAATTCAAGGGCAGTTTCTGAATGCATCTCTTCACTTGTTCACCCATGCTCTCTAAAGGACATATGGCCAAATTGTGGTGTAATTCTCTTTTGTAGCAATTCTGTGTGTTCTATTTAAACAAAGATGAAAAGAAACTTATGCCAATTCAAAGGCAAGTGAATGTCTCGAATACTCTCAGAGCAAACTAGTACTGGGCACCTGATTTTCTACGAATGCAGCCAGTGATTTAAACTGACGTTTTCCATGTCACTTGATTTGAAATATGGTCTGTTCTGTTTCGCTCTATGTGTCAGTCCATAATAGTAGATTGGATTCTACATGTTTCATTTCTTCCTCCTCATTCTTACTTCCAGCAGAGTTCTCCCACCCCTTGAGGAAACTGTTGTATTAAATTTCTGTAACTGGACCTGTGCCTAAAAGACAAAGCAACTCAGCTGAGATACTGTTTATGTAAGTGCTGGTCATATGCCAATTATTAGCAAAGGAAAAACAGAATAATGCCTGATGCAACTTTACATGTGGAATATGGAAGGGTGTAAAGTTTTTTTTGAGTTGTACTCACATTGTAGAACAGCAAATTACATTTTTACAGTATTTTTTTTGTAAAATGAATTGTGCCTTGAATAATTTGGTAATCTGTATTAGTGAAGCATTGTAAAAGTGAACTTCTACCTCTGTATCTTAATGTATACCATCCACTTGTAAACTACTATTGGACAAATTGTGATTACTTTTTTAGAATGTCTTGTTACATAGTGACCAATGCCTGTGGTTATTAAAGTGAGCCACCTTTTCCTTAAAACAGTGACTGTAGTGTTTGTTTGAAAGGCTAAACTTGTGCTTGTTCCATAGCTCTTCAGTATCAACACTGTTCAAATATTTATTGCTCAATTCCTGTAGCCATTTTGTCAGCTATATGGTTTACGGTGTAAACTCTTAAGTCAATGAGTACTATGAAATTAGGCTTTAGGAGCTGACAGTTCTCTCTAGTTTCTAAATTCATCAATGAATTAACTGGTAAAAGAACTTCTGAAGAATATTCATTGTGATTTTCTGTGGAGCTTTGTTCAGATCTACGTAAAAATGACCTGGTGTGGAAACAGTTTTGGTGAATTTAAACCTAAATGTAGCTTCAGCACAGCTGCAATTATTAAACATATATAGAAAGTGTACATATAAAATAAGAATTATCTATGTGGAGAACAGTGTTGTTAACTAAGCCTGTTTAGACATTAATCTGAAGTAGAAGAAACTGTTTGTTAACCCTTACTCCAAATTCCATGCTCTTTTGAAAAAGCCTCTTAATCACTTCCCCAGGGCCAAATTAACTCCCGTATTCTTACAGCAAAGTCACTAAGAGCAAGTACAAAAAATTTCATTCTATTACATGGCATAATTTTAATGCACAATTGTTTTTCTAAGATGTCTCAGTCTATATTGCTGTCTCGGACTAAGAAGCAACTTTTAAAGTTTGATTTTTTGATACTCAAGACACTTATTAGCCTGACAGAAAAGGAAAAATAAGCTGGCCAGTAATATCAAATTTCTATAAAGCACTATGCCAGTTTACCATGGTTATAGACTTACTTTCCTAAAACCAACAAGTTTCAGAGCTTTTTTTCAATAATTAAAGTAGAAATCTACATTGTTGTGGTTTCTCTGAATTTACTGTGATTGCAGAAATATTATGGTATGTCTCTGTTCTTGAATTGGGTGGCTGAGGAGTGGCTGATGACTGGTGTGCAGACCCTTAACTTTTAATTTCTTATTCACAAGTCAGTTAGGTACATACAGAGAAAAGGGATAGATACCTTGTAGGTGCAGTGAGAATTGCTTAAGTACTTGCGGGGAGGATCTTTGAGGCTAATTTTATGTTACTCTAGTTTAAGTAATATCACAGTTATTGCACACAACATTCCTGGAGACAGTCATGGCTCCAAACTTAATGAAATTGGTAGCGCTTGTCTTGCAGAATGGAAAACTGAGCTTAAATTCAGCTCAAGGTTCCAGAGAAATTTAAGGCATTAGTTTTTCCTGATACAGATGAACTGTTTTAGAAACAATCTTGTCACTTCTAGTCACACCTTAAAAAAAAAAAAAAGAGGGCACATGAAGTAGCTGGTCACCTGCCCAAGAGGTTTTCTTGTTGACTTGATGACTTCACAGCTGCATGAGTGGCTCCTATGAAGCAGGAAGACTTGTGACTGAGGGTGGAGTGGGAACTGGGGTTTCCCCCACTTAAATTACTCTGAACTGCTGCAGTTAACGTGTGATGCTGAGAGTTTCCTTTAATGTTATGGTCAGAAACTATGAGAATTTTTGTGTATCTTCAGGGTTATGGCTAACTGTCAGACTGCATTATTTCAGCACAACGCCAGTGCAGTTTAAGTAGCTCAGGTAAAAGCTTTAAATTAGTACTTTAGACTAGTAACTTGGTGTAGGAACATTTTCCTTCATTCTGTAGGATGATATCACAAATGTTTACTTTTAAACCCAGGTGAGCCAATATGGGTGCACCTCTTCGCCTCTTCCTGTCTTTGTCTTGCTGCCACAAGCAGATAGGATAGGCAGCAATTGGAATTTTTCTCGGGAAGTTCATGTCGTAATGATGTTAAGCCTATAGTCCTGTAAACAAGGTGTTTGAAGATAATGCTATAGCACTGTACTTCCCAGTAAGCAGGACAAATCACACCCCTTATGCATCTACAGTGGTGCTCTAGGATCAACAATCAGTGGAGAGAAATAGGCATTGCTTGGGGGCTTATAAGCAATATAACTGGTATATCAGCAGTATCTTCACAACCAGACTTACCCTGGGGTTACACTTTGAGGGTCTGCCTGTGTAGTTTCTAAGTAAACTTAGAGATGTTGTGGGGTTCTACCTTCTTGGAGATATTCAAAACCATCTGGATAGTCCTGTGCAACTGGCTCGAGGTGGTCCTGCTTGAGCAGCAGGGTTGGAACAGGTTTGCTCCAGAGGTCCCTTCCCACCTCAACGTTTCTGATCGTGTGATTCTTTAAGGAAAAAAAAGAGAGCCTAGT
This sequence comes from Dromococcyx pavoninus, assembly GCA_033558185.1. NCBI lineage: Eukaryota > Metazoa > Chordata > Aves > Cuculiformes > Neomorphidae > Dromococcyx > Dromococcyx pavoninus. The sequence continues at coordinate 72,198 of JAUMJL010000215.1, forward strand.
CTGTGGTTAGTAGGCATGCTGTTAAAGAGAATTAGTGTATCTTAAAAATTTGACCATGTAGGATGGAAATGTAGAGTAATCTGAATTCACATCTTCTATACCAGCCTCCTTTATGGACAGTCCCAACGAGTAGTAGAGAATGGAGTATTCTCAGTAACTATTCTCTGTAAACCTAGACTTTCCCTCTGTCCCACATAACAGAGGTGTCTGGGGGAACAAGCTTATCTTTGTAAAATCTAAACTGTTCTCAAAGGGACTCTTCCTTCTCTTCCATTCCCTAGTCTTTAAAAGGAATCTGGGATTGCCAGATTTCTAAACTGGATGTACCCATTAACTAATTGGAGTGAGATAACATGAGTCTGTGCTTCAAGTATCTTCGGTTTTGGTGTCAGTACTTCCTCGTATCAGGTACTTGCTGATTGTTTTATGTATTAATTCAGCTGCAGCTTGGAGTGCCTAAGCTAGATGCCCAGAGTAGTATAGATTGTTCTTTCCCCCACATCCCATTAGGCTTGTTTAGGTGGTGCAGATAGAGTTGTTAGAGCACAATAGGTGTGTGCTTAAACTTACATCACACTGAGTTGCACAGAAGACCTCCAGGTGAGGAAAGCTAATTATGAACAATACCCTTTTGCTTTATAATGAATAATTTAGAAGCAAGTATTATTCTTTATATTCAAATACCGTTGTGATCTCTTTTAACTTTTGTGTGTAGACAAATGCTGACAAGCCTTGTCTTCTGGAGCAACTTGGGAAAATAAAGAGAAATCAAAACTGTGTAGGGAACGCACATAAAATAAAGGATTAAGTTATGGTTCCAAAAGTGTGCATCTGCATAAGAGTTTAATGTGTGTAAAAGCATTAAATTAATCTCTGAATTTGGTTCCTAATTTTTCTTCTTTTCTCTGAGTAGACAAGTCCCAAGCGTCTGTTTAACAAAACCAGATGATCATAGTGCAAATGATATCCAGTAAGTATTTAGCCTGTTTCTGTCCATTAAAGCTTTAAACTCAAGTTTTTCTGGTACAGGAACTTTGGGGCTCTGCTCAGTTTTCCATTGCTGACAAGTTCATATCCCACAAATAGGAAATAAAGCTAGATAAGGTCTTCTAACAGCCCCTGAAAAGGGATTAGGCAGCACTGGTTGATGAGGGCACCCCATTTAAGACCAATTTTGTCATGAAGCTCCTAACCCTGAGTTCCAGGTGTTTAGTCACACAGCTGCTCCCCTCCCTTGCAAGAAAAGCTGTGCAGTCTAGAGATGGTCCCAGACAAAGTTGGAAACGTAGTTCCTAAAAACCCAGCTTGGCCACTAAAACATAAAATTATAGAATCATTTAGGTTTGAAAGGGCCTTTAAGATCGAGTCCATTTGACCAGCCAATGCTGATGTGTGATATGCATAATGACAGTATGACTTTATCGTGTTGTCAAAGAAATTAAGAAATTCGTACTAACTTTATTTAAACATAGTTTAAGCCAACCCAAATATTTAAAATAACTTTAGAAATAACATTCCAGCTTACATACTTATCTATCTGTTTATTGCTGGCAATACACAAGCAATTAATTTCTTCCACAAGAAAAAGCTTTTAAGCTAAATGATCAATGTGCAGCAACAGAATCAAATGTTTGTTTGTGTGTAAGTTAAATTGACAAGATGTTTGTCAGGGCAGTTGTAGCACTTAGAGGAGGAACCACAATGTAGTTTGTGAAGGTGAAATCTTTAAACACATCCCTGTCTGTATAGGCCGACCAAACTGCCTTCAAAATATTAGCCTGTTCTAATTGAAAACATTTCAGCAAAGAATGTGCCTGTGTCTGTGGCATTCTGAAAACTGGATTCTTCCTCTTCCTAGTCTAATTATTGGTAAAAGCTGCTGTGGCAGTGACATGTAGGGAGTAACTACAGCTGAACCACTAGGAAAACTAGTAAGGGCAGGTTTTAGCAGGAGAGGAAGCACAGGGTGCTACGCTTAAGTTTCTGTGTGTGTGTGTGTGTGTGTACCCTTATGTTCTACAATAAGCATAAACTGTTCCAGCCTAACTTAAACAAGAACAATGCTCTGAAGGAAGAAGTTCTGTGTTCTTAAAGTTATTCAGGACTAACCTGTGAGTTTTGCATGCCTGTTATACTCTCAGCTGTATCAACTGTTGTATCTAAACAAGCCCTTAGAAGATAATTAGAAACTTCATTTAGATGTGTCCACTTAAGCTATGGATAAGCAAGATTAGCTTGAACTTGTGCTACTTTCTTAACAGGCAAGAACATTTTGAACCGCTGTTTAGAAGAAACTTTACTTGATACAAGTTAGGTTTTCATGTGCATCAGTATTTAATGGGCAGGTGCAAGCATGCCAGGGTGATTAGGATGTTAGGTTTCCCTGTTGCTCTGAAATCCATGAGTACTGACCTTTCCAGCTGATTTAGAAAGGAGCTCCTGGCTAGTTGAACCTCTGGCATGCAAGGTGAGGAGTTTCATGTCAACAGCAAAATCAGAAGAGAGGTCTCCCAAGCATCCCAGAATCAAGCTAGCATCAATGGGCTTCGTTTCATGGGTGTCTGCACAGAGGTTTCATCACCAGTTCTTATCTTGTTACTCCTACTTTGTCAGCCTCACTTCTGGTAGCAACAGTGGGAATCCAAAGGCAGACTCGGCTCCAAGGGACCAGTGTTTCCTCAAGACCTCTTCTTTCCCAGGGCTTGCCCGTGAACTGCCATGCTTGAAATGCTGAGGGTTGCCAGCTTCTTGTCTAGATTATGATCACAGTAGTGGGAAATAAGCACATAGCAGGCGAGACCAAAGTTTACGGTGGAGGGATCATAAACCAGAACACTCCAGCAAAAAGCATTGATACGTGGATTTTCTCATTTATCACTTGTATCCACAATCCAAATAACCTGATAAGAAATGCCAGCTTTTCTGTGTTTACAGTGATTCAAAATAAAAAAAAAATTAAACAATTGCTTTCTGTATTTTATTTCTGAACTTACAGAAGTGACCACTTGTTTAACTAACAATTCTGGTATTTAAAAATAATGCATGGCTCACATCATCTGTTACCATGTGTAAAATAAGGCACTTTCTTAGTCCCAGGGCTAAACTGGGAATTTCTGAGGAATACTAGGGTGGTTTAGAAAATGCACATTGTTCAAGCAATAATTCAGTCCAGTCTAGCATTCTTTCACATCTTTATTTTGTTTTGCAAACTAGAACAAATGGAGCAATTGGAAGATGTGTAAGTGTCCTTACTAGACAGGGGAACAAACTAAGCTCTCTGCAGTAATGCCAGGTCTATGAAGAGGTTGTAAGGTTTGGGAGTAAATGTTTTAAAATAATTTGAACTATAGTTCAATATGGATTCCTTATTTATAGACAAAGCATTTCTGAGCCATAGCTATTGGTAAGATGGTGTTAACTCAGAGAAATTATTAATTTCTCCTTTACTGAAAGAAAACAGTAGTAACTTTCACCAAACCACTGTCCAGCTCAGATTGGAGCTGGGACTAGAACAAAAGTTGTGCTGAAGTTCTCCATTCTTGGAAAAGATGCAAGGTTTTAGCTGAAATTAGCACATACAATACACTTGGAGGTAAGTACTCCCAGAGTCTCCAATAAGCAGCTTTTAACTTTCCCTGGCTTTTTGGTATTGTAAATATTTGCAGTCCCCTGTGAAGGCTGTCCTCTGAAGACCCAGAGCATCTAATAAGAGCAGTCAGGTCAGCCAAAGCAGCCCCTTTTTATGGAAGGGGCAAAATTGCACATGAAATTCCACGACCTTTGATCTTGTGGGACCCAAGTTCCTTGTTTTCTAAAAAAAATGCATATTTTCATCTTTCCTTCCTCCTGATGCTTGGATGATCAGATGTGGAGATGTTGTCAGTGTTCCTGGGATTCACCTTAGGAAGCCGAGCCTTTGTAACTAAATATTTGGAATCAGACCTAAAATTATTCTCTCACTGGGGACTCATAACACAATCTGCTGCCTTGAAAATTCTTACACAAAACAGCTTGTGGGACTGGGATGGTTGGGAAGTGGAGAAACTAATACAGCACTCTGGGCCAGAGGGAGAAAGACAGAGCAAAAGCTAAAGCCCCACTGGGAAATTCATTAACTGCAGCTCCTACAGCTGCTGTAACTTCCTGTTCTGTCACTGTCTGGAGTTTTGCCTCAAGTCCCACTCTGTGAAGGCAATTCCAGTGTCATGGTCAGCACTGTAAGGTTTCTCACTTGCCGAGGTGCTGCATCCTTGCCACCTTTCCCTGCTGGGGGGTGACAGGTCCAGCCCCAGGGGAGCAAGATCTGAACTGCATGGGCAATGCAAGAGCTCACCATCTGTCATATCATTCTCACGAAGGGAAACAGAAGTGGCTAACTTCACCCCTTAAGAAGGATAAACCAATGTATTTGTTGCTGTATTATGGAGATAAGGCCTTCCCAGCCTCACCAGTGCCCTAGTTTCTGAGAAGCACCCACTGGTGCTATCAGCCACATGCAGCAGTACCCTTGAGGAATTGTTCTGGACCAAGTTAAGCCATTCCTCATGGCAACCATGGTTGAACTTACTTTTCAAGGATCAAGGTTGTTAGGCCAGATCTGTCACCTGAAGCCATCCAAACAGGCTCCCATTAAAATCAGTGGGACTCATTGGGAGGTAGAGGCTTTCTCCATTGAAATAGTCAGTCACTGCTTGTGTGCCAGCAGCAGCAGAAAAAGACCAAATGGTTTCTCTTTTACTATATAAAATCTAGCCATCTTCTCATTAGATGGCGTGGCAGCAGTCTGGACCAGACAAATTTTTGATTTTCCATCTGGTGTCCCATGAAAAAGTACTACTGCTATTCATTTACCTGTCCTGTGCCAGTGCTGAAGTCCCTGGCCCATAGCAACCCAGCCACGAGTTCAGGCTGCAGCTGCAGCACCCCAGCTGAGCAGAAAAGCTGAAGAAGGACAACGGAGATGCAAAGGGGAGGAAGACATAAAGGCTTACAGGAGACTGTCCTCAAACAGTGCTGCATAATGGTACGGTGACTCCAGTCATTAAATCACTGCCTGCTGTGCCTCTGAGCATTCCACTGGATCATTCAGGCTACTAATTCCTGGTAAAAATTGTTATTTGGATCTTACACTTTGCTTAAAAAAAAAGAAGTGTTTTGCATGTCATCTTAACTGCTGAATCACCTTGCTTCTTTGCAAATCTTTGCTGCATGAGTACCTCTGCCTTCTTCCTTAGACAGTCACATTGCGTTAGATCAAACTATAGATTTGCATTCTGGTCTAAGTCTTTGCGTTTGCAGTTTGCCTCACTTGGACACTGCATTTAGTTACTAAGTTTGCTTCACAGTTAGATTTGTAGACATCTAAGTAGTGAGCATGCTTGCAAAGAGCAGTGGTTATTAGCAAGGGTACACCTAAGACAGACTGGCATTTGAAAACAAAGTTCAAACACAGAGAACAGAATTTTAAAACTGTCTAGGATGCATGAAAAGCAGATCCAGCACACGAAAATAGTCCCCTAGTTCTTAAATCTGTATTTTGAACTGACTTTCAACCAGGTGTTTCCACTTTAATTTGATCCCAGGCATTCCTAGAGGTGATGTAAGATCCAGATCCACAAGGTAATAATGAAGTCAAGAGTTGAAAAATTATCAAGGCCTAATCTGGCAATTTAGTCCCTTGTAAATCATTGTGGTTAGTTATTGCAGGGCCATTCTTACCAACCAAGTTCTCTTGAGACTTAGCATTAACTTCACCACCTGTTTGACTGTCAAAGAGATAAATTTCCTTGAAGGGAATCTTCCACTCCTGACTTTATTTATGACTAGGGAGAAGAGGATGGATTGACTGGGAAACTTCAATGGCAAGGATCTGCATATGCTGAATCAGGGACATTTATCTGTTTGATATTACACATAAGGTCCCAAAATGAAACATATAGGATTAAGAAATTCTTCTGGCCTGTTTGCTGAACGGAAAGCTCTAATGGAATGTAGTCAATTACTGCTTTTTTGTCTTCTATCTTTTTTTTTAACAATCAGACCCCGAAGTCAAAAGATCACATCAGAGGTATTCTGTAACTTAATACTGCACATATTTCAGAGCACCTGTGCACTCAACATCCCAATGGCTAATACCCAAAAAGTGCACCAATGAGTTTGAAAAAGCTCCTCTATTGGGAGATAAACAAAAAAAACAGGGTAACGGAAATCACTCAGTGGAATGGATCCTTCTGCTAACTGCCTGGGCTACAGGGGCAAACCATGTAATAACTTGTAAGCTCTGAGCTGTATTAGTGAACTGAGCAGCTTGTATCTTGAATCACAGCAAAATACTTCCACAACCTCATGCTTGAGACTCCTGCACAAAGCAGAAGCTCAAATTGCTGCTCAGCCTCTTTTTCTTTTTTCTTTTTTTTTTTGTGTGTCTTACAAAAGTCCTTTGAAAACTGAAACTTGAGTGGTCTAAAAGTAAAGAATAAAAAAGAGATTTTTAGGTTCAAAATCTGTTGTTCCCTGCACACAGAAGTTGCTTCTGACAATATTTTCTTGTGATCCTTCAGTTTGAATTGATACAGCTTATTGTGGGGGGATTGTAGAGAGAGGTCCTGGGTATGGATATACACACACACACTCCACAAAACTCTAGCTTTCCCTTCTCTCATGTGGTACCCTGAATCTGCTTCCAAACCACATGGCTTATTCTGTGTAAAATCTATCCATATGCCAGGCAGTTTTCTACTACTCCCAGTAATTTTGCATGTATTTTTCCCAAGTGCTACTATATTAAATGCAGCCAATTGATGCTGCCTCTGACGAAAGGCAAGAAAATTATTTCCACAGCTTCTCTACCCCATCGGTGTTCTTGATCACACAAAGCAACTAGTGTAATGAAATCTTTTAACTGAATATAAGCAGAGTGTCTCCTTTCCTAGGCTTTTTATATGTACTTGTTTTGTTATTCTGTATTCTTGGAGACTGCTGGCAGCAGTGGACGGATGGCTGTACCTCCATTGATATGAGGGCAGAAAGCTCCTTGTTCCTCTAGGCTGATTTACTTGCCAATGCGACAAGAATGACAAAAAATCTGCTCTTTTTTGTCAGGGTTCTTTTAAAGACGTATGAAAACTTGTGAGTTTCAGCCAAGGAAAGCATCTGTTCTGAGAGTGTAAACTAAGAAACAGATAAGTGGAGAGGACCCAGCAGAGCTCTGGAAGATGCTGTGAGCAAAGCTGGGACTATGTGTGCCTTAAGGAACTTGGTAAAGTAATTAAGATGACACAGAATTAAGAGAATACTCAGCTTTTGCTTCAGAGATGTTTTTTCAGGTTGCAAATCCTGCAGCCTTCCTATGATCAGCTGTACAGAGGGCAATGCCAGGACTGTGGTCTTCAGCACTCCTCCCTTGCTCCATAGGGGGAAAGGCGGAACCGGAGCCAAAGCCCTCAGACACTTTTGAGGACACTAGAAATATTTCCATGTGGGTAGAAGCCTGGGAATACAGGGTCAATCAAGCTGTCAGTGAGGCTAGACTCAAAATCCTTTCTAAAGTCCATTGGCATTTCTGGAAAAGACTGACAAGCTTTCAGGTTCAGAATCCAGGCAGTCCACAGCCCAAAAGACCCTGGACTATTTAGAAACCATTCACTCAGTTAAATTCATTGCATTAGTTTTTATTATATTAATGTTACCCTTTTTTTGACCCAAACTTGAGCCAAATTTGTGGAGTTGCAGGTGTTGCGTGGGAAACCGAAGACGGAGTCAGCCGTCTTTCTGAGGCAATTGTGTTTACTTACAAAAAGTTCAGAAACCGTACTTTCCCTGGAGGTCTCAAGCTGCAGGTGACAGTCCTTTTGCTCCCTGTTTCACTTCTCTGTCAGCCAGAGCTCTGCTCAGGATACAGCCTCTCCCCAGGCTTTTCTCAGAATCACATTTCCAGATAAATTTACCAATGCACGAATTGCCCAGGCACCATAGGAAGGGGCATAACTCTGCGGCCTGTTGTGGGGAACCTTGGTAATGTATTACTTAAACTGACTGGTCACTGACTTAAAAAATAAAATGCAGAAGGAGGAACCAGAATTCCACGAGTTTCCAGACAAGTCCCACAACATTTGGCTGCAGAGCCAAGGTCCTCTCCATGCTGCCTTGCTGGCCTAAGAGCCTTGCTTGCTTCTGGCCCAGCTTCAGCCAAGGAAGGCTCTGGGAAGCAGTGTGCTAGGAAAGGCCCTTTCTCATGCAGGAGTGGCACAGCTTTGGCTACTGGTTCTTTCTTCAGCCAAAATGTTTCAGGTTTGTTTCCCCTTTATCAAAGACCTGGTTTTCTTCTTTCTTTTTTTGTTCTATCGACCAAGTGAACAGTCAGAGCAAGCTGGAACAGGATGTCCTAGGGATAAAGTGGCTGGGGAGAAAAGCATTGAGTTTCAATTTCTTGCTTTTTGCCTGTCAGGCCTTCCAGATTTGTAAGCCTTTTCCTCCGTGCAGCCAGAGATCTTCCCATTTGTAATTGCTGAGCAGCTCAGGCAAACAGATGTCCATAGCTCCCTGACAAACGGCTGCAGCACATCAGCCCCACTTGCTGCACCCAAGCAGTCAAGTCTGTGCATGCGTAAGGTGTTTTATGTGTCCAGGCTGCTCAGCTGAAGCAAATGTCCTGTATTGCCAGATTGGGTTTAAACCCTCTCTCGTCTCTTGCCTTTAGCCATGTCCTTCCTTTGCCTCCATCTGTAAACTGGGTCTATTTGTATCCTCTGATGACCAGGGCAGATGGCAGATGAAGTATGTGGGAGACCTGTTGGTAGAAAGTATATTTGTGTACATGCGAAATAGTTGCAAGATATGCAGGTAATTTCCCTCCACCACGGTATGTCAGTGTCACACTGACAGCTGTGTCTCTTGCAGGCCAGGAGCTTAGAAGCAGGGTGGAAAAACAGGGTAAGAGGGGTGAGAGGCCATGATCTGGTGAGCACTTTGGAGGACTGGGCACGGTTAGCCAATGTGACAGGGACCTGGGAAGACAGGGAGGGAGCTGATAAGGGCAAGTGCCAGAGTGAACAGGGTTTGAACTTATGTGGAAACCATCTCCCAGTATAGAAACATAAGAAGTAAATAAGCTTGTACAAGCAATTTACTTTGGCATTTCTTGACTGTCAAGTCCTTGGATCACTTAATTACAATGTTTTTCACTGTGTTGATAAGAATATATAAAAAACACATTTAATACATGTTAAAATGAAAAAAATACCCCAGTGCTTCCAAAATAACATTGATCTCATAGAAAACTAATTAATCCTTTCTCAATCCCTCCTTCTGTTATCTTTTGAAAAAAAAATAAGAGCAAGAATGGGTGTAAAAGATAAAGCTGAATAAGGAAGAGCCAATATAATCAAGGCTACACAACAGTTTGGAGTGAAGCCCCACTGGTTATTTTTAAAATATTACCTTATAGAGAGAAGAGTTTATGTGTTTAAAGGTATGATTTAAGGCCATGTAAGTGTGAACTCTAAATCTTATGTTGGTCTAAGCCATTATAAAAATGTGTGTGTAGGGGTGTGGGTACTTATAATTCATGCTTTTAAGGTATCTGGGATACACGTCTGTGTTATTCGTGTATGAAATTTAACAAAGAGCTTGAAAGAGCAAAGCCTGAAGTAAGTCTTCAGTTATAATTTGAATACAACCTCTTAAGTATAAGAAAACAGCCAAACTGGTCATTAGTTTTCCAAACATGTGAGTTTAAGATGATTTACTGGCAACTGGGTGTACGCACATGTACTCGCATCACAGTTGCTTGCATCCAGCTTTACAAGAAATATCAGAAAATATCCCAGCCTGCTTTACAGATTTACAGTAAGAAGAATGTGACACCCTTTGCCATTATGTTTGCTGCCAGTGATTCAGGCGCGGGTGGGGGGGGAGGGAAAAGCTTTTGGCAGAACAGGTCAAGGTCCCCCTACACTTGAACTTTGAATAAGCAATGACTGTATCTTCAGGAGAACTGTGGGTGTTAGAGCAGGACAGTGAGATAGAGTGAGAGTAAAAATACCTCAGCAGGGGTTTTCCTTTTGCTTTATGGAAAATGATGCAAAACTATTAGTGAGTTCCTCGTAATGGGAGTGAAAAGGGACTCAGGTTTTTTGTTGTTTTTTTTTTAAGGCAGACAGTGACTTTGTGAGGTCATCACTCTTAGTCACACCTATCTCATGGCAAATGAGCAGCTTTTCTGTCTTCACCTGGCTGAATTATTCATCCAGTGCCCTGGGAGACTATTCTCCCAAACAAGTTTGAAAAGGCTGTTTGGATGAGAACAGCTTTTAAAAACAAAGTGTACTTCCTTGTGACTAATCCCTTTCTGATTTCTTTTTGGTGATGCAAAGCCATCTCAGGCCAAAAGTGTGGCTGATAATGCATGTACTGATTGCTCCAGGGACTTGCCCATTCATCTTTGCCCTGGAGGATGACCTCAAGAAAGGTCTGAAGGGGCTGGAGCCTTTCCCATTGTCCTCACACATGTGGGACTACTGGAAAGTTAGGGTAAAGGACAACGTGACTTCTGGCATAATTCCAGGATCCCATCTCTTGTGACATCCCTGGGTTGGGAGACTGAGCCTCCTGGATTTTGCACAGTCCCCTGCTCAGTTGGCTTGTCTCCACAGTCCAGGGACTTTTCTGCAGCTGGGCTTTTCAGTGGCCTTTCCCCCCAGCCAAATCCCTGGGAGGGGGTGGTGAGCGGATGAACTTCATCCTATGTTAGCACCACGCTTGCCTCCACCCATGTTTAGGGCACTGAGAAGACCATGTTTTTGTAGTCCCCCAGATCTTTGAAATGAGGGATGAGGAACCCTGGTGTGAAAGAAGAAACATTAACATCTCAAAAATTAGAGAAAAAAACTGCATTGCAGGAAACAGCCTGTGAGAAAGCCAAGTTGCTCACTAAGAAACCTATAAACGCATTTACTTGCACACGTACAGATAGACCCCGTTTACACAACGAGCACCCACTGGTCTCTCCTGCTTCCTACTTGAACTTATCTAAAAATATAGGCTTATTTTCCACATAGATTTTGATAAAGATTTGGGCACTTCAAGTATATCTATCTCATATATTGTGATTAAAACCCACGTTAGAGCAACCCATGCTTAAGTCTGCAGCTAGTATCTAAGTGGTTCCTGACTGCTGATAATTAAACAGTATCCCTGAAAATATTACTAAATCCTATCAAATTCTTCTCATATTTCCTTCCAAAGCAATTTTAACCTTATGAGTTGAGAATTACGTACTATGCCTCATGGCATAGTTTTTAAAAAACGTACCAGAACTGTGCTTGCCACTTGCTAGCCCTAGTAAATTTGATATTTACACTGTCATCAGCTAAAGTGTGTTTGGCTCCTGTTGTGTGACTTTGGGGATTTGCTGGGGTTTCTATAAAACATAAGCCAGCTGCAACAGTGAAGGCAGTTCAGTTTCATAAGCTAATAAATACATTTAATGACTCTCATTATGTCTCACAGTGATATCTGGTATTAAAGTGCAAGTGTTAGCCCAAGTAGAATGTAAAATAGAAAGTCCCCTGCTGAAATGGTGCAATCTGTGTGTGCGTGTACGTACATAAACACACATATATACATATAAACCCAGTGGAAGTTTCCTACAGGAAAATGCCATGGCATTTATTTTTCATTAATTCTTGAGAGTTCTCACCTGTTTTTGCAGCTTAGAAAGAGGAAATAATTTTAAGTTGCCAGAGAGTAGGGTAGATAGGAGTTGTGGTGTGATCTAACTCAACATGATGGTAAACGGCCACTTGCTGGCCAGCAGACGCACTGCATCCATGGCCGTGCCACTGCTGGGTAGCCAAAATAATTCCCCACAGGAATCCTTGTGCTTTCTAATGTATTGGGGAAGGGAGATCTAAAATCCCCATAACTTGAACTGCAGCGATAAAACTGGTCACCAAGTTTTGTGTGTGGAATGTGTGCACCAAGAGGCTTCCCTTGGGGCTGACAGATGGGAAAATAAAATCAGTTGCCTTCATTAACAAAACTTGGAGACAGTGCAGGCAGCGGAGTCCCTGTACCCCTGTGGAGCTGTGGGCTTCTGGGTGTTCTCCTGAGAGAATGCCATAGATAATCTTCTGGGCCAAGGTCCTGGAGTGATCCTCCAGCAGCCTGTGAGACTATTCTGCTTTGATGCAAGGGAAGCAGTCATGGTAAGGAGGTCCATGTATCAGCTTGCTTAGCGAAACATGAATTTGTAGCAGAAAAAGCGAAGAAGGAGCCATGATTGTGAGGGAAGGCAAAAGCCTTTCCATACCTGCGCATCATAGAGTAAACTCCACAAAAGTCACAGCACACTGGTAGGTACCCAAGCCAGATACAGTGAGCTACCTCTGGGACTGGAACTGACCAAGATGAGATGACATCTCCTTCCTGATCAAGTTCATTAGTCTGGATGGGCAAAATGAAAAGGAGATGCTGTATGGACAAAAAATGTGAAGTAATTAAGTCAAAACAGACCAATTTTGTATTTAAAAATAAATCTTCTGGTAAACTATTCAGCATGGATTTGCTGAATCAAAACATGACAGTCACTGGATCATCTGGGACCAAATGTCAACATTTGCTCTAGGCATAGGCATATCTTTTTTATGCACAACATAGATAAACCCATCAATAAAACTGGCTAGCACAAATTTGAGTGCTACAGAAAAGAGAGGAGAGAGGCGTGAGTGGTTTCTATTGTCACAAGAAAAGCGAGATTATCCTAGAATTCGAAATATGTCCAATCTTTATTTTTAGCTAATATGTTAATCCGCTTAACAAAATCTCCCTTTCTTGCAATGTCCCTCTGTTTTCCTGCTTGCAGGGTAGAAAATGATCTTGATTATAAAAGAATCCTCTCAGACCTTGGTTTTGGTCATTTTAGGATAAGTACAGAAACTTTTCTGTGCCAGTCAGGCAATGCACCAGCACCACGACTTTCAGGCAACATTTATGCCACCTACACACTGTGAAGTGGATTGGACAGAGCACCGTGTGCATACCCAGGGGCTCTTTCTGCTCTGGGCTCTTCTTAGATGCTTTGGAAGTGCTGGGGTCAGCTCTACATTTGTTCATTCTCCACACCATGTCAACCTTTTCCCCCTACAGGGACCCCAGCTTACTTGCTAGCCTGAGCTAAACCCTTTTTTTTGAGGCAGTGTGCAGCTAATCATGATTTCAGTTAGCTCAGATGCCGTGAAGATGACTGCTCACATCAGATATGCTATGGGGTTCTCCGATTCTGACAAGTACAACAAGTAACATTTTTGCTTTGATCAAGTACTCTCATCAGGAACAAAATGAGGAATGATAGCTTTTGGAGAGAGATTTTGTAGCAGGTCAAGGAGATGTGGGACAGGCTGTAGAGCACTGGACCATAGACTTTCAGAGACAAAGGAAGTGTTCAGACAACAGACTGCAAGCAGGGAGAGCCAGAGATGAGGTTAGGACCTGTAAAACAAGCTGTCACCCAGGGCCACAGAAAGACTGTCCTCCTTGGAGTTCAATAACACTGTTAGTCACCATGAAAATATTGGAAAATGTAAACTATGGGTGAACTTCTCATGAACTAGAAATATAAAGTTGACTCCCAGAGCATCCCCTCTGAACTGGAGAAGGGAACAGTATGCAACCGCCAGCTCTGAAGTCAGAGATCCACGTTCAGTGATATGGCCTGAGGTCCTGTGTCCCCAGGCAGGGGCAGGGGGTTAAAGTTAACTGGCTCTAACCAGTATTGCTGTATTTTCCTTTGTCTGACCGTAGAATTCTATGTGGCCACATGAAGTGACTTGTCTTGGGATTTCCTGTACTATTTTTCCTACAAGACCTTGCAGCAAAGAGTACCTATGAGAAGCGCAAACATTGGAAGACCACAGCCTCAGAAGACAACAGAGGAAGAGAACAGTCTGTTACAATAATAGTTTAAATCTCAGAGTGGGGTTTAATGTGTGATTTTGTGAGCCTCAGGGCAGTAGGCCCACCAAATCTATTGCTTGTTTCCATGGTGAACCTTCCTATAGATGGTCATGGATATTTACAAACAGCTTATTTTCTCATTTCTGAATGCCATACATATGCCCCTGCAATATGGTGATGGCATTTGTGGGAATGGTGCTGAGGCAGTCTGGTCACTCTTTGGCAGAGTGTTGGGTGGCTGGTTACATGCTAAGAGACAGATCATGTAAGCAAGGGCAGCCAGGGAGCAAGAAGCCCCAACTTAGAATTTTTCCTCTCACCTACTACTAATTAATATATAAAAACGTTGTATAAACTTGTCCCTGGTGTCACGATGCCCGCAATACTGCTGTGATTCATGTGATAGCTGTTGTGTTCCTTAAACACCCTGGCTGCTGCAGCACATGACACTGTTACTCTTGCTGTTTGGTTTTGTTGCCTTTTTTTTCCCCAAGGGTGTGTTTCCCTTCCGAATAAACCATTGCAAGATAAGGATGTGTGTGGAAGTGGACTGAAATGTGACCTGGTGATGTTAGCATCAGCAGACCTGCCAGCTCACCATCTTCTACAGTGGGCTTTTCAGATTATTTAAGGACTTCTTAAATCAACATTGCCACACTGCTAATCACAGAAGTGCCTGTAAGAGCTCTCAAGCCTAGTACTGCCTCAGGGGCCACATACTGGCAACAGGTAAAAGCTTGCCATCTGTCTTGGGCATGACAGGATCAATGCAGAGGATTTCATTCATGTGCCACAAGAGGTTCACTTGCATTTTTCCAAACAGAAATGTGTTCCCAGTGAGTCCAAGGGGAATGTGACTTACCTCCAAAGGAGAGGGCTGCGTTTAAAAAGGTCTGGAAGGTGCTGCTCCCCACAATGGCACAGCAAAGATGCTGTGCCCGTTACAGACTGAGGAGGAAGCAAACACATGTTGGTGAGCTCATCCTTGCTGGTGTGGCCTGCCAGTACTCTTTAGCAGGAAAACCACAAATTGGCCTCTTATCCCATAGAAATTCTGAGAACTTTCTGCTCTTCTGTGGGTTCATGGGAAAGGGAAATACCTTTTTTTAACAAATTTTCTTGTTTCAGATTGTGGTGATGACAGTCCAGAAGTTTGAACCTCTGTCTACCTCCTGTAGTCCCTACTAGATTTACTTTGGTGATAGCTGCTCATTTGCTTTGACAAAAACAGACAACTTCTTTACTGTGAGGGTGACAGAGCACTGGAATAGGTTGCCCAGAGAAGTTGCAGAATCTCCCTCTCTGGAGATATTCAAAGCCTATGTGGATGTGTTCCTGTGCAACCTACTGTAGATGAACCTGCAGGGGGGTTAAATTAGATGATCTCCAGAGGTCTCTTCCAACCCCTACCATTCTGTGATTCTGTGATTAACTCTTGCTGTGTCACTTCCTAGTGTTTTGAAACTGAAAGGTACTTTTCTGAGCATTTTGCAAGACAGAAGTCCTACATCTGCCAAGGGAGCTGAGCAGGCAGCTGGCTGGATCAGTAGGCAGAAACTGCATCAGAACTGGTAGATTTCCATTAGGCATTTCAATATTTTCAACAAAAATCAGTTCTACTACGTTCATATTTTCAGTAGAAAGAAAAAAAATTGTCTAGAAAACCTTTAACTGACTGTGATGGCATGGATTGTGCCATTCTCTAGGCCATATAAACCATAGGAAATATTTCCCCTGTCCTGAATCATCTCTGAAAGACAATTTGGCAGATCATCAGGACGAAGACACACGGTTCCTTATACAGTT
Organism: Dromococcyx pavoninus; assembly: GCA_033558185.1. NCBI lineage: Eukaryota > Metazoa > Chordata > Aves > Cuculiformes > Neomorphidae > Dromococcyx > Dromococcyx pavoninus. Next base: position 87,957 of record JAUMJL010000215.1, read on the forward strand.
ACTAAATTACCCTTTCTGGACTTACTCTGCATTACACTATTGGCAATGTCTTGGCCTAAGTGATCTAATCTTTAGAATGAGGTGTCTGGTATTTCTCATGACTAAGAACCAAGAAAGAAAAGAGCTTTTCATTACCACTGTTCACAACGCCTTCCCCAGTTTTTATTCAACTGACAACCTCAGCCATTCCCTGTTCTCGAGTGACAAAGAGTTGAGTGAGCCTGGTTGGGACCATGCTCTTTCCACCCAGACAAAGAGCTGCACCACACCATTATGATTATGAGAATATTCAGGCTGGGCATACATAAAGGGCCAGGAGCCCATTCTTTCACGTGAAATGGAAGAGAGTTATTTCATTTCTTTGTATTCCTTTGAAAATGCCCACTGGGTTGACACAGACACAAAACAGACTGAGCCTACACAACCGTGAACAACTCCTTGTGTGGGATAGGTAGCGAAACCTTCCTGCTCTGTGAAACCCAGATTATTTGAGAAGTATCTCCAGAAAGAAAATCAAACGTTGTGCCAAGCAGGAAAATCAAGGTGTATGATTTATTGATGTCTGGCCTGCCTCTTCGGTGTTCTTACCCCACCTTAATTCTTCCTTGTATGCTTTCTGTCTTAGACTTGTAAGCCCAAGGTGTTGAGGCTGACTGAACGTTCATTTCCTGCAAGGGTTTCCTGTATGACGTAAGAATGAGAGTGGGAGCAGCAAACAGTTCCTCACACATTAACTTGTGTTGGGATGTTTGAGATTGGGTGAAATAAATGATACTTGGAGGCTTGAAGGAGAGCTTTTTTTTCATCAGTGAATTTAATCATTAGGGGATTATTTTTTAAAAAGTTTCCCTTCTCCCCAGCTCTTATAGGAATTTGAAGGTTAAGAAGGGGCCAACAAGCTAAAAGGAAATATCCCCTCTCTTCAAGTTTATTGTTGAAAGTGGCCAGATGTCATTTGTTTGTGACTAGAAAAGGGAAGTTATATTACAGAATGTGACACTTCAAACCCCATGATAAAAACAAAAGTGAAAATGGAAAAACATTCAGCTGCACTAATTTACATTTGCTATCCACAGCCTAGGGCCCTTTAACATTGAGATAAGATTTGAATTTTATCACATTTAGGTATACTGTGAACGTTGTGTGTCCTGTACATTCAATTGGGTGTTCGTCAGATGAATCCGAAGCCAGCTGGGGTAGTGGGTGGTGGAGCGTCGCTGTAGGAAATGTTCTACACGAACAGTTTTAAAGTAATCTAATGTTAATACTTTTTTCTTTCCCAGTCCCAGCTGGAACGTGCTCTTGTACTTGGACTCAGGGTTGTGAATTTTTGCCTTGTATGGCATAAGAGAGATCTGCTAAGAAAAGCCATGTGAAGTTCTTCAGCAATGAACTAATTATTCTGGCACTTTATTCTAAGAAACATTCAGAGTGGAGGAGGTAGAAACACCATAGCTTGTAGCTATCCTACCAACTTTAATGAAGAGAAACCAGGCAAAACTCTGCTACTATTCATGGATTTGTATTAGCATTAAGGATCTTCTGCCATTGCGAAAGAAAGAGATAGTTTATACTACTGCAGCCCTTACACCAGTAAGGCTTCAACACCCACTTGAAATCATTTAAGCATTGATCTTTTTTTTTCAAGGCACGTGAAAGAGATAAAATCACCACTGAACCTATAGGTTACAACAGAAATTCTATAGGTGGCATGACATAAGATTCAGATTCCCTAGACCCAATCAGTTGCTATGATCTTTGCTGGTGAAAGAACATCCTGGAATAAAAGACGTTCTAACTACAAGTGTTATTCACTTTACCTTCTCCTTAAGTTTGCTAACAGCCAGTCACAATTCCTGTGCTGTGAGTAGCCAAAGAGCATGAACAAGAGTCAAGACCAGCAATTCCTGTCCCATAGGCTTCCAAACATGAGCAGAATGTCATGGCTTCCAGTCATATCATCAAATGCTCAATGTTTCCTGAAAAACAAACAAAAATCTCTGTGCTGTTACTCAAATTCTCTGCAAATACCTTCTCACATATGGTCACTTTCTGTGCTTGGGCACAAGACCAAGTCTTACTAATACAAATGCCCATAGAAGTGCTGTCCAGAGGTACTTTTTTACCAGCCAGTAATTACTGCCCTTGAGCAATTACATCTTGAATTTAGAAGTTCTTATACTGGGAAGGGGGGGTTTGGAAGTGCTCAAGTTTCTTTGAGTACTATAATGGAAAGAATAATATAAGATCTATTCTAGACACACTGGTTATTGCTGTGCTTGTAAATTAAATAGTACCAAAGACCATTCACAGGTACTGAAAAATGCGTTTACGTCATTTGATTGTTGTTTGGGTCCCTGGTACAGGTCTGGCTATTGCCGGGTAGCATTCTTCTAAATCTTCCCTGCTTGTGTCAGCAGATGGCACGGCCCATGGACCAGATCCATTAAGCGGAGTGAACGTGCCTATCCCCTTGCTATGGTGGGCAGGAGAGTCCAGGAGCATGGATGTACCTAGATCATGCCTTTGGGTCTCTGGGTTGGCAGAGTTTGAGTTACTACTATAGCTATAGCTGTAGCTACTGACAGAAAAAGTGAAATTATTTTTGTTACTCCTATTCCCACCTCATTAGTAACAGCGATGAGGGGTCACTCGAGCTGTAGCTGTCCAATCAGACCTAGCTACTCACAACAATGAGAGGTCTGTGGAAAGTCAATATGCAAACTAAACTCATTTTCATTAGAATAAACTAGGGTGGAATAATTCAAAGCCTCTGGAACATCGCAACACCTGTTAGCTACACTGAGTGCTGTTACTGCCTCTCTGAGATACAATTATTGGCTCTGTCTTGCATGTGTCAGCAATATCCATCCCAGCTGGTTGAAATAGTCTGAATTGCTTCACAGATCTGGTACAGATAGACGGTCTGTGAGTCAGTGACCTGCCAGGTCACAGTAGAAACATATTTTTCCTCTGTGCTGTCTTTCTTCACTAGTAATAGCCTAATTGCCTTGGAATTTGACATATACAGGTTATGAGTGATTTTGTACATTTTTATCAGATCAATTACTAACAGTAATTTATCATTTTCCAAAAGTGAGGAAATAAAGATAATACCAAATGGAGGTCTAATTCTTGTCTTCTGTTTAGGCTGCACAAAATATAGGAACCAAACCCTTGCTTTAAATGTTGAATCACAGAACAAATATGAGTGGTGGACTTGGCATAAATCAGAGCAGACTTGATCTAGTTTGGGCATTGAAAGAATTTTATTTGTCATGCACTCTAAGCTTAGACTGTCCCAGCTGCAGATAATACAAAACCCTGATACATCAGAAGGGTAAAACTTTGATTAGCCCATTTGACTTTATTTTGCTCTAATAACAACACAAAAAACAGATGACACGGGACTCAGAGGGCATCATCCAGCAGGCAACCTACAGGACCAGCTCCCATTGTGGTATAGAGTTCAACTTCCCTTCCAAGCATGATTAATGCCTAGATGGAGTAAGTCTTTGCTATGCTGCATGGGGCCGTGATCAGTCTCAGTTGGTCAGTACAAAGCCAAAAGGTAAATGAGTGAGTAAGAAGAGGACATTACAGTTGAAAAGAGGATCTCAAAGATTTGTGTTCCTGGTATATTCCTATATTCAGTGGGGTTTTCCAGCGCAAATTAGCGATGGACCAAATTATATGTGCTCAGTGGATTTGGGCTTACAGACTGAGATCACCCAGAGGATTCCAAGAAGATTCCCAATGGAGCAGTATTTGCCCTGGAACTGGATGCTGTCTGTTCAGAAATACACTAGATGAAGAAGCAGCTGCTAGAAAGGAGGCAGAAAGCTGGCTACCATGAACCCTGTACATACTGCTCCATGTCTAATAACCATGAGGAAAGGGGTATTCTTATCTGACTCACGGATTTATTAAATGGCAAGGACAGATGATGAGCTTATGCTGCAAAATAAAAGATACTGACATAATATTGGTAAAACATGTGGAAAAAAAGATCAGTAATACAAAGGAGTGTTATGAGTACGGGACTGGACGGGGCAGAAGAAGCATCATCAGTGTCTTCTAGCAGAGGACACGAAAGGAAACAGTAAAGCCTGGAAATGAGGATCAAGTCTAAGAGTGAATGACAGAAAACAGGAAAGGTATGTGGCTATACAGATCCAGGTCAAACATACGTAATGTTAAGATTATGGAATGGAGGGTCCAAACCTGGAGCAGCCTGTAGCTAATCTAACAGAAAGAGTGATGAGTGAGTGTGTGTTGATCTGCACAGCAGTTTCGAAAATGGGACAAAGCGCCCGTCTAAGTTAGTGCAATCAGTGCCTGGCTATTTGTGTAACAGGGCTGTGAGAGAAATGGCAGCACAAGGTGGGTTCAGAAGGACTCCTGCAGATATGCTTCAGTGGGCACACAGAGCCAGCTCAGCCCCTACCCTGGTACAATGGTGTCAACCAGGCTGAGATCCTCTTGAGCCTCTATTCAGGGGTCTCCGTGCTACTGGCCTACTTCAGTCTGGGGACACGATGCAGTGGCACATGGCCTCGCCCTGAAGGCTCTGCAGGATGCATCTGTTCAGGTTCATACAACACCAGAACAGCTAACCCATTTTCAGGCCCAGGCAGACTGTGGCAACCACAATGGTCCTCTGCTGTCACTGGTCTACAAATACCCATCTGTAATGGAGAAGACCTGCATGAAGTGTGTTTTATTACAGTTGCATAATTATGGGTAATGGCAGTTGAATATATGTTTATGCCCCAAGAAGTGATTATACAAGATTTAAGCTGATTATTACTTGGAGACCTCTATGTGCCAGTTGTAAAATTAGTTGAGATTTAGAGCAGGTCTCACTCATGTTTAATTTCCCAAGCAATGCAAAACTATTAGGATCAAGACAGTGAAACGTCAGCTGCGAATAGTCATATAACTGAGGAAACTGTGAGGTACCTGTGACAAAGATGTATTTCGGTGAATCTAAATACATGTCATGTAGCTGCTAATCACAGTTTTGTCAGGTGCTGGCTGCTGGAAGTGGAGGTTCAGGCTTGTCACGTTCCCTTTTCTGAAGCATAATACAAGTTTCCTTGCTGGGTGGTAGATTAGTCTTGAAAACTTCAGTTAGCTCTAAGCCAGTGTATAGAGCTCCACAAATCCTTATTCTCCTTGGGTGCAATTTAAAGAAATGCCAGAGTTTGTTTTGTTCCTGTTTTAATCAGGTGGGGATCCCACTTCCCTGAAGTATTTTGGAAATCCCTATCCCTTCTCTTCATGATCTGTAATGCAGCAGTGTGTGTAGAATTGAAACACTTTCTAACAAGACCTTTCTTGCTTCTAGCCTAACTGAAGTGATTTGACAGTGCTGCTGAGCATGTGCTACCCAGGCTGGTTCAATAAAGCAAGACACTTTTAAATTCTGACATTGTCAAGCAACACGTTGAATTTTCTTCAGTGGTCTTGAATCTCTGAGATTACATCTTTAACACATCAATAACTTAGCCTCTGGTTAGCAAAGATTGCTGAAGCATGACTAATCAGCAGATGAAAGTGTCTTTGTGGGGATTAGCTTTAATGAAAAGAAAAAGGATAGTTATTTTGGTAGTTTGAAATCTTCCATAAATCAAAGCGAATACTGACAAAGCAGGTTCATAAGGTAAGAATGAAGCTATTGTGAATAAAATTAAGGGACCAGCTACTTTTTTATAAATCACAGGCCAGGACAGCATGTGTAAGAGAGTTCATGGGAACAAGATCATTTAACTTCTTCAGGTGTAAATAAGTGATATTTAGCTAATGTTAAAGCATCCCTAAAGAAAAACAGATGGATGAAGGTCTTTAATAATGAGTTTCTTTTTTTGGTTTTCATTTTCTATTCTTTTTTTTTGCATGAAAACACCCAGCTGGTTTATCCTGGCCACTTTATTCTGTGCAGAGACTAACAGCCAACATATAACGTGGTTTTTTACAACTACCAGAGAGAAAGACATAGACAGAGAAACTTGAGTTTGGATGATAGCAGCTGTTTCTGGGTGATGTACAACAGAAAGTTCTTTGGTCTTCTATAATGTGACTTGGAGAAGCTCACGGGGGATAGTGGCAAATAAAAAGAAATTCAAACTCCACACCTCCTGGGGATTATTCATATTCAGCTCCTGAACTTTAGACCTCCTACATACTCCTGTGTGGTTAATGTGCTGTATAAATAATCAGCCCTTGAGCTCCTTTGGGCAGTGACTCAGAGCACCCACACTGAAAGCTTAACCTTCTCTGATGGCTGTATGGGAAGCATGAAGTTAGACTGTATGTGTTGATGTACCTAACAGTGCCCTTCCCTTTATGTTTTCCTGTTGATTTGTGCTGTGACTTCTCCATTGCTTTAGTGCAACTTTTAAATTTAATCCTTGTGGACGTGAAAATGAACACAAAACTCATAATTATAATATTGCAGTGGGTGTCTCTGCCTCTGACTTTATTGAAGATCCTGTCAGGCAGCCTGAGGCAAATGGAAAAACCACTCAGATCCAGGATCCCTTGTTTTCACTGTGCTTTTGTACTACCATCATAAGTACTTTTTTTAAAGCTATTAAAACACTTGGTCTGTGTGTTGCAGGAACTGTCACTAAATGGTTGTTTGGAAAAAAACAAATGCTTGTTTATGATTCTAAAGAAATCTGTCATTAAAAGATCCAACTTAGAAATATCAGCTTGCGGTACTGCTAGTTACCACATAGGAGGGCTTCCCATGCTCCAGAATCTTTCGGTTTGGGGTGTTTTGTTTTTTTTTGTTCTCCCAAAGCACAGCCTTTCAAGGAACTCCAGAGCGAGTGACGGAGCTTTCTGGAGTTATGTGAGTTAGGGTCTCACTCTAACCTTTTCAGAATGCATCTTGTTTTCACATTTTGAAAACAATTTCCACATAAACCGAGGTTTATGATTAAATATTTAATTTGATCACTATTCTAATTTTGCTAATATTTTGCTAATTTTCCCCTCTTTTTCTACAAACCTACTTTCTATTCAAAGTCAGTGGGAATGTGTACGTGTATGTGTGTGCATGCATGCGTGTCTAGGTTTTAAAATCATAGTTCAGTTACTGCAAGTCTTCCAAGGAAATCGAAGCAAATGACTTTGTGGTAACATAGCGACATGAGTAGGATTAGAAATTAATTTTCATGGAAGAATTTACCATACTATCTGGTATAATTACCCTTCCATTATGTAGTTTGTAGGGTCACGATGGAAAAATAAAAACTCCAGACCAAAAAAACTCTGTAATTCATGATGTTCACATGATTCATAATTTACAATGGGAAGGAAAAAGAACATTATGTGAAAAAATGCTATGCACATTTTTGCACAACATTCTACTGATATATGAATCATGCTTGTCTTTGGTTAACTCAAGGGAAATAATCCCAGTAATGTATGTAAGGCAGCCATGCCCACATGTCTGGGGTTTTTTATATCTAGATTTCAGTGGAAAGAGAATACTTTTTAAACAGATGGCAAGCAAGCCCCTTTCCCCCAACTACTTAGCAAATTTAATAACATAGCTAATTATAGGACTGAGTATGTTAATCCATTCGTATTCTTGCTCCATATATTTAATGTCACAAGTCAAAGGGATCTATGGAATTGCTGGGCAGTGGCAGCTAAATTACATCCAGACAATATTCCCTCTTTAAGTATGCTTTTGAGACTGAATCTCTTGGGATATTTGAAGGCAATTTAGTAAAAAATCTAATATAAGAGTCTGTAACGGTAGTCTGGTAGTCATGCCAAAAGAAGCTGAAATGCAGTCAGAGACTTCATTTGCCTGGTCTAAGGTGATGTCCCATGCCACATGTATTCCCAAGGGACTGAAAGAAGAGGGTGAGGACAGTTGTTCCCTGTGAATTTTCCCCTTGGCTGCTGGTTGTGTCATGGGGCCACGATGCTCCCAGGGCTGTTGGCAGGAGCACCACAGCCATCTTATGAGTTGAAAGGACCATTCCCTTCCTCGCTCGGAGGTAGTGCTTCTCTCTTAATCTTTTTGGACCCTCCACTCCACTACAAAGGACCTGGTCACAACTGACCAATTACTAGTGGGTCAGCATTGATTCAATAGTGTTAAGCACCTACACACTACTTAGAGCTGCCTATTGAGGGTCAGCAAGAACTAGGAGCCAGAAGTTACACCTGTGAAGTATCAGTTCTGTCTTTGACTGCAAGCAGGAGAGAGCGTGAATGCTTCTTGATGGTGCCTCTCATGTTATTTGCATGCATTACAGCGAAAGTATTTGTGACACCATTCATGCTGAAGGTCAGAAGCAACTTTGAAAACATGCCTCTATGAGGGGAGTGGCATGCTAATTATCTACAAGGACAATGGTGACTGACAGTTTGGAGTACCTTGTACCAATAAAGCCTAGTCTCAAGTGTCAAATGCACCAAGTAAATATATACAGGGTTCTTACATCAAAAGCTGTCTGTAAGGTAAAGAAAACAAGCTCAGAACCAGACTATGTCATGGTTAGTTTTATATTTGTCGTATGTAAGAGATTTGTCAGACAGGGAAATCTGGCTGTTTACATTATCAGTCCTTTCTATGTAGAATTCAAAGGAACGTACTGATAAAGTATAAAAATTCAGGTTAAAAACGTGAAACTTGTAAGAGAAACAGTAATACCATCTGGAACAGGTTAAACACCAAAAAGAGAAGAGAAAATTTGGAGTATCCAGGTTCTATAATCTATGGATCTGCCTACACAAATCTGTTTGCTTGAAGTGCTCTTTGTGATCTGTCAGAATTATTTAAAAACCTTAATTAAAAAATGTATGGAAAATAATTTAGTCATGTGTCACAGACTAGCTTAGGAAAGAGAAAAGTCCCACAAATCATAGAGGGATTAAGTTGGGGAGGATTCAGAAAAGTGAAGGTTGGTGATGTCTGTTTCTGTGCAAGTGCCATCCTCACCCTTCAAGTGTAGGAGCGAGGTGTCTTTCATTTAACCATTGTGGCATCCGTTCAATCCCCACAAAATGCTGAAAACTCAAAATATCCATCCTGCAGAAAGTAGCTGGAAGCTAATAGCGTGTTTGAGTTTCCCTGCTGATTTCCATGACTTTATTACTTTTGTAATTAAGATTTTTTTCTTTTATTTTTTAACTCTTGGGGCTGTCAGTAAAGCAAAACTGCAGTGCATATACAGGCTCCAATACAACCTCCATAAAGCAGGGTTTTTCTCCAGCCACTCAATCTATTTGTACAGCCCTTGATGGGGTGGAAGTACTGATGCTCCAGTCTGCTGCTCACCCCATTTCTGCTGCAGGCTTGTGCTCACAGACAGTTCCATGCTTCCGTGCAAAAGTCTCCACCTGTAAAAGCATGCCAGGATAGATTTCCACTGAGAGTAGGCCATCAACATAGCCCTCTCTGCTACCACTGGCTTTCTCTGGGGCCTCACCCCAACCCCATAGCTGGTCTATGCTTTTACCCTGAAGGCAGTTACCCTTTGCCACGGATGTATTTCTCCGAAGTGCTTTGCAAACCCGCAACAACCTCCTGCCTTGACCCTAGATCTATAGTCTTCCTGAAGCCTGTAGGTTGCTTGTAAAAATAGAGCATGCCATGGCTGCAAGTCTCACTGGGCAGAGGGCCTACTGCCTGTCATCCTTGATGTCTCTCTTACTACTTCTTTCAGCTGGTGGTTTTCTCAGTATTTAAAGACTGTTGTGTTCCACACTTTCAATTAAGAAGGAAAAATGCTCTCTTATGTTGTAAGAGCGAAACTGGCAGTTGTACATTTTGGTTTGTAGCATAAACAGTTGCACAAGGATTCATTGGCAACCTTCCCTTCACTAAGGAGGCTATCAGCTAAATGTCACAGATGTGTTTGTGTCTTGCCAAGAGCTAGAAATGTACTGGGAAACTTCTGAAAATGCCCTCAATTAAAAAAAAAAACAACCAAAACCAAAACAAAACAACCAAAACCCAAACTCCCAAGGATGTAGTGAACACGTGTTAGCTGCAGCAGAGGATGTAGAGTCTCCAAGCATATGGTCTCTTCTTGTGCATTTCTGCTTACCTCTGGAGTCTTCTTCCTCAGGTAACAGGCTGTGCCTCTCCCCCTGCTCGAAGCAAGTCTTCCTCCTTGGCAGTTCACTGCTTCCACGTTGCCTATAAAGCTGAGCTTTTTCTTCTTGGTAACAGGATCACAAATAACAAAAAACATTAAAAATGCCCTAACCCCTTGACACTGTCATTAGAACCAAAGCAACAGCATGACCTTATTGCTGGAACACTTGCCCTCCCTTCCCTGATCACCCATGATCATGTCATGATTTAACTACAGCCTAATCCTGCAAACACCTCCTACCCAGCAGAGCATTTACCAGCACATAAAGTAGTCCACTGACATCGGTGGATTATTCCAGGTAGTACGTCCTAGGAAAGCTAAAGAAGTGTTTGTACCACTGGGCATTTGGTTTGCAAGCTCTTGGGGAATATTTTCTTTTTCCTATAAAAAGTCATGCACACGCACGGTGCTATACAAGTAATTAATAATAACAGAACTCACATCAAACTAGCACATACGGGAATTCATACCACTGGCTTTCCTGGCTGCTAGAAGAAAAATCACAGAACTAAGGAGTTTGGAGAAAGCCTCCTGATAGCCTGTCTGGATTTGTGGAGTTCACCCCACTTTGGGAAAGTGTTTTCTCTTCCTCTGCACCAGCGGAAACATCGAAGGCCCTTCACCTGGCAAGAAAGGCACAGGAAGCATATTTTAAGTTAATCCAAAATCTGTTAAAAATCTCCCAAGGTATATTACAGCTCTTATCACCCTGTCTAACATTAAATTGCATAACACAGGGGGTCTGGGTTTTATCAAACTTTTGATTCTTTTTGCACTAAGAATTTGTTTAGATTTCAGCAATGTTGCAGAAATTGTTCCTTTGTGAAGGCCTTAAGCAATAAAATAAACCTGCTAATTTTATTTCCATGCACTCACCCTTTTTATTCTCAAATTCTATTGTACTCTTTTTTCTCCAAAATACGACAGAATTGATCTGAATGGATCCAAGTTATCAAACAAAAATAAAAGATAAACTAGGGAAAGCAGTTATGCAAGCAAAACCAGAGCTGAGAGTCCACAGAAGCTTGGAGCAATATGTGATGTTATAATACAGCTTCTGGATTAAAGAGAAAAGCAAAAGACTCCCTTTTTAAATAAGATTAAGAAGGAAAATAAACCTAATGTAATTATTAGAATGTAGCTCCCTCTTGACTTCAGATACAACAGATGGTTTCTGATTCCAAGAATCCATGAGAATGAGCTTTTCTTTAAAGATATTGAGCATGTCGTGCTCATACATTCTCGGGTTTACATCACCTGTTGCTCAGGGGGAAGTTCATCACCTGAGTGCAGCAGTCATGAAGGAAGGTAGTTTCCTTCTCAGTAAGACAACTTCTATTTCCTTATGGGGAGTGTAGCATATATACATCATATTCAATTGCTATGTTTTCCACGTACTTTTTCAGACCAGACTGAATTTTAAGATGCATAGGGTGAGATTACTATGAATTTTTGTTGTATGTCTTTGATTAGCAGGTAGAATATACCTTTCCAACTTTTTTAATTCAATTTTCAGTTAATTTTCTACTCCTACCATGTATTGTACATGCGAACTATAGTCTTTGCTTACCAGATACCTACCCACACTATTTCTAGTGCATCTGTAAACAATTCCTACCTTTACGAGGTTGAACTTTCAATCACCAATAACCCTAGGGATATGACAACCGGAGACTTGGTTAATAAGGCTGTGTGTAAAAGCTGGTCAGCGTATAGTTTCTGTGCTGTACTCTGGACTGGTACATCTTCCTTAACAAGAAAAAAAAATCTGTGCCTCTTTTACTTTATATTTTATTTCTGTACAGGAGGAAGTCAAATTTGGGTTGCAATAAATTGACATTTTATGATAATACAAGGCAAGAAAGTTCAGTTTAAGTACTTGGATTATCAGACTTACACTTGATTTATCTAGCTACAGGGCTTGGGGTTACAATATTGGATTAAATTCAAGTTCTATTGAAGTCAATGGACAAAGATCTGCTGACTTCGTAGGAGTCTGGATGGAGCACAGTCTTTCATTTTCAAAAAATCACATATCTTTCAGGCAATAGGAAACTCAATTTTTGCACCACAAATAGATGTCACATTTTGTTTTCTTTTTCCCTCCATATTTAAATATGTCTTCTTTCCTGTGAACCTAAATTAAATAAAAACCCCAAAATCTATCTCCAGCCCAGTTCAACTATAGTGAATTGGTGGTGGGGCAGGGGGTGGAAATGGCCCATTTTAAAACAAGGAATTAGACTATATTGGCTTTATTATTATTGCCCTTGATATTTTTAACAGGTACCAGTGGCTTATAAAAAAGAAAAACTATGCTGCAAATATAATCACAAACAAAAGTAAATAAGCAGGCTTAGGTGACCTGTTTTAATACACAAAGATATTTTTAATATATTGTAGTGAGGCACATAAACTGTTTTTATCCAGGTTATTTTTCCTCTCATTTATTGTGTGCTGTCAGATAAAGCTTCATGAGCATTCAGGCTCTCCTAGATCCTGGTTATCATAAATAAAGGAACTTTTGGCCCTTAAATAAGTTATATTTCCAGATTAGTGATCCTTCTGTTTTGTTTTTCCTCCTATCACAAATCAGTTATTGAGGTCTATTTAATTAAGAACAGATTAGAAACATTTTCATTGTTGTTTTTTACATTTCCTTGGTACTGAAGTGTTACAGAGTTAAAACACCAAGCACAAAAATGCACAGCCAACCATGACTAACTGTGTAAACCAAATAACAAGCTGTATGATCAGAAACCAAAGCCAGTGTCATTCACGTGGAATAATAGAAATCATACCACCACAACATTTCATACACGTCTGATCTACAAACGCACACACTTGCTCAGCTCCTATCATGCCTCAGGAATGCAGTTACAAACAGAAAGAGATCTACACAAGAGGTAAATACCCAGAGGGGAAGCCACGTTTCCCTGTACCTCATCCTGGTGCTATCTTGCCACTTCAGCTCGAGGTTCATCAGCTGCGGGGAGGAAACGGTAGAGCTAGGTGTTACTCAGGACATGCTTCTCTCCTTCCAGTTCTTCTAGAGATGTTCTCAGGGAGCCACACAAAGCGTATGGGCTGAACACCATTGCTCAGTGCAGACAACTTGCTGTGTTTGAGCAGGAAGGCTGGTGAAGCACAGTCACCATCCGTTCCCACTGCACTGGGCACAGGACAACGTCCTCTTAAAGCACACAAAATCATCATGCAATGTTGTATTCAGGGCTTTGACATAGTCCCTGTCTTCACCATCATAAAAAAATAACCCTCCAGCCTCTGCTGATTTATCTCTGGTGTTGCAAAGGCCATTCTTGTTTAAGTAAAGAAAATCTTACCTGCTTAGGAGGTGTAACTAAGAGTGAGGAAATGCTGGATGTTCCTGGGAGAGGATAAAGTCATTTTTGCATAGTGTTTTGAAACAAATGAAAAAACAACACTCTGTCTATTAAGTGGAAAACAAATCCAGCTTAAATTTTTCTCTCAACTCTCACTGCAGGAAATAGGAGACTTTCTGTTGTTTTGTGGGGAATTGGAGCAGGCCAGAGAGATGAGAACAACAACAAGCAGCCACCCGCCAGTAAAATGCGTGTAGTAAAGTACTGTCAGAGACATCAAGGGCTTTGCATGCACTTTAGAAAGGATTTGATTTCATTGTAACTTCAGGCCAAGGAGGAGGAGATTCTGTATTCATCCCAACTGCTCCCTTCCTGGTTTTCAAACCGTGTTGTGGCTCAACCCTTTCCTCATGCTAAGACAGAATGAGACCTCCTGAGGCTCCTCTCTACTCATTACCCAAAGACTCTTAAAAAATGCTACTGATGAGCACTAAATCTTTTAAATCCTGTGAGTATGATTTTGATCAGGTGAATCTATATGCTGCTATAATGCTCTGCTGAATTCAATAGGGGCTATAGCTGAGGGGTAAATTCAATTTTCCTGTAAACTGTGGAATGCTGGGACAGCTGGGAAAAGAAATCTGCACCCTCTTCTCCAGCTCTATGGCCCTGCTGCTGTTGTGGTTTGCATTTGTTAGAATTAGCACATCTGTCCCTTTGGAAATTAGTGTTACATGTGTCCAGGCAAAACCAAGAAGCTCTCCTCAGCAGCTTTCAGATGCTGCTAGCTCAGAAACTAGAAGCAACAGCTGTGAACCAACAAGTCCACTAGCTGCTGCAACATCTCTGGTGGAAGAACTTTCCTTGGGTTCTTGGGGAGATGCTAGTGATAATGTCAAACTACATTTAAAGCTCATTTCTGCATATGTGTGTGTGAATACTGCAGCTTTTTCTTTGAGAAACTTCCCATGTGTGATATGCAGATGGACAGACTGAAACCTCTGTTTGAGACAGAAGCCTGGACTGCCACAGTAACACTGAGGGTGTTCAGATGTGGTATCTTGATGAGCTTCATACTGAAGTCTCTGCATTCCCATCCGTACCTGCAGGGAGCAGGAACTCTTTCTTTAGATTTATGCCAGGAAACACTGTCTCAGCCTTCACTGGGGCCTCTTCAGTGAGGCTTTTATCCTGTGGCTTGGAAGGTGCTTTAAAATTGCCATCCGTGTGCACTTCACCTCAGGCTGCACTAAACTTTCTGACTTTTAATTACAACAGATATTAGTCAACCCTGCATTTGGAAAATAGTTACAAATCCTGGTACTTTATGACCCCCCCTAGCCCGTGTTTCTATAGTTTTGAGAAAATGAACAAGCCTCCGAGCTCAATTACTTGCCTTGTTTTTTGTCAGAGTGAGAATCCAGCATGCCTTTGACCAGGAGGATGACCTGATGACGACGACTGGAGGGGCTGAATGAGCCATCTTGGGCCTAGAGAGCTGGTTGCACACATTTGGTTGAAATTTTCTTATGTAGGGTGAGGCGAGCATTACTTTGCTGTCCTCTACATGCACTGGAGCAAGTCTGGCTCTCAATGAAGAGGCCATCTGCAACACAGCAACTCATCTGAAATTTACTGGGTGCATTTTTGTGGCTGTGCCTAAGGAATTGCACCAAATATCAAGCTGTACCTTGAACTTCTGAGCAAACCAATATAAAGGGTTTCTCTGTAGTGATGGGACAGGGAACACACCACAAAGGTGCTATTAATACCAGGGAGATCATGCTGCTTGTGAATGTGACTACTGCTTATCAACATTCTCCCCAGCAAGCTCAGCCTCTTGCCCTTAGGACACAGTTGTCAAGGAAAGGGTTCACCTCTTCCTTTTCTTCTTGTTCTCCATGGGAGGGGACAGTAATGTCATTTGTATTCTGCACACTGGCAGGTACTGCTCAAGCATAGACTGAGCCTGTTTCTGAGCTCTCTGAGCTAGCTGCTGAGGTGAAGGAGCAATAGAATTTCTGCTCCAGTTGTCAGTTAGTCAGGTAACATATCCCTGAGAAAGATGGCATGCAAAAGCTAAGTATTTTTGTATTCTGCTGTCTGAAGAACTTGAGTCTGCCAGGTGCCAAACGCCTCTGGAAATCTCCCAGTTCTGTGGGAACTGAAAAACTGAGATTGTTCCTGGCTCTTTTATGGAGTCAGATCTAGAAAACTGCAAAGCTTTAGAACAAAGGCTCCTCATCTGCTGGGAGGAGAGCGAATCATACCCATGAGAAATATGAAGTAGAAAAAAGGACTCCAAATCTTTAGTGACCACCAATTCTGTAAGGGCATGAATCATGCCATCCTGAAAGCTTGTCCCAAAGGTGAGTCAGTGCCACTGTACCTTGCACTACTTACTTACATTGCTGTTTGTCTGCTTTCCTGTATGAGCCATTTGTGTTGTGATCCCTGGTTTACATGCTTCCAAAATCTTGTGCAGTGTTGTTGTGACTGTTTTGCAGTTGGTAGAAGTTTTATGTGCTTATTGCATTAGGTTTACATAAAATAAAATATCTGTATTTTGGACAAATGTGTGACTTGAAAAGCAGGCTTACTGGTCTAACACAGTAAGTTTGTAGGAGGTGGTGGCATGGAGAAAGGTAGGTTGAACCCTGAGTTTGGCGTGGTAGCCAGTCATTTGTTAGTTTGTAATTAACTTTTTTCACTTTATTCTCTTAGTTATCTACCTGTGAATGATAAAGGAAGAGACGACACTGTCACTGTATACATGAACTGATGTGGTTTTACTGCATTTGGCCACACACTTAAAAGAAATGTTGGTACACAGCAGCCATAGTTCTTAGCGCTGCAGCCACTTCTTTCACAAAAGAATGATCTTTACATCAACAGGTTTCCACCCTCACCTTGATAACGTTGCGGTCCTACCTTTTGCTCTTGGTCTGAATGCAGAGATTAAAAACACTCAGTTGATGCAAATGGTGGGTTGATACAACACACAGAATGGGGTGTAGATGTGCTTTACCCAACAGAGAGCAGAATTGAAGGGGAAAATGTTGCTTGGAGGCAAGACGCCTCTTTAATTGATTATGGCAAGGAAAATCAAATACCATATCTGCTTTTTTCCTGGAGTATATCGAGACTGATCATAACTAACATCTGTTCATGTTAAGCAAATACTTGTCATGATTTAAACTTCTGTTTGCATACAACTTTGAGTAGTGCATCTTAAAGTCATACATATTCATATAGAGTGAAGAATGCATAATGTCTGCATGAAAAGATAAGCTGTATGACTATATATGAAGACAACAACTACAACTCTCACAGCACTGTCATTGGTTAATTTCAAAATATTCAAGCATTATTTAAAAAACAGTAAGCTGAACTTAAAACTACACTACAAAAAAACTGTATAACAGAAACAAAGCTGACTTGTTTTCCTCAATATTAATTGACTTGAAAGCTTCCCTTTCTTATTTTTCCTAACATTTTTTGGTAATAAATTATTATTTTAACCTCCAGTAACACGATCAGACTTCTTCTGCCTCTAGGCAATTGAGTTATGCTCTGATCTCCAGTTCTAAGGGAAATGTTCAATTTTATTTTTTTCGTGGTTGAATAAACAGTACCATGTCTACTATCTCTTGTGTTAGAATAGTGTTGTCTTCACATAAGACTCAAATAATGGTATTAGTCATTCATTTCCTTGTACACATACACCCTATTGCGTGTTGACAGGTTTATAAGGATGCAGTGGCAGCCGTGGGTGCTGGGAAGCTCCTAGACGACAGCCTTTGAATCCTTGCAGTCCTGAGCAATGGTGCCTGAGTTAGTCTGTTTATTGTCTGCTTTCTCTCCCAGATGCTTGGCTTGTCTGAAAGATTAATACATTAACAAGAGTGGTAAGGTCCAGGGTTGCACATCTTTAAGACATGTTTATTAGCAGATGGCACATGAGATTCAAAGGTCACTGTGGAAGGTAACATTTTAAAGTGAAATGACAATATTTATGTTCAAATACTATGCTGATGAGATCATATGGAAAAATGTTTCTGATTAAATTAGTATATAAATAGCGACAATATATCTATTGAAAATTCCAAATGCCACTTATGGTTTTCTTTGGTTTATTCTGTTACTTCCTAATTTATTTAGTAACACAAGAGTACCTTCTTACATAAACAGACTAGTAGCTGAAAAAAAAATCTATACTGGACAGACAATCCCATTTTCTTAAATAACTGAAAATCCAGTGTGAAACCTGGTTCTATTGTCGACTACTTAAAGCTAATATTCCATATAAGAGATTTTTTAAGATCTGAAAGAAATTTTAACTTCTAAATTCTCTAGGGTAAAATTCATCTTGCAGACATAAGGACTAACTGGCACATAGATATCCTTATTTACAGGCAATATCATGTGCTAAAACACATTTGACAAGAATCATGTTATGCTACTTACACAGAATCCATACAATGAAAAGAAAATTCCATAGGAGGACTGTCTGTCTCATAGCTCATTAGTAAGCATTATCAGTAATGCTAAACATGAAATCTTGTTTATCCTCTCAAATTGTCACAAACTGCATGTAAATTCCAGAGGAAATAGTTTTGCACAGGTTTAAAAGGGCAACTAAGCTCTTAATTAACATTTCTTATCTACCAAGCCACACAGGCATTAAAATGCAGAGGATTTAAATGGTACTTACTGTTCATGTGATCCATTTTCAACTTTCATAGTCCCTTCCACTGGATCCAGTCCTTGTTCTGAAAACTGTTTCAAGGCACTTAACGCTGCCTAAAGAAAAAATGAGTTGTCAAAACCCCCACTGAAGCTACTGTATTAACACCAAATGAAGGAAAGAGTGTGTTTTTTAATATTCTAGATTTAAATAATTTTCTGTACATTGAAGCCATTTAGGCTGCAGAGCTAACAGAGAGGGTATGTAACAGCTCCATGATAAACAGTAGTGATTATGCAGAGGTTTGAGGAAATCTTCCTGGGTACACGGCTTCCATTTGTGCTAATGCAAGCTTCATCAGCTACTTGAAGAACATGATACACTTTTAGGATTCTTGTCTCTCTGGCCTGTAAAGTCTCTCCAGCTTCCCCACGTGCTTTCCTAGAGTCCATGCTTTCCTGGGTTTCTATGGACAAACTCTTGTCTTGTAGATGATTGCAGAAGGTGTGAGCAACAGGAAGAAGATCAGTGGGACACTGCTGACACTCCAAGGCTGGATCTCAAAAAACACAGCAGACGAATGTCTTATGTATAGGTAGTGAAGGGTGCAAAACAGGGTGAGCCAATATGGGACACATCAACAATAGAAGAATGATCGATTTTCAGCTGACATTTTTCTGTGCAAGTGCATTCTTTACTGAGCACCTTTCCTCTCATCTTCATGAGTTCTGCTTTAGGACTCAAAATTGTTCTTCTCTCCCCCCTAACTGCTCTGGTAAAAGACAAATTATTTTTTGTAATTAATTTAGCAAAAGTTGATTATGAAACTCTCAGACACCACGTGGCTGACTTTGAAAACACCCAGCACAATAAAACACTTGAGTTCAGTTCTGTCTTGAAGGTGAAACGTAAAGCAGAAGTGAAAAATGGATTTTTCTCTTTAATCACTCCCATCTAAGATACATTCAGAACTAAATACAGGGGAAAAAAACTGGTAACTGCTCACAGACACTGTCACCTAAGGTAAAATCTCAAACACAGGAAGTGACTGCAGGCTATAAGGCAGTGTTCTTCACAGTAAGGCAGCAACTGCAGTTGAGAAAATTGGAACTTGCTCTCTTCTTAATTGTTGAGACATAAAGAATCCATGTCTCTATCTTCATTTCCCATTCCTCTTGGAGATCAGAGACTCTGTCCAGAACAGGAGCTGGGATTGCAATGAAGTACTAGATTTGCTCTCATACTAATTCTTTGTCTGGATTCTTTCAACAGCTCCTTCCCTTGAAAGGTATGTTTATAGAACTTAAATATTATTAGACAATGTGTATTTCAGGGAGACGAATACCAGCACAAAAAATGCCAGGCTGCCCTAAAGTAAAAGATTATATATCCCACAATTGTCTATAGTCACATCCAGCTGCTAAAGCTTCTGAAAGCTGTACAAGGCACTCCCATTCATAACGCATAAAGATGGAATCTTGTTAGTCTGTGATTTTATGGTTTTGACTCTAGCAAACAAATAAAAAGCTAAACATTTTATAAAGTGTCTTGGTAAACCTCAGATTATCACTGTTACTTACCCATCTGACCTACCCTTACCCTTGCAGGCCCCCTGTATCTGACAGTTAAACTGCTCTCTACTCGCTCCTTCTTCCCATCCATTGACATAATTTTCCTCTTCACCTTAAAAACTTTGCTGCCCACAGGTCTCTTTTTATCCTTTTTCCATGCTATTGCTAAGAACTGAGCCTCAGCTTCACCTCAGTAACAATTTCTCCCATTATAGGAGCTTTAAATTTTATCTCCCATTGAATTCCCCAGCGAATGAATTCTCTCTTTTTTCATTTCTTCTATTTTTCTTGACGTTGTGATATTTTTTCTTTTTTTTTTTAAAGACAGTTTTTTTCTGTACCACATCATAGTGTTCATCCCAATTTCCCTCTTCTCCTTTTCTCCCTGAGATCCTTTTCATCACAATGCAACTACTATTCATCATGTGAGGAAGGGGAGTGATTTGGGCTCCTGTTTTGCCTTGCATAGGACTGCTTCTGTATTATATTTTAATTGGTCAGCATTGTTTAGCATCTATGAGAACCAAACAATTTGATGGGTAGTGACTGTCAGGCAAGAATCTTCTGTCGTTTCATATCCATTTTTCCTGATGCATATTAGCAAAACAATCAGGAGCTCCTTTCTTCTTACATATGGTAATCCAAAAACCATTACCTAGTAGCACTGCAAGGAGAGGAGGATGCTAAGACATCTGCTCCTCCTACACAGCTTAACTGCTACCTCAATTTTTGAACCCACCTGGTTTACTATTTTAGATCCATTCTTGCTTCTGGATCTGATGTGTGAATTGTAAACTTGTTGTAGAAGAAGCTGTTTGTAGAGCAGCTTGGATGAAAAGGCCCTCATTATAGTTGGTAAGAAGCAGAGCCAAGTAATGTTTCATTCAAGATTAGATCACAGGCTGATCATACGGTATGCAGAACACTCTGATCTTGAGCAGTGGTCACTGAAATCCCCAAATTGTCAAGACATTAATTAGACCAACCCACACTTCCTAATTCCTTTCTAGAATTGTTCTGAATATGAGACATCTGTTACTTACTACTGTTTTACTCACAGAGCTGGCTATTGCAAGGCATACCACATAAATTACAGAGCAGCTTTCAGGGTTTCTTTCCAGTAAAATTGCTTTGAAACTTCATGGAGGAATATTAGCCACTATCTCAACAGAAAGAGACCATGAGGGAATCTCTTCTTTTCTAATAGCCAGAGAAGAAGTACTGCAATATAAAATAATGAATGCTCTACCTGTAAGTACGGATTACTACTATATGGGCGTCAAGATAGTAAATATGGAGCAAATAGACGAAACATGTAAAATGAAGGTATGATTCCATGTGTTTAATGCTAAGCGTGTTTAATGCTAAGCATGTTTAATACCAACAGAACATCCAAATCCTAAAGCAATCTCATTTCTCCATCTCACCCTTCTTCAAGCCATGTCCTTCCCAAACAGAAATGTGATATAAAAGATAAGATCTCTGATCTATTTTATTTCTGGAACCAATAACAGAGGGGGGAAGTGCAGGAAAGCAGTCATGTATCTGTATCCTTGATCTGCTGATCACTACTGAGACTCCACTCAACATCTTCTACCTCAGCCCTGCATCTTTCCCAAACCATTCCTGTGCCTGTGTTCTTCCCCGCCCTACTATCCAACCCAGAGCTCTGCCTTCTTTTACAGCAGAGGAGATAACGTCTACTTCTTCACAAATCTCCCCCTGTCCAGGCCCCTGATTCTTCGTGCTCCTAAATACTCTCCCACTCAGGACCCCAGCTGCTCCCAGCTCAGAAAGCTAAACTTTCCTTCCTCAAGTCCTCCCAATCTCCTACATTTCACAGTTCTTTATCTTTCAGTTTCCTAACAAGTTCCAGGCTTACATGAGATCTGATTTCTTTTTCATGGAAACATCTCTCTCTCCACGAAATACCTGTGGGGAAAGCCGAACTACTTATATCCCAACTTTTGCAATTACATTTGAATTTTGGGAAAGTTTCTTTATTTTTTAAAATGTCCATTCATGGGATGTGACTGAAAGGCAGTAGATGAGTATTAGAGAGAGCTTTGCAGTGTCTTAAAAACTCCCCCTTTTCTTTCTCCTTACATTTCGAAGGATCAGCAAAGCTGAGAAAAGCTGGTAAGTAAACAATACTTTGGACCTTAATAGGACCTCTCCTACTCTCCCCTTCGTGCCCCTAGACAGACATGAAGATGCTGCATTCAGGAAGGAAGCTGGTAGCTGAGAGGCTGTGACCTGAATAGTCAGCAGAGTGACACAGAACACAAGTAACCTGCAGCAAATAGGAGTTACTAGCAGACACCAGGCTAATTTAATCCATGATTCAGTTCTATTAGTCCCAACAGATTTACAGCAGTTGGCTTAAATATAACTTGTGAATGGCAGATAACTTAAGTTAAATGAAAAGGAAAGAAAATAATGGAACATTTGACAGTGAATCTAGTGAACAATTTCCTCTTTTAAAAGCTCAACACTTCCTTCCATTGATATTTTTCTTACAATAGAGCATCTGCACAGATAGAGAGAATTTTTTTCTCTCCCCCAGATGATTTTACAACTGTTTTGTGAGGGAAGCCCCATAGGTTACCAAACAGATGTCCTTACACGTTTCTTGAATCACTTGTTTTCTGTGTAGCTACAACAGTGCCAAAATTACGATGCCAACAGGATGCACCGCACTGCTAGCTATTTGTCTTGGCTGCCATTTCCATTATTAAAATGTGTGTGTATCAGGATGGGAATGGATGTTTCCAGTCATTTCTTTTTTAGCTTTCCTCAAGTCAATTGGAAATTAGTAAATAGCACTGACTTGTGAATATTCTTCCTGTTTCTCACTCTGGGGATTAAGCGCCTTATAATGACAATCTAGTAACATTAGATCATTCTTTTAGCAAGAACAGCAGGCGGGCACTATGCTAGCCCATGTGCATTTAAGAACCACTTCCTCATGATAAAATTTCACACGTTTGCTTTAGCACAGTTTGTGGTTTGTGTTTTTCCTCTTAAATCTATATAGCATTTCATATTATTCCATGAAACCAAAAATCGTAAAAGTTTGTTGTTCTCTGTGGCCCTTCCAGTTGACTTTACCAAGGAAGTCTGAGACAATCCTAATAAACACACTGTTTGATACTGTTAGTTTACTGGTGATATGTCACCTAGTGTCAGTTTTCCAAGTACATAAAAAAACATATTCAGCTTGGCCTTAATCAGTGTTTTCCGAAGACATAAAATTATGGGCAGAAGTAGTTACGCTGCAAAACCGAACTGAGTCAAGGTCCAGGGTTGGTCATAAAGGACAAGATTTTACTGTCTTTAGTAGCTGGGTCTTAGTTCAAGGTTGAGTCTGCAGAGTCAAATGACTCACTGTGGTCATACCACCTGTAGCCACTTGCCATATACACCAACAAGGCTCAAGTTGTGCCTGAGTTTAGGCTTGAGAAAACGTTTGCACGTCAGGTTAAAATGACAGACAGATCAAGCACTCGTCCTCGATTTCATTTGCAAGCCAGAAGCCTAGACAACAGCAGAGTTAACACATGAACAAAACTGGTAACAAATGTATTTACAAACAATCAATGTTCAGTTGTTTGCTAAGCCAAGAAAAAAAATGCCCTTCAAAGCAGAGAGGTTCTTCCCTGACCCCAACAGCTGAGGCCTCAAAAGGCAATATTGGCTGTGCAACAACACTGCAGCAAATCTGTCTGCATCAGAAATGACATGCACTTCATGACTTTTAACTATGTGGATTTAAATTTCACATTTAATGGCTATTGAAAAAAAACAATAATATCACAGCTGTAGAGGTGATTTTGAGGACTTAGTCTCCCAAAGCTAAGAAATTATTTAAATTAGAATGTATTTAAATTTATTGTTCTTAGTGATCGTTTTGCTTTCTCTTGATGAAGAATTTTTTGATCAAGCTTCCACCTGGCTTTAACTTTTCCACATCCCAAAACTGCATGCACATAGGAATGCACAAAGGGAAGATACATTTGCTTGCATAGACTTATATACATACACACAAAGTAGCTAAAATCCGACTATTTAACACATCACTTTATTTACATCTTGGAATTACCACATTGGTCACACATAAGATAAACCAAAACTAGGTGATGAGTATTGCAAACAAGTCCATTCTCCCCACAGCTTCTGTTGTAAGTGAATTTACTATATCACAAGCAATAACTTCTGCTAGGAGTTTTTGTCACTTTCCTCACAATGTACTGTTCTTCCCAGTTGATTAGATTTCATGTGAACCAATGTTAACATTTGTATAAAAATTAAATTCAGAAGGGCTTTTCACACTGCACAATATAAACCCTAATTAAATGACTTTAAGTCCTTTCCTCACACAGTTTATGATATGCATGAAAAATACAGGGTTATAATTTGATTAATAAATGTAGTTCAGACGGAAATAGCATTTTCCAAACTGAATAATCTCTGCACAAAGGCATAGTCACCTGATAGGCAATACAATTAAGGCTTCTGATTGCACCTGCCAAGAGAAGGAGCTTGGATGATAGAAGGAGTCCAGTATCTTCAAAGAACGATGAATCACAGATGTAGCTTAGAACAAGTTCCACGCAGTAGTTAATGCTACCTCCAGGCAACTTATGCAGCCAGCATTTAAATGACACACAATCCACGTACAGCCTGACCTTGCCAGCTTTCTGGAGGTAATTCTAAAGTAGGGATTAACTGTTCTTGAACAACTTTTCTAACATATTAAGCAGACCTTCTATCAACAACAGCTTGTATGTCACCTTTGTCCACCTAGCTTTATTGGACATGTACTCATTCCTCCATGTCTTTCAGTACTCCAGCAAGTGGATGGAGTGAAAGACACTATTCAACATGGAATTTTATTTCAGTAGGTTGTTATCTTCAACAATCTACTTAAGTATACTGCTTGAGTTAACAGTAAAGAGAGTCAACTAGGCATGGCTTATTTTAGCATGTGGACCACCACACTAGAAATCTGACCACCATTCTTGGTGTAATAATTCTAGACATAAGAAATGGCAAAGCATTATCTCAAAGACCAAGAAAAGCTGCACGAGCATCAGAGGTGTGACAGTTCTGTTGCTTTAATAGTGATTCAAGAGTTTCTAGCTACAAAGAGAGAAAAAGATATTTAAAAGCACCAAATTTTTTAAATAATTAAAAGGTATGCTTTAATATGAGGAGTATTTAAAAAATAATAACAATGTTAAACTCAAGAAACAATGCTAATATAAGAGATTAATCCAGTGTGGAGAGGCTAGTCTGGTTGACAAGTTTAGGTTGTGTTCTTATTGGGGTGTGAATAAGAGAAGAAATGATTGCTGAAAGATCTGTATGGGATTCAGAGACGAAATGTTCCTCAGTCTGTGTCTTCTCGTACTCCTCTCCCTTCACACATTCTCAGCTGTGAGGAGCAACATTTTTAAGTGCTATCAAAATGCCAACTTTCGCCTCTTGGGCAATCTATGCTGGGAACCAGTGAGCTGGCAGTTCTTCATGAACATGTTGAAATAGCCTTCAGGTTCAATGTCAGTATCTACTGAAGTGTGTCTATGCTCTCTAATGTCAAATTGAGGTGTGAACGTTAGGCCCTAGTATTCACCGTCAAAATAAGCCCAAATCAAGCATCTTTTGTCATATAATTTCAGTAACTTTTCAGTGTATGCTCTTCAGTCTTTACTGGTTCTGGTTTAGAAACTTGGAAGTTCTTTTATAGTAAATTTATTTCTAAATTCAAAACTTCATATTCTTTCTTCAATTGTTACAATTTAAAGAACAAAGACAGAAGGAACCATAGATTATCACAGTTTACTTATCAACATGGAGGAAAATATTTCCAAGAATTGACACTAAATAGATACAACAGAATTTCACCAGACAGCAATTAATCTTCAAATTAATCTCACTTCTAATTTTGTGTGCTCGTAGAAAAGGTACTTAGCACTAACTTTGAGAAGGAGGGAGACACCTAAGTGATATACGTGCTTTCAATAATTAGGGACTTCCAAATGAGAGTATTTAGATGGTCAATTATTATATGGGTAGGTAGAAGCTTAAATTATGTGATTGAGATAACACTCAAGCACGGCTGAGAAGCTGCGGACAAAAATTATAGGCCATGTTAAGAAACATGGTTTTAAACCTAAAACTGAGAACAGCCGAATGTACACCCTCAGGCAAACCCCTACAACAGCAAGGAAGAAAGGCCATGAATCACTGTCTCTTTTATCACTGATGGCTGGAAAATATCCTTGTCAGCTGTGTTCTCAGAAAATTTGGTTTCTTTAATTATTTATTTACAGGCCTTTATATACATTACAGCCATAGATTTGCAAGTCCACTGTCATTAACCCTATCTGTATTGCAGGATATTTTGACCTCTTGATTTTAAATATGTGAATTGAGGTTCTCAGCTTTGTAAGAGCTCATAGTGACTTCTAAAACATGCTGCAATAGACAATCCTCTTCATCTGTCTGACCTCCACAGCTCCATCCTGGTTTTAACATCACTACCACAGCCTTCACTACACAGCTAGCAGTACACAAAGGAGACAAAGACCATGACATTCCCCACCAGGGGATGGGCCCTGGCCCATATTATTAGTAATGTAAATGCAGACAGGACTGTTTCAACAAAAATGTAAATTGAACCTGTTAAAAACCCTCAGTGGTGCTTAAATGCTTTTAACCTCTACTTGCAAATGTTTCTTAATGAAATAAAATGGGACTAAGGACCAGAGTTAGTTCAATTATTCCTGTTTTAAAAGAGAATGAAACTGAAGTGAAGAGAGTGCAGGAACACACAAAGGGCTGGGCCAAGGTCAGGCAATAAAAGTAAGAATCAATTTTACTAGTTTACACGCATTTTATCATAGCTCAAGATAGGCAGAGGAGATCCTGAAAATAAGGTATTTAATGATAGAAAATAAAAGAACAGTCTTCACTGTAGCAGCAATTTTAATTCAAATGCCTCATTGCTGTCACTATCACCCTGTAAGCTATAATCGTCCCATTAATGTTAAATACTTTCCATGACACAGCAGCAAAAAAGACTCCCTTTTAAGAGAAGACAGGTGCGAGCCTCTAAAAAATTTTTGCTAAAATATTCTAAAAAGTACCTTTTGTTTTCCAATGTTTTACAAGAACACTTTTTTTTCTTTAAAGCTTGACATGTTTCTCTTTCTAAAGACCCTAGGTACACTTTGCTTTAGAGACGGGAGTAATATCCTAAATATCAGATTGCTCAGGTTTAGCAGTTTTAAAATGGAAGAATCTTTGTTCTCTCATACCAAGACCACTATCTTAGGTTTTAAATGTGTCAGTCTAAACACCACTAGAAACTTTGGTTCGAAGACAAAAGCAATAGCTTACAGTTAATGCAAACCACTGCCCATTGGCTTCTTCAAGCAGCACATTATAGCTGGAACAATGAGGGAGTTTAGGGCTGTAGATTCTTGCATTATAACATCTGTAATGAAGCCCACATACTAAATTGTATCTCTGCTTCTGTGTAACTCTACTCCTGTGGCTGGCATATTGGTATTCAAAGAAGGATACTTCCACCTTCAGAGCCCTAATGACCAATCTCCCTGTTCATTCTCCAAGTCTCATTTTACAAGCATGAATGTACATCCAACAAAGTAGCAAATCAAGATTGACAGCTAAAAGCTATATATTTAGCATATATGGCATGTAATTAGAAATATGAGTGTTTCCAAAAGGCAAAAGTTTTTTATTTTGATCTCAGAGTATTTTTACACTGCATTATCTGGATTTTTTCTCCTAATTGAAGTTGATTTAAGTGAGATCAGAGTAAAGCCCAAGAGCTACAGGCCAAACTTCTCATCTGAAGTAGTTTGTAATGTAATTTTGTCCTTGCTAACTGTTGATGGTTTGTCCTCATCCCATTTTAACCTACAACTATCAGCTCCTTTAATGGAAGTGTCTATAAAGACCTTCTCTAAAATATGCTTTTCCAGCACATTTAATGTCTTTCCAATTAAATCCAGATGTGAAAAGCTTAAGGAACAGTTCTCAGGACTGAAAAAGATGACATAAATCTTGCAGCTGACAGAGATCCCACTGAGCTCAGTTGGGGAAACTCACAGAGGACTTCTTGTGGGCCAGAAAAGCTGCTGGGTATAAAGACAGATGTGTATACTCCTATTAAAAATTTTAAATAAAAACTGACTCCTACAATGAGGTATCCACAATTATCAGGGACATTACTAACTCAGTCCCTCAATGCGCTGAGCACATCCTGTGTAGTACAGATTTCCCTCATCTTTTTGGAAAGTTTATCAGAGTTGAAGGGGGTCACATCTGTTCAGGAAAGAGCCCTTCACCTTTCAGGATTGCAACTCTTAAACCAACGAAGAGGCTGATTCTGGAAAACGCTGGCTGTCTTGTTCTCATACTGCTATCAACACAGAGATAATGTATTCGGCAAAGCAAGACTGAATTTCTGCCCTCTCTCCTTTACCTCCTCCATAATCAGGTTAGCAGATTAAATTGTGGTTTCATTACAAGAGAGTCCCTAAATGTGCTATTAATTATAAATTTTAACCCATCTGATGGGAAACTGGGCATTCCTTGTAGCTGACTACCACTGCTGGGCAAGTGCTGTTTGTACAGCTGTCAATTTGGGGTTTGTTTTGCTGTAATCACTTGTACACTCTCAGGATTTTTTAATTTTTTTATTTTGACAACAGTAGATCTTATTTTGCCCCTCCCAAACTGTAAATACGGGCTCAGCTCAAGCCACATCTTTCAGAGGGACAGGAAATAACCTACGCGCAGCTTGTATTAAAGAAAGTCTCTAGAAAACTGCCCAACATCAACTGCTTTCATACTTTCCTTTCTGCTGTTACTTACGTACTTACCTACTTATTTTTGAAATTGGTAAATCATGCAGTCACATCAATCATTTTTAAAGAGCTACATCCTCATAAGACACCAGAAAGAAAAAGAAGAAAAAATGTTCTGGGACAAAAGAAAAACCCATTTCTAACTGAAGATTGAGTCCATGTTCATTAGTGACAGGAACATCAGTAGAGACATTTTGGACAGTACTAATTTACTTGCATTTTCTAATGCACATGGAAAGGTTTTAGTACAGTTTGGTGTCATGAATGAGTGTATGGAAACAGGAAACTGGGTACCTGAGTTAAAGGACAGCCTTACATACTCAAGTACAATAAGTGATCAAATATGGGATCCGGACAATAGCACAGAACTAGCACTAAAAGTGGTAGGCTCCTAAACACAGGCACAAGAGCTCTTGAAGATAAAATTCCTCTGGTTCACAGCTTGTTTCATTTTCCACAATGGCCAGAACTTTTCAGACTATCACTCCTGCAAGGTTGAAAGCTGGATCTGACTCCCACCAAAATCAGTGCTTCATGACTATCACTCAGGAGACACAAGGAATGCCCTTCCCTTGGAATGAGCCGCTGCCTCCGCAAGGATCCCACTCTTGGCTAGCTCAGGGAATGAGCTCAAATCTCCTGTGAGATTTGCTGCCAGGGACCACCAGGCCAGCTCTGATTTATAGCTTTTTCTTTGCAGTTTTATGATACAAGAATGTTCACTTGTAATTACAACAGCATTTTGTTGGCTCCCTGCCTTCACTTGGGTATGTACAACACCATATTCTTCATTCCAGCCTTTTTATGTCAAGACTCAAAATTTGAGAAGAAAAGTACATCAGAAGTATTACGAAAATACTGCAGTTCTTGCTACCCCTCAAAGAGGGGACTCATATATGTTTGCTGGGGGGTCTCGTGACCAGTTGGGTAGGACGCTAAACTAGTAGTCAGGAGGAGCTGGTCAGAATTCTTTCTCAGAAAAATGGTAAATCAATAAAGAAATCATTTTATGAGAACACGTTAGTTTTCAGAAGAGATTTTCTAGGTCCAAGATAGACTCTTCAGTCAAAAACATCACAGATAAATGTCATACATGACCACTAGGCTAATGACTATGCTTGGTGTGGCACATTCATACACTTGTTGGTTCTTCTGTGTGAAAAAATTTCAAGAGGTCTCTATTTCATTTCAAGGTGAATGAAAATATTTAACTCGATGTGTTTTGTGGTATAAAAAAATCTGTTTCATTCAAAAGACTGTGACTCTGCCACTAACCTGCTGCATGACCTTGGAGAATCACTTCAGCCCAGTATTATTCAGACACATACTTAGCTCCTGACTTTGAGACCATCAAGCAGTACATTTCCATCACTTGTGACGTGAATTTGATTTCGTCATTTTCTGTAGAGGCATACACTTCTTCATAGGAAATTCCAGGTATTTTAGATACCATTAATAGTTAAGTAACAAACAATTTCCAGGTCTTTTAAAACAAAGAATATTTCTGTGCTGTGCTAGCTTAATTTATAGAGCCATATATGTCCCATTTAAAGTGGCTGTGATTAAGAAGAAACACTAAGCTCAGATTTTTCTACTAAATGAGAGAAGTTTAAAGCCAATAAACTGTATCTAGGATTTTAGTTGGGAGATGAAATAAAGGGCACATTTGTTCTGTGTCACTGAATTTTTAACCTGGGTCTGTTGCTCCTGCTGTTAAGCTCCTATACATTCCCTACTAGCCCATAGCATCCACCAATCCCAGCTCTTAGTGTTTGGAATTAGAGATGAACTGTGAAATAAAATCACTTTTTGGGGAGGGCTAGTGTATGGCAAGTGCTGCATATTCTGGCAGAAGCTGAAAAGGCTGATTTTTAAATAGAGGACTTCTACAGATTTTAAAAAAAATTTAGATTAGATGTATAAATAGCTATTCACTTTTGGATCTGAGGATTCCAATGACACCAGGAAAACCTAGAAGATGCTGTTAAATCTGATGAATAAAATGTCAGGTGTACATTGTCTAGCCCCTTAGTACAGGAAAGAGAGAGGATGAGCCTTATGCTTGGAC
Organism: Dromococcyx pavoninus; assembly: GCA_033558185.1. NCBI lineage: Eukaryota > Metazoa > Chordata > Aves > Cuculiformes > Neomorphidae > Dromococcyx > Dromococcyx pavoninus. The sequence goes on from JAUMJL010000215.1 coordinate 118,657, forward strand.
TCAGTTTTCTCTCAGATATGAGAATACCTTTCAAGTGCCCCAAAGTTTGCTTTTGTTGTACAGCAAGGAGGAAATAAACCCTCCTGGTTTTCTAGTAACAAAACAGAGCTATACTATTTCTGTGCCATCTATCCCTTTTCAAGCTTATATTCATGTTATTAACATATATAGATATGTTTAAGTAAAACATTTTAACTGGCCTTTTTACAATACAGAAGCAGTACCATGACTTCATTGCTTTTCCTTTTACCTCAAAATCTTATGAGGGTATTTGGGTATTTCCTAAAGGCAAAATAAAATCTAATCTGCTGCCAATGACTCATCACTCCAGCGATCAAGTTAAATGACAGCATTGCAGAAAGCTCTCTTAATACATATTTCTCCCCCCGCCTAGTCAAGTGCTAGTTTTACACACAAACTCAAGTCAAGTTTTACACACAAATTCAATTATTTCTTTAGCAAATGCATCTTGAGGTGAAGGATTAGTCTTCACTTAAAATCGGTACCAGCTACCTTCCCATTCATTTGTGAAGTGTCAGATGTACTTTTTATCGGATTGTATTTTCTACTATTTGCAGCTCCCTTTTTAATGGAAAGGCTAAACCTACCCTTAGATTCAGCTTCTACTGCTCTTTGTATGTTGGTTTAAGTAGGAACTGGCTGTGTGTGCCTGGATTTGCTGTACAGTCATTAACTCCTACTTCTGGTTGCTACTGCAACACAGGTAGAAAGACAAAAAAAGATGTGGGACAGGTCAAGCACTTTTGTTCATCTCCATGTATGTCATCCTATGTGCCTCTCTGGTAAGAACAGTATATATTAGGCACTATGTAGCTCAAAAAGTGCTTCAAGAGAGACATCAACAACCAGGAACCAGTTTTTCTCAAAAACTGTGACTTCTTAAATTCAGGAACCTCTCCAACTGGCAGTTCAGCAATGCAGATTAGACACTCCTTGACTCTGATTAACTGAGCTCTGCAACTATGGACCTGCTTTTCCTCCATTTACAGTTACAGTCAAAAATAGAGATATATGTACAACAACTTTACTGAACAGCTGGCTTTTAGTCTGGAAGATCTGCTAACGGCTATTTTATCATTTCATCCTAACATCTATTATTAAAATTCACTAACCACAGCTGCCAAAAAGGGCTTATTCAAAATCTTGCTAGTTACAAAATAACCTGTTGGGATTAGATTCAATAAAGAATTCAGGTGTTTACAAATTAGGCATTATAAGAGCAAAGTTTTTAATAGCACATCCCTGGAATAAAATCAAAGGTGTCCAAAGTTAAGTACTCAGTTTCTTTACACATTGTTAAGAGGACAGCCACATTTTCTGAAGAATGACCTGAGAAAGCTATACGCTCAGTATGGAGCTACCTGCAGGCAATGAGGTACACCAAGCCCAGAGGGGAACTGCTCCTCTTTGGAGTGCAGCTGTAAAGCCAGCACCACAAGCAGAGGACCTAGCAACTTGGTCATCTAGTGTCTACAGATGCACAATCCTCTCCTCAAGATAGCTGGCTCCTCCAGCTCTTCAACAGGCCTGAGCACTGCTCACTATTTTCACTGAGATGACAATCACCAGAGAAGTGGGCAGAGGTGAGACTCCTCTTTGTGTCAACGGCATGGATGTGAGAGGATTTGTGCAAGACATACAGAATTCAGGTTTCTTAGCTTTAGGTCAACAAACCGCACATCCCACCTCCTAGGTGACAATCTAACCCCCAAGATCAGTAAAAGGGAAGACTCAGATGTTGCAGAAAAAATAACTCAACATTCACGGGTCAAAGATAAAATAGTGCAAAGAAGAGCTTGACTCCATAGACTAATGATCACAGCAGTTACTGAGCTATCCAGAGGATCACCCTGTGCTCCTAGATAAATTCTGTTCCTTATCTAATTGATACTTTAACACTAAGTTCAGAAGTGATGAAAGCAGGAACTGTAATACAGTACTTCCGCTTTTCAGTGGCTTCTTTAACTAGTAGGATGCAAAAACACTCCTTCTCATGTGTTCTCTGTGCAATCCTGAGTATTTTAAGTTTGTGCTATATAGTGGCTTTGATTAACTTGGAATGTAGATGAATAGCTGTACTTGCCTTTAGACAGTCTCCTGTGACGTGTCATTATGAATATCTGGGTGTGGAAGGAACAGAGTCCCAGTTCATATTTCCGGAGTAAGTCTGTTTTACCATGTAAAGCATGGAAACCACTAGCAATTGAAACCACAACTAAGAAGAAAAGCCTTCAGGATGCTGTTTTATCTAACATTTTTCCATATGAAACACGTTAATTAATATATGGCTTTACCTTAAGAAAAGATTTTATTGAGATAAGTAACAATAATCCTTCACTACTCAAGATCTCTTTACGCAAATGATTCTAAAAGCTTGCTCATGTATGCAGACCCTATGAGAAGGTTTCCAGGATGAGCCTCCAAGCAGTTCTTCTCTGTCTTGACAGAGAAAAATTAAGTTACTTAAAATCAACACCCTCACAAGAAAAGCAGAAATACTAATATAACTTCAATGGCAGTAGAGACTAAAAAATTATGCCCAGTCTCAGTTAGATCTAAGAATTTAATACTTTTAGCTGTCACATAAACAATAAATTCATAACATGAAGGAAACACTAGCTTTTTAAGGCTGCTACCAGAAGCAGAGAAAATACATTCATAACTATGGTTATTATACAGTAATATTCTTCAAGACCAAGTAAGACCTAACTGAAACCATGCTTCAGATAACTGTCATGCTATCAAGTTACAATAAAGAGAGGAGGAGATCAGACTTATTCTTTCCTTCACAAAGAAATCAGTCTAAACAAATCATATAATGTTTGGACACCAAACTCCTGAAACAAAGAAACCTAGAAAATCTCTTAAAGCCACCCACAGACTCTGCATGTTGGTCTGTGATTATACAACTGGAGAAGATCATCCAAACTGCGATGTAAACCAATGTCAGTCTGCAAATGATAGTACTACAATGGTTCTAACAAAAAATAAAGCAAGTCCCTGGAACAGCTATGAGTAAATGAATACTTTCATGTTCATCTAGCCTTTTTCCCCATAAATGAGGAATACTTTTTTAAAAACTTAAATAAAGAAAACAGAAAGATCCTGGTACTGAGGGTAATAGCTCTCTTGTGTGTCTTTACTAAACTGCAATACACATCCAGCTAAACAAAAATGAGCCTGCAACCAACAGTAAAAAAAGGCTTCCTAACAGACTTTGTCCTAAGAGACAGTGCCCAATCCATTTCAACCTGCTCCTCTGTGAAACCCATTTTGTTCTCATTATTTGTTATGTGGGAATATTCACCCTCATTTTTAGAAATATGTGGGCTAAACAGTATACCTCTTTCTCCTATGGATTACACACAAAACCAGAATATCAAATGCTGAAAATCTTTAGGTTCTGTCAGGAAAATACAGTGTTTCTGTAGACCAAATTTCTACCTCAGAACTGTAGATTTTCTCCTTGCCTGGCAGTCAGAAGCAAACTACTCAACATCTGAAAAAACATGCCTGTTCAGAAACAACATTAAAGAATATGGTCAGTTCTCTGTCTATAGATATCACCTTGAAAGTGTAAAGCTCTGTGTACTTACTTAGATGAGGCTTCATGAGATGCAAGACATTAAGGATACTAAAGCAGTGGACTAACCCAATTGCCCTGAAGGTGGGGTCTAGGATTTGTCCATGTTTTGGTCTGTTTCTACTCAATTTAAGATCCTGTAAGGCTGAAAAATGTTTTACTCAAATCAGAAGTTAATGATGACACAAGCACATTTGCAAATGCTGTGAAACGCAGCGGCACTTCTTTCTTTCTCGCTATGCCATGGAGGAATTTGATCACTCAAACATTTATTTAGCAAAGAAACTCATTTCACTAAAATCAACCACCCCTGCAAATTGGTTAATAATTTATATTTCCCTACCATTAATCTCATTCTTGTCTTTAAGTCACAATTGACTGAACTGTAACTTGGTATCAACAATGGATATTAATCATATAAAAGAAAACAAAAGGAGCAGTAATGAACTGACAAAACTTGTTAGTCTTCCCCAGTAAGGGTGCAACAATTAACAATACAGTGAATGAATATCAATCATTCAAATGCAGGAAAAAAAGTATTTCTATATAAATAAAAGAAATGAAGAATGGTAGCTGACAAAAACTCAACAATCTTGGAGAAAAAATCTAACCATTACTACACTTAAGAGACTGTGAAAGAACACTTATGAAGAAAATGAAAAAAGGTGCTAGAATGAATAAATTGTCATTGTAATGAGAATACCTTCTGCAGTATTTTTACAAAATTTGTTCCCTCATATAGTCATATATGCTTTCATATATTGCTATGTCGCAAACTTTCAATTTTTTCTAGGTCTTATTTACAATATCATGCCTGGCTAAAAGCTGTGTCAATGGCATCAGTGCTACCAGCAGTTACAGGTTGAGTTAACAACACACTGGTACAGAAATAGTGTTTTTCAGGATATATAAGAAAAAGTTTCTAGCTACTCTTTGTGACCACTAGCACTCCTGTGTTTGAACTATTGCAGTTACTTCATCAAAGCTTGCCATATATGAAGAGCTATAATCAAACCATTTTCTTCAATATTGTGATTTTCAATATGCAAATTTAGCTTAAAATGTTTATAATTGAATATAAATTATTAAAAATTCTAAAGGCAGAATACAAAAGTAAAAAAAATAATACATTTTTAAAGTTGCACGTTCAATCAAGATGCAATTCCCACCTCTAACGCTGGGGCAAGATGGAGTTTTCAACAAATTCTAAGAATTGTATCCTGATATTTTTCATGTCATAGTTACAAGGTCATAATGTACACTACATATTTTAATAAACAACATGCTTACTTTGCTAATAACTTCTAAAAAGAGAAAACCCCTCCTTATAACAGCTGCAGTGGCCTAGATGCCATAAAAGCAGAATGCCTTTGCTATGCAGGGGAGGGGCAGGCCTTCCTTTTGTGGAGGCACGTGGAGGTCCCTGTCAGCACCAGCCTTTCACAAGCACATCGTGCCTGATGGGCTTTGCCCATGAGAGAGCAGGAGCATGTACAGAACTGGTTTAATGAAAAATATGGAATGAATTTATTTGTTGCTATACACATGGCAAAGGAGTTCCAGACTTGGTTTGCTGGGCTGAAACATCAGCTTCAGCCCTGTGCCTCGGTCTCCCCATGGCACCACAGTGCGACTGCCCAGCTTTTCTGATTTGGGAAGAGGATAAAGCTCTAGCTCTGAAAAACTGACTTCATAAAGAATATGATATGCACGTGCTGAGTAACATCTTACCAAGTAGTCAGAGTTGATCATTTCTGATGAACAGCAAATTTGGCAGGCAGAGGAGCTACCCATGCCATTTGGCTTGTGGGAAGGTAACATTTTGTATTGTCGTCTCTACAAAGCTCTTAATACAGTGCTAGACTGAAAAGAGCAAGCAACAAAAGCACTGATATATCATGGAAAACAGTAATGCTTCTTCCTTGTAAATCATTATGGAAGGTCCTACCTGGTAGTGCTAGAAACTCCAGCCCTCCACTTTCCCAGGGAAGTGGCAGCACAGAGCTCCTAGTCTCCTCCAAAGATTATTACTCTGTCCCTCATTCACATTTTTCACCAGTTCCCCTGTGCAATGAAAAATCAGTCATCGTGTCCATTTCACTGTTGTACTGTTTGAGTCTGCAGGTTGCATTGGCTGACACCATGGATGCAATCCCTGGGCATCCAAAGAGCTAAGCACAGGGTTTAATGGAAATGGAAGAAACGGGGACTTGCCACTAACTTTCTGTAACAAGAAAAAGGTAAGCAGGGGGTGAGGTGAAGCTTGATATCAGACAGAAACTGATCTGTGATCTTCATCATGCAAATGAGGGACTTACTTAGTCATGCAGTTTTCTCTTTGGAGAATGCTACCAGGCAGGAGTAACTTGACAGCTGCAATCTCGTAGTAGCCAGTTTGGATTCCTCTATACTCTTCAGTCCTGTACATTGTTTTATTACTTTGCATTTAGATGCAGAAAACTCCATGCACCTGCACTACACAGCATTAAACCCTGTATCTACTAAATCGGCCAACACAGAAGCCAATTCAGCCGCTGGATTTATTTGATGTGGTCACTCACTACAAAGTGGGTTGAAAGCAAAAACTTCTCTCAAGCCCACCACTGCGGAAACAACCGCAGCATTTTATTGATGTGGGCAGGACCCATGTGAGTAACAGCAATTTGCAGCACACTTGAAAAGTTAGTTATTTTTAAAACAAAGAAACAAAGTTCCTTTGTCCATTTTTTTTAACATATTTCTTGACTTCTATTACCCACTTCTCCCTTTCCCATTCCCGAGGAAAGTTCCATTAATCATCCCTCTAATGGAAACACTTGTGCCTGATCACTGAGCAGTGGACACAGGCATAGACTTGGACATGCACTGAACAAGAAGCCCAAGGGAAGCCTAGCTGAAAAGTTTGGGAAAGTAAAGATGCCTTTTTAAAATAAACTTTGGAGAGGTCAGCAGGACAGCAAGGGGTCAACACCAGGCAGCCAGTGGGTGGATGGCACAGGAGAAAGACAACAACACTTGTCATTAATTATATCTGTTGGAATGCTACACATTTTCCCCCCCAAGTGGTAGTACTCCAGACATCCAAGTACAATCTCTCCCACGTCCTATTCGACCCCAGGCAGGGCACATGCCAAGAAGCTTTCATACACTAGAAGTGAAGAAGTAGCTAATAACAAACAAACGTTAAAGACTTTAAATTGTCCCTCCAATTTGAAACATTTTTTCTCTCGTTTAAAGCCATCCTCTGATAACTGTCTCTTCTACCAGTGAAATAAATATGCTCTTAGAGCCAAATATGGCTAGATTTCTGTGCTTACCCTCAAGCTAACAGATTTTCTTTGGAGAGGAATAACTACGGGAATCACACTGCTCGCAACAAGAAGTGAATTGATCCTGCAAGATCCCAATACCATGCACCATTTACCCTGGTCTTGATGTATCTGATCTGCAAAGGTGTTTTCTCCTATAAATATTTTTGGCGAAATGTCAGTAAATGCTAGAGTGATGCTCTTGCAAAACTTTGAACTATCCATATTTATAAAGTTAATTGTTTGATAACCAGTAGTTTATTTTATTTTAATGAAATCCCCAATAAATTGTTCAATGGAGAAGAAATGTCAGGCTGGTAATGCATAGATGGATCCATTTGCACTTAACCTTGAACTCACCATAGTCAAAGTTCATTGTCTGTTGTGAGCAGGAGACAGATATCTTTGCTGCATCATTTGTCCCCTCCTAGATAGATAGGTGGGAGGAATCAACCTCTGGAAATGCTTCTCTCCGTACTTTTACTGTAGAGAAACCCACAAAACTAGGCCAACATATAAGCATTGTCAGTGTCTGGAAGGTATGCAAGATATTTTAGTGACTATATAGTTCACGAGGAAGCTTTGGGTATTGGAACTCCAGCACTGTAGTTATAAATCACAGTAGTTACAGATCATGGAACAATATTACCTGTTATGAACATTTCTGCCCATATCTGCAGAGTGGCCTGAAATGTCTTTCAATCAGCTTGTGGGGTTCTTTAGTCCATATGGAATAAAAAAGCAGAATCTGGTGGGTAGATCATGTTGCTGGAGGAGTGGGGTGTCCTCTGTACACTGCAGAACCCCTTACCATGCTAACAGATCTAGGCAAAGATGACAACTTGAGCAAGATCAATCTAGATATGCTAAGCCATGATAACGGGATCTGATTATTAAGTGGGGAAGAAAAGAAATGCCTGTACTGGAGCCACTGAAAAACATTGCACTATACTGTAGCTTAAGAAGAAATCCCCTGAGGTTGCAGGGAAATCCCCTACCTTAAATCTATCTTTTTAGGACTGCAGTATAAAATAATTTATCTTTTTGCAGAGAACAAGGAGATCTTTAGAAACAGAGCAAAATCCTCCAGTAGATAAAAAAACAGACCATGCCTGAGTTTTCATTTGAAAGATGCATCCAACAGGGAATATTTAAACTGAGTGTTACTGTCTGCAAGTTCAAGATCCAAGATGGGTTTTGAACCCACAGCTTTGGAGTGCAAGTTAAGTTATGAAATGTTTTTGAGAGCTTTTATCCAGTATCTCTCTGGTTTTCAATCTTTCATACAGTTATAAAACATGGGCAAAAATAGGCTTGCTCTACAAACTGAAAAATATTGTGGAAGGAAACATACACTGTGGTAAGGCACGGTATCCACAGGAAAGTATTAATCATTATTTTTACTGAAAAAAAGGAAAAACTACCTAATGCTGAGTAATGTAGTAGTGGTGTGAAAGTAACTTGTAAGATGGATAAAGAACTACGGAGTGACCCATAGTGTTTGGCAGTTGGAGATCCTGTCTGTTCTTCAGTCCCAGCATTGAACAAGAGAGGTAAAAATAGAGACTAAGTTACATATGAGAATTTAAAAAGCAACCCTTCCTGCCTTTCTGTTAGAAAGCAATAGCAAACAAGCCAAATAACAAGCCTAGTTGTGTTGATGTAAAACATTTGCAAAACTGCAGTTCTGAGTTGTGCCTGTATTAACCAGCTGCCAGGCTTCCTTTCCTATTTTGATAAATCCATCTTAGAAACTGTTTCTACAGGAGATGAAAAGACAGGCCTTAAAATACAATGAAAACACAATGAATTCACTACTCAAAAACCCAGAGAGAAGTGAAAAAGAGCAGCTTCAAAAAAAGCACTCTCAGGTAGCAGAATTCATTTGTTAGATTTCATCTGAGAGCTTGTTACAAAAGCAAGTTGGCACCACAGCCCAGTACACTTCCTTCAGTTTAGCTCCTCTCCCTCTCTGAAAATGTGCATTGATTTTTCTGGTCTGTTCTACGGGGACTAGTGATGAAAGTTACAGGTTAGTGAGATTTCTGTCCTGTAGTTATAAACCATATACATAAAGCCAGAAGGGAATCAGAGTTGGACTAGTCTGTCCTCTTTTATGTCCTACTATGACAGTGCTGTCCTTGTCTGTTGACCAGAGAAACCCTATCCCGCTCCACAGAATGCTGGAAACATTTAGCAGCTTCTTTTCACAGGCAAGAATTTTTCTGCTCATAACTCACTCTTTATCATCAGAATTTGCATACCTTCAGATTTTTACTATTGGTTCTTATTATGTCTTTTTCAGTTAGGTCAAACAGTCCCTTAGGAACCAAAATATTTTTCTTCAGAAGTACTTTGACAGAGTCAAGTCAGCTCCCAGTATTTTTAATTCAGCTATTATACCAAACGAACTTTCAAGTCTCTCACCAGAAGGCATTTGCCCCCACTTCCTCCAGCAAATACTTTTTTGTGGCTGTTTTCTGAACTTACCTCAGTGTTTCCATATCCCTTTAAAAATGCTGACATCAGGACTAGATGAATTCTTCCAGCATCAGCTTGACCAACGACCAATGCCACATGCAAGAATATACCTTGGAACTCATATTTACTATGATCTGTGACATCTGTGGTCAAGTACTGTAATGGGAAATCTTATACAGTTGCCTATTTTATATGACCCCTGATCAGTTACTTACTTTCAAGCTAAAATTCTCCATTCTGTCAGCATGGCTTTGATCCCTTGTTCCTTGATGAATAATCATGCATTTAGCTGTGTCAGGATGGACTTTGTTGAATCAGCTAGGCGTACTGCATTGTATTCTACAACTTACCACCATTTAGCACGCTGCCAGGCTTTCTGCATTCAGCAAACATAATCGAGAGATATTTTTATGCTATTTCCAGATCACTGATGAACATACTGCATGTAACCCAAGACTGAATATTAAAACTGAATTTTGAAGTGTTTACTTCTGTATATTGTAGACAAAGAGCAACAGAGTCCATCGCGTACTGGAACAGATTTATCAGGATAACTCATGAAATGCTGTATATATAATAAAAATAAAAGGCCAGGTCACATTTTCTGCCCTAGTCTCCAGTTTTGTGTAAACTAATGATAGGATTGAAACAGAGATATTTATATGTGACAACAGAACACTGCAGGTCAAGCTATCTGATTTGGTGCAAATTAGATATGTGGATCCTCCTTTTGGCATGCTCAAAATTCACAGCTTACACTCCTGTGTCTTCCAAGGAAACACAAGATATCAATATAATAAATGACAGTATTTTTCCACACAAGTCACTCAAAGGCTTTCTTAAAACATGAGTTGTGCTTCACTGAACTTGTACTTCTATTTTTAAAATAGTTTTTTATATAGAACTGATTTGTCTTTATTGCTTTACTGTCTTAAACATCATGCTCTGCTTGCTTTAGGATTTGAAAATCAGTTATTTCAAAGTATTGCTATGAAGAGCTAGTTGCACTTATTATACTAAAAAAGACTGTTTGCAACTGTCCAACTGCTTGAAATTATTTAGGGTGGTCTTACTTAGACATAAAAAAATTCACTATCCTTATATATGACTCTTTTATTAGCTTACTAGTCTATTTTAGTTCTCAAAACTCACATACTTATATACTACTCACTGTATAGTAGTAGCCTGCATTGTCTCAATGACAGAATATTAAATACTCCACACTCTGTTTCCATTTAGTGTAGAAAGGAATCTAGGTCTGTTGCATCCAGAAATGGAATCAAGTTATCAGAGAATATTGACTTCAACACCGAGAAATGTTGTGGCTTTGATGAAAAATTTAATTGTAAAATAAAGTTAAAATAAAAATAAGATAGAAAGTCATCTATTCATTTAAAATGGAGTATTAGAAATACAAGACAAAATTAAGTCCTGAAAATTCAGGTTTCTGCATCACCCTCACTCAACTGTGATGTTATTACTGGCCAAAACCACCGGGTTTTGTTCCCATAGCTTAGCTAAAAGTTTATTTGTTGATATACGATCCCAGAAAAATCATTCTCTGAGTTGGGATAGGAAAACAGCTTAGACATCCAGCCCTTCCTCTGGAAAGGTTTTCTAAAGGCTCCATTGCTTTGGTCAGACTTTTATGTCTGGGCTCATAATCTGGGAAGAGCAAAGCCACGAATCCCCCAGAGTTATTATTTTATATAAAGTGACCTGTTCTCAGGCTGTTATTCCAACCAGGGAAGCTGGCAAGAGAGATGAGGGTTATACATACCTATAGTATAATAGGCTCTTCCCACTAAACTTCTGAAAGCTGAAACATCGTGGATTTTCTATCTTATAAATATCCAATTTAAGAAAAAAGAAGGATCGGGTAATCCATGAATTTAAGTGATGCTGGGATCCCATTATGAACAGAAACCTTTAGACCTTTATAAGTTTTATGTTCCATCGCCTGAAGCGTTTCCTTGAACTATTTCTTGTAGAGTTCAGTATGTTGGTATGTTGAACAATGGGATTTGAAGTTTGAGGAGGAAGATTTGGATACACTGGAATTATTTGAGACATGAACATCAGACGGGAGGACGGCCATGGCTCACAGCCTTTCAGCAGTCTTCAGGGCCAGGCCTACCATATTTCACTCACCTTGGTGACTACTCCCAGGGTCTCACTGGAGCACTGCCAGGGTGCATAGGCTGAACACCACAGCAGCAGGTACCCACTGCCTGCTCCACCTGCCTTGCTGCAATGCCTCCCTTGATGCATGTGCTTGGATTATCTCTGGGAAAAGGCAGGGTGGAGAGAAGGCAGGAGGGAGGGCTTCTGGGCTCCTGCTTCTTGTCCCTGTATGAGGCTGGGAGATAGAATGCATACCAGCCTCAGGAGCAAAAAGCTCAGAAGTGATTTTTTAAATAGTGAGTTCAAATATTTTTGCCAGTAGTTACATTAAATGTATCAGAAAGTTGGAGAAAGCAGGTGACAGGGCATTTTATTAATCTAAATATACAGATTGAAAATTACATTATTCTGAATGTTTCTGGACTTGCCAGAAACAGAATATCCTGAATCCAAGGCTTCAACACATGAAAAACTATCAAATCACATTACAAATAGTCAAGCAAAAGAGCTTTCTCTTATGACAACTCATATTCAATTCTTCTTATTCTTTATCAATAGTGTCCATCCTCAATGAGAAATTTTTAATTCCTTGTTAAATTTGACGGAAGTACACAGTGTTTTCCCATTTAATATTAAAGTTGGTTTGTTTTTTTTTTCTCTTGAGGAAAAAGCACCACTTCTTTCTGTTCTCTTGAAATATTTTTTTCACACTAGTTCTGATGAAACATCACTCCTTCTGATGAAGGAGGAAGTAGAGATGCCAACATTTGATGCTGATTCAGAGGCACCCACCACATGTTGTAAAAGCTGCTGCCTAAAAGGGATTATGTGTTCCTTGAACTATTATACGCTTAAGAAGATATGAATAAACTTCCAAATTCCAAAATGATTAAAAAATAGAAATACTCCCACAGAAAAGGAAAAAAAAAGAGAACCAAAAAGAAAGTTGATGAAATGGAACCAATTCATGACAATTTTTGCCAACACATTTTATATGAATAAGATGTCAGATGCCCTGAAGTTATTTATACAACTAGTCTACAAACAAGAACCGTCAGTACCAGAAAAAATGGGCTTCATCTGCTTATTTTTTAGTTCCAGAACATTTACAAACCTGTAGCAAAGAGTAATCCAAAAAAGACTGTTTTGTTCAGTGGATTATGCAACAAAGAATCAGAAGACTAGTTTCTTCTGCCATAAGTTAGAGCATTGAGGCTGATTAAGCCATGCTAGAGACTGTACAGACCATACATGACATGCAGTCTTCTTTGACCTCATCCTCTAGATCCTAGTTCAGAAGGTGAAAAGGGTCTGGAAGGAGACCAACTTTTCAAACCAACTTCTTAGTAACATATGGTCTATCACATAGATGTGATGGCCACTTTTCACAGAGGGTAGCTTCATTGTCATTATTCTCAATCATCTCTTTGAAACAGATTTAATAACTTCAGGTCACTACTCAGTTTTTGATAAGTGTAAAATACTATCTCCTTCTTGCTATGAAAGATTCAGACAGAAAGAAAAGTTAGACCCTTAACTTCACTAGTCCTTGGCATTTATCAGGATTTTTTGTAATCAACAAAAAAACATAGTGGCTGAAAAAGTGAATGTAACAATCCAGGAATTACTGAACCATAGTATTTCATAATATATTGCAGTTTAGTTTCAGTATAACCCTAAGCTTTATTGCATTTTTCTCTTTGGAAGCAAATCTGCCTTAGGCATACTATTTTTGACAGTCTAGAATACATCCTTCATAAACCTAAATTCATATGGTAAGCTCTTATTCTTAAATCCAATTTTATCCTTATTTTAGGGGAAAAAGTAAAGATAAGGATCAGTTTCTACACTCGCCCTTAGCTGCTTCAGAAAAAGGAATGCAAACTGACAAAGCTTCTTTATTTCTACTTATTATTCTAATTACTTATCCACAGTTTGGATCATGATTGCTTCTATTTATACTGGGAGCCTACACATTGCACTATTTCTGCATGACTGCTTGTCAAACAGACACCTCAAACAATGACAAACAGCTCCCTTTCATAATTAGAAATTCAGAATATTTCAGGGGAAACAAGTGAAACATTTTTTAGACAGAAGGTGACTGAGTTGCGAATTTGAGCTTTATACCTCAAATTTAGTAACAGAGACAGTTGGAAGTAAAATAAAGGGCTAAAATAAAGATCAGGGTTCACAGTACATAAAGGAAGCTTTTTGTAATAAAGTATATTTACATGTGTGAAATACTCAGTTTTTAACATGTCATGCAGTATGCAGCTATACTCTGTAGACATACTTTAAAAGATCCTGTTCTGAATAAAAGATTATCCACAATTAGCATGAAATGAATGCGGTTTTACTAAGAACAACAAAACTGTATATAGGTAGCTCTGCTTCTGTTTTGAAGGGTCATAAGAAAGATGATGAATGTGAAATATCAGCTTTCATTTACAAACAAACCAACATTTCAGGTCTTCTTATAAAAGCCTTTACATACTGTACAGTTAGGAAAACAAAACCTGCACGTCATTGTATGTGAGGAAACGATGCAGTTAAGTTGAAGTGACAGTCAAGTTTCCAAGTTTTCTGAAAATTAGGGCGGCTAATGGGGAGCACTGACACAAACTGTTTTTAGCCTCTGCGTAAGAACCTGACGTGCTAGTGACATGCCCTACAGGTCTGACTCACAGGCGGTTCTGTGTGACAAACTTCCTCCTTCACACACTGCGGAGCAAAGTAGCGCTATGGAATTACTTGAGAAAAAGTTTGTCAACCCCTACAAATTTGGGCAGAAAGAAAGACACAAACAATTTTAAGGGAGCAGTGCTTGATGTCCTTCTGAGGAAGCTAACATAATGCAGCCCCACTTGTGGCTGCTGTGGCAAGGTGTCGAGTGCACTCCAGTTCAATGGGCTGCAGTCAGTGTGGGGTGCTGAGCACATTTCAAGTTGTGCCCCGAGTCATGCAAGCATCCACGATGCTCACAACTGTTCTAGCAGTCATCCTGAAGATTTGCATAGAACTCATGGCCACACGAAAAGAAGGTTGGACCACATGGCAAGATTTTTAACTGCTCCCAAAAACATCAGGGAAGTTTACATGCAACCGTAAAATTTTACATATCCAAATTCTTCAAAGCTGTAAAATATCACTCTCATGCTGTGGGACCGATCCCACTGTCACTCTCCCTCCTCTTCAATAACCCTCTGCTGAGAATCTTGAGAGTGCTTGGGCCCCGCAGCTCTTCCTGCGATGGCATTTATTGAAAAATACCAGCAGAGGCTGGGTCTATAGTTAGAAGATGCTGATGTAAGTGGAACTCCTTCAGACACTAACAAAGGTATATGTATACAATTACAATATTTTGCAGGTTCAGATTCGTCCTTACCCAGTCTGTCTGCTCCAGTTGAGCAGCTCCAATAAGGTAAACACGCTTCTGAGCGGGTGAGGTGACATCTGCAAAATTCCCTTCTTGTCCCCAGCTCCTTCCTCCCCCATTCATCCTGCATGAAAAACCAGACCCAAATAGCTATCTAATCCTAGAAGCTCCTTCTAGGACTAACTTACTGCCAGTTTTGGTCAGACAGCTGCTTTATCTTACCGTATATTCAGGGCTGAGAGTAACACCCACTTTGACTGACAACAAGAAGCAAATCGCATTACCTTGTTAATCTTTGAGATTGCCACAATGATTCACAGCGTGGCACGTTGGCAGTGTGGCTAAACTCAGACCTTGTGCTCCAAAAGCAAATGCCCCTTACACTTTGGATAAGGGAAAGCCTTTGCTAAACCCATTCTACAGCAATGGTTATACAGATATTTCTTTTTCTGTGTAAGCAGTACTTCTCCACTCCTTTTCTTTCCGCTTCCCCATGACTATTCCAGCCCTTGTGCTGCTCCACTAATTAAGCTGCTACAGCTCTCTGTCAGAACATATCACTGACCTGACTACAATTAATTTTCCAGGTAAAAAAAAGTTAGATTTAATGTCAGTTTTCCCATCTCATTCATTGTACAGGCCTGAGCAGTTTCACCAAGACAAGAGGTGGCACATCAGGTGTATGTGTTAGTTTCACAACTCACAGATAATCTGTGCAACGGTGCCCAATGAACTACATTAGAAACATGATTCATTGGCAAAGTTAGTTCAGTTATCCAGGCTGACTTGTAATAGGAACCACAGCTTTACTGCGGAATGGTGCAATTATGCTTCTCTCTACAGAATACCCGGGCTAGTTTGTCAAGATGGCTGAGCCAATCTAACATCCTGTAACTGCTAAAATTAGCTTTCCAATCTCTTCCCTCCCACCCCAGGAACATGCTCCTGCCCTTTATCTTCCACCACCATGGGCATCTGATCGATCCCCAAGTGGAGCTGTAAATCTATTTTCATGCTTTTGCTGGGTTCATTTTTCCTAGGTCTAGACCTCTGAACCAAGTTCCCCTGGGGCCAGTTGCCTGCAGAAAGGAATCAGGGAAACCACGCATTTGGAAGTGAGATGGCAGGAGAGAAATGAGACTGCCTCTTTCGGTAGCAGCTAGCAATTAAGTTGGTTTAGCTTTAGTGTCAAGTGACATAATGACTAATGAAACACAAAGAAATGCTACCTGTCTGTCAGTCAGTCCTCCAGTGAGCGTAAAAGTGTAGGAAGGTTCATTCTCCTGGCTTAACCTGGTGGTATGTGCTAGAATTGGGTGAAGAAAGTAGATTAATTTCTGCTGAGCCAAGAGTTTTGGGGGGGTAAAAAGCATGGCTCATTAGCTCCACTAGGTGTAGGGGAGGGTAAGGTGGCTTTTCACCTTGCTCTTATGTAAACGCAGAACTTTGCAGGGAAGTGCTTTAAGCAGTCGATCTTGAGTGGAAACATCAAAATGAAGTTTGCATCTTAGTTGTCTTTTTAACTAACAGTGGAGATATATTTGATGGATATTACACACATGGGATTAATTCTGTCTCTATCCTGCGCAGGTTGCCATTTTTTATAGCCTTTTATTGATTCTTCGGTAAAAGGTTTCTGAAATATAACTTCTCCCAGTTGGTGCTTTGACAATACAGAGACTCTGGCAGTAATACCAACTATAGAGTAAGAAGGGCTGATTCGGCATCCCTCCTAGCCTGAGATCTCCCACTTCTTATAAGTGCCTATGCAATAAATGACAGAAGATAGTCTGTACAGATGAAGGAAGCAGTGCAATAAAGTATTATAGTGCTTGAAAGCATGCTCTTCTACTAAGAATACCTAAATCTAGTGGAAGATATCCCTGCCCATGGCAGGGGGTTGGAACTAGATGATATTTAAGGTCCTTTCCAACCCAAATCGTTCCATGATTCTATGATGATTCTATGAATATAGACACAGGAAGGACAACAACAACAGAAAGAATTGGAGTAATAAGCGGTCACCTGGCAGAAGAAAGACTTGGACTTAATTTTCTACTTTTAAGATTTGATGTCTATTTTAATTAAAGCTTTATTTTCTAACTATATGAACAATTTTAGGTAATTTTAAGGTATAACATTAAGGTACATTTGGAATTAAGCTACCATTAAAAAGGTAGCCTAATTGTTTATAGGGTGAGGTACAGACCCATAGCTCTTGCATCTTACAGTTAATGGGAACATTGGAGGGTTTATTAGGATCTATTTTTAAGCAGTTAACTCTTTGACTGGCTATAATTCTAAAGAACTGTTTAAAGTCAAAGATTCAGTGAACTTAGTCCCAATCTTTGAAGACTCCACAGAATGTGCCAATGACACAGCCATCCATGTGTAACACTGCATAGCCAGTGCTACCTCTATGGACATAAGAGCCACAAGCTCTACGGATATAAACTGAGAGGTCATCAAGAGCCTAAGTAGACCTCAGTGCTAATGGGAGAACAGCTTTTGTAGCCTGTGTATAGGTTTAGCAACACTGACCACCTCACTTAGCAGTTTGCAGCACTGGAAATGGGCTCAAAGCTAAGCACTCATGACATGTTTTCTCCCAAACAAAGTCTGTCAAGCCAGTTTTTCTTTTAATTATTCTAATTGAAGATTTGGGGCTAAACTACTGAAATTATAAATGGGATGAAACCGTGCCTTCTCTGTTGTGGAATCAAGCCCTTCAATGTTTAGGTGGTAATTCCAAGGTTGTCTTCTTATCCGATATTGCTTATTCACCTGTTACCAGCCCCACAATGTTTTCATTCAACAGAGGAAAATTTACTTGATTCCTGCCTCTCAACAAACAGAAATTAACTGGCCTGCTTGCAACCATGCATGAAGACATTAGACCCAGCTGCTGTATATCTACAGCATGCCTCAAGTTAAGATTAAAGCGGTGCACAGTGCCAAGTAAATTGACCTAACCAGCAGTCTTCACTGGAAAGAAAACTGAACACAACTGTCATATACCTCCTCTAATTTTCTTGCGTCAGCACTAAAGATAACATTAGGTATTTGCTTCACACCATTTACAAGAGAAAAAAAGTATGCATGGGAAAGTGTAGCAAGGCGCTGAAGTGGTGAAAGAACAGACTAGTGAAATGCAGGTTTGCAGGAAGGAACCTGGGACAGAAACAGTGAAAGGAATTAAACATTTTCCTTTGGCATTCCCTTTTCTCCAGAGCTACACCACACAGGAACACTCATGATTAAAGAGACCAGCACACACAAAGTAGTTTGGGACAGGCTCCTGCTTCACTTGCATGACTTTATCCCAGGAGGAAGCTTGCACAGGGTGTGGATATTGTGTCGCTTCCCCGTGCAAGCACACCACTGGCAGAAGAAAGCCCCCACGCACCACTGATATCCTCACCTGCCACTCTGAGGCTGGGTTTCCACGCAGCCCCCACTTTAGCAGCGGGCTTGGCACTACTTGCAGAGATTACTAATTACGGCAGCGTGGGTCCACAGTGCAGACACCTGCCTACCCAGACCCAAACTTGCAACTTCCTTCATAGGGGCCTCCTACAGACATCACATTGGAACAGCTGTCAATCACCTGTGCCCTGGGCCAGATTCGTGCTGGTGACCTGCAAGCGAAATATTTTCCCCTACTAATCCCTACTAGTCATCGAGGGCTCTCTTTAACAATGTAGGATGTCACGATGTCAAACAAAAATGGTACTAATTTCTTTTTATGAGGTGAAAGTTAAATTTTGTTTCCTAATAATTATTTATATCAAAGAAGAAGAAGACTGAATCAGTGACCCGTCCTTTACCTTTAGTTTTCTTTGAGCCCTCTGTTCCTTGGGACAGCAATAGCCATGGGAATCAAGGCTCTCTAGGGCCCGGCAGCTCCACGGCCCGGCAAATCTGCTGTCTCACTTTGCCTGTGGTTATGGTCTAGTGAACAAAGAGCAGCAAGAAAGCTGAGCATTGAGCAGCCAAGGAGATCAGGGACCAGAGGATACTCCATCTCCCCGCTTTGGAGGGGTGACAACAGGCCAAGCAAAATCTGTCTGCTAAATATGGTCTGAAGATGCAATCATCAGTGGGGATTTTTAACCAATACTGAAGGCAGAAACCCTAACCAAAACATGAGCTTGGAAGTGTGTTAACATTTAGATATTCATAGCCCTGTTGATAGTTCAAGCAATTTACTTGCTCCTTTTGCCAATAAAATTATAAGAATCTACATACATGGGTTTATATATGAGAGAGAAATCTTAATGAATTCAATCTAGCATCCTTACATTGCTTATTCTATATGACTACACAAATACATATATTTTAAAAACATAAATGTATGTACTGCGGACAGACAAAAATATGGATATTGTCCCTTGGTTGAAGAAACAGCTTATGTGGCAATTTTAGCTAGATTTGGTTTAAAAATGAACTATGCAGATAGGAAAAAATAATCTTTTTCTAAAGATCTTTTCAAAGAGTCTTATGAAAATTAGCTATGCATTTGAGCCAAATATTTCACAAAAAGAACTTGGAAACAAAATACTGGTATTTTTTCGTGGATTACTCTCAAACAGAGGCTTCTGACTATAATAGCATGCAGCGCTTCCATGATATGGACAATTGCCTTGGGACTGAGAAATCAGTTCTGCAAAGCACTAAAAATGTTGAAGATCAGCACTTCTTGGGATATCGCTCATATTCTTTTTGGTATCAGTTAGTTAGTTGCTTAGACACCAAACTGACTTACTGCTACTGCTGTATTTCAAATGTTAAACATGATCTGTAGATCTGAATAATGCTGTATCAAATAATAGTTCCTTCAAGCATCTACTGATAAATCCTTTTTAAGTTCCTCCTGTAACGGACTAGTATTTGTAAGTATATAAAAATTCTTCAAGAAAAGCTATGGATTAATATTTTAAGTGAAGGTATATGTGTCATGCAAAACTGTGTTTTACTAGAAGGAGTTAAATCTATTGTTTGGCAATGTACTAATTAATTTGATAGGCAAAATATTTTGGAAAAAAAAATTCAGGGAGATGTTTGTGGCTTAAGAAGATCTACTGGAAAACGAAGGATAGATTTCATAAGGTATTGATTATAAGCTGCAGCCATTTTACAGCATCTTAGATTGTTTAATTATTCAGAACATCTTAATGGCCAATTTTTCCTACTCAGCTGCAATACTTCTGAAATAAGTTAATACTTACAGATTAAAGTGGTGTTCCACATGAGTAACTACAGTTCAAAACCTTTATAGTCTAGATTTAGAAAAGGATTAGAAAGAGCAGTTGTGCTGGTTGACTTTCAAATAGCTGCCCATGCCTTGATTTTTCAAAAAATACTTGCTTGGTTCTGAAAAATCAGTTTCTCTCACAACTTTTTTTTAAACTAAAGCATCTATAATCACATGTTAACTGAAAACCTATTCTCTCTTCCTCCTAACACTTTCTGATAGCCACACTCTTTACACTTCTACCTACCAGTAGTGAAACAGTGAAGAGAGAATTTCTAAAAGGAAATCTCATCAGCAAATAAGTCACTGGTAAGCCACTTAAATAGCTTCACTCTTGCCATGCTAAATTTTCATGCTCTGATAAGATTTTGGCATGATCCTTTAATTACTCTTGCAAAGAAAACAATTAAATCATGAAGCACTCAGTTTTCTTGGTATTGTTCCCAATCAACAGCAATGTGACTGTATGCAAAACATCACTACTGCTATTACAATGTAAATAAGGCAGTAAAACCCTAATAAAGAGATAAAAATTAAATCACTACATTGTATGAACTCTGAAAAAACTAAGTGGTCAGCTTTGTCATCCCCTGAAAATAGAGAATGAAAAAAACCCGCTCTGAAATGCCTATATGAAGGCTGAAGAAGTAAGCAGCGTTCCTTACAGAGTTTCTCAAACGCTCTTCCACAGCACAATTGGCTTGTGTGTGTTTGGGGAAAAGGGGTCCAAAAGCTTTGTGAATTATTCAAGAAATCTAGAAGTATTACAGAGGATGTGTCCCAGAACACTTTGTCCCTGGCTCAGAGCCTCCGCTCGGCAGCACAGACTAAAGGAAAGCATACTCTTGAGGCCCTGTAGTTGGTGCCTACTGGTGATCGTTTTCTTTGCATAGATCTCATTTTCTTCCTGTAAGTGCCAGTGTAGGTGCAGAGGAGCAGCCCTCTCTGTGCTCTCTCTCTTTCACCATGCTGTCTCTTTCCATTCTGATCTCTCCAAACACATGGATTAGTCAGAAAATGCAAACACTCCAGGCCACAAACTGTTTTGTTCCTGCCCATAAGTAGGATGCATACATGGAAAATTCTCAGTTGTGAGTAGAAGTCACCACCTACCTGTTGCTCTGATACCATTGTATAAATTCTGAACAGGGGCTAACGTACAGATATAGATATAAATGCTTCATGTGTCCTCGGAGCCAGCACTGGGCAGCTCCTTTTTCAGCTATAAACTTCACAGGGTTACGTGTCTGAGAGAACTCTACCTCATGCCATGACATCTATCTGCTTCCAAGACAGCCACAGTCTGTGGAAAGAAACTGAGAACTGAGGTTATACACAAGTATAGCCTATTTCATAGAGTTCCAAGAACTTGATTAGACATAGTCAATAAAACTGTAAAACCGAAGACTGAATAACATGGAGGCATTGGCTATGAGATTGCCTATGCAACCTTAGTACGGTCCTTTATGTATATACAGTATGGCACAATCTTTAAGTACGTGTTCATTCAATTCCTGTCTAATGCCACTCACAGAACGAGCATATTCGAAAGACCAGCTTTTTTCCAAACTCGTCCCATCACAAGCCCAAGGTTTAATGATGAAAAAATTGGCAAATTGTAAGCATACCCTGGAATGCAGCAGAACCCATTAAGAGCAGCAGAGCCCTGTACCAGTGTCTATATTCCAGGTTTGCCACTGGCATGGTGGCTGACTTTTAGCAAGTTGCTGAGCGTCCTCATCCCTCTTCCCCTGTCTGTAACATAATCAGAATAACATTAACTTTCTCAGTAAAGTATTTGAGATAGATATACCAGTAAAAAATGCTATATAATAAGTAGGTCTCCTTTTTGAGAGACAGGAGTTACACACCTCATACAACTCCCTTGTCAGTGGAAAGACTGAAAAAACCTCCACACCTTCCAGTTTAAACAAATCTAAACATTCTCAGTCCTTGGATCACACCTGGAACTATTTATTACCAAGATCTGATCCTGTGATGGGATTAGTTCAGCCTCAGTGTTACAGTAACTCCACTGTGGTTTCACTCTTGTAACAGGGAATAAAAATACATACTTCTGGAGTTATGTTTCATATTAGATGGTGAGCATATTTGTATGAGCCCTCATTTTCCCATTCAGCTTCAGAGGATCCCATTACAGAGTTTTGTATGGTTGTTTTCTACTCCTGCATTGGGTCAAGCTTTCCCCAGAGTACACTTTTAATTCATGGTCTTCTACGTTATTATTACCCTTTTGACCTAAATGATTAGCCAAAGTTTGAGGCCCTGAGGGCTGTTTCTATTAGGAGGAGAAAATTATGAAGTCAAGCATCTTTTAGGCATATCTAATTAAAAAAACACCTCCAAAGTTCCCTGCCCCCAACTTTACTCCTGTTCCCTTGAATGCAGGAGATAACAACAACAACAAAAACTGTCTGACATCCCTTATTTCAGCCAGCACACAGACTGGGTGGGACTGTGGGACTGTCACAATGCGTACTGAATTCGTTTTTTTTCACTTTCTTTTCCTTCTTCGAGTCTTTTGCTATGCTTTTTCTCCTGCTTTATCTGTTTTTCTTCCTTTTTTTTGTGTTTCTCTTCCAAATATACTCAGTTCCCATAGAGCTTAGTTTAATATCCAGTCATACCCTCCTTCCTCTTAGTTTGGATGCCTGAGTGTCCCTACATATGCTTTTGCTTCAGGAGGTGAAACATGCCTAAGACTAGAACGGAGGCAGTTCTTGTTTGAACTACTGCTAGCACGAGCTTACCTGTTTCTTACAGGAAGGATGTAACATTCATCAAGTTCCACGGTATTTCCCCTAAAGATGCATGCAACCAATTTGCATTTTTGAAATGCTGTGGAGATGGTTCTGGTTTGCCTATGAACCCCACTCAGCTGACTTCACAGTCTGCAGCCAAACTGACACTTCTGCTGGCTGTGCCAGTGGTGTGCGTGAAGGAAACTGTCTTGTCCTCCCCTGGCCTTGTCTCCCTTGCTGCTTGCAGGATAAACAGCTGCAATGACTCAAAGAAAAGCATGGTAGAGGGCCAGGAATGAGAAGCCAAGAGCAGGGGGAAGGTTAGAACTGTGCTTTTGGCGTTGGTGTCAGCACACCTGGATTGAAGTATTCATCAAACTAGCCTCATACATTGAAATCTCCCTGAGTTTTGTGCAAGCAGAAATGCTTGTACAGTAGATGCCAGTAGCTGTCAGTTCTAACCTGAGGATTTGGAATGGCATAGAAAATCTGGAATTTTTTAAATTATGGTAGTTACATAGATTAGTATAAAGGGTCTCTTTCTACTCGACATATTTGAGTATCTGTCCAAATGAATTAGAGAACATAACAAGAAACATGCTCATGATGAATTCTACCTTGATACTCCACTGACACAAGGGTTTTTTGGAATTTCATAACCTTTGTATCTGAAACACTTAAAAATTTTAAGAATCTAGTAATCTCCAAAAGACCACCGTGAAAGAGAAATGCAGCTTAAAGAGTGACCTGCCCAATGTTAATGGTGGCATTTGTGGCACAGCACCCTTGTGCCCACACCCTCATTCCTAGCCCATCTGATCATCATGTTTTTCTCACACTGGGAGTCCAATTATTATCTTCAAAGAGGAAAACCCTGTGTGAGTGAGCCGTAAAAATAGCTAGAGACACATCAGAGAATGCTCTCCTATTATTTCCTCTTGCAGATGCACATCTTCAAATAAATCTTCAGCATCAGCTCTTGAGGCAATACACACAGCAATCTCTAAACTGCTTAAGCAGTTGTGCTGTACCTATAACCCCAATCTATAACACAAATATTAAAGCGGAAAAAGTGTGCATAAAATCTATATTACCACATTAATCTCAAAAGGACATTTGGCTAATATAAAATTCAGCATCATCGTCATTGATGGTTCAGGGAAATAAAGTTGTAATAAATTGCTGCAAGACAAAGTACTAATGATTGAACAAGGCTATGCAATTAAGATGTAACTTTTTAAATCACCTTTGAGGTTAAATGTAGAAGAATTATGAGTAAAAGGGCAATTAAACGCCAGACTTTTCAATCTAAGGTCTCCTCATCAAAGATTCAGTTACCTAAATTGTTTTTCACTATTTCAGAGGAAGAGCTGGGTGTAACAATATTTCATCTCCCACAAGAGGAAGTAAAGAATACTCTTTCAAACAAAAGCCTTACCAGGCTATCAAAATCTTTACAAAGAAAAATAAACTAATCAAGATTGATCTACTAGGGCTCTCAAGTTCCCGAATTCCTAAATGTTAACATTAGGTTATAAAAGGGAAAAGAAGTGTAAAATGTAGCCATTATCATCTTCATATCACAACCACAAGTAATATATCTTCATGAAACGTGAGCTGCATGAGCAGTCTACTTAATAGTTCTATAACCTGTAACTTTTTATATCATTTTATATGCTGAGTTTAAAAATACTTTCCTTCTGAAATATTTTAAGATTTATTTTTGAGGAGAAATATGGATCCATTTATACTCTGATCCTGCAGACCCTTACATATCTGACTGACTACAGTGTGCATAACACCTCTGTTGAGTAAAGCTACTCAAATATAAGTGTTCTCACGATTGCGAAGCCAATTTAAGTTTTTTCAGGTGAGACATGAAAAATCTAATACTTGCTGCCTGAAAAATTAAATTAGCTGCAAAGCACAGTTGTGCATTAAAATTATTAAAATATGGTTTTCATAGTATCTAAAACAGTAATCTTTTTTCTATATTCCTTTTCTCCTTCCAAGTGACAATGTGCTAGTACATGTGTATAACATCAGAATCTTGTATTGTCATATCACATTCAATCCAAAGACATGTTAAGATGCAGCAATTTAATAAACTCAATTGTTATGTGAGATTTCGTGTCTCTATTTCCAGCAGAAAAAAAAATTGAGGAAGAGAAAGATAAAGAAAAAGGAGATAAGAAAACAGGTTTCACACTTAAGATCAGTAATATTTCTATTACTAAAACATCAGATTTAGACTACTGTATCTGCATCTAAACAAACAAGACCACATGCATTTTTCCTTTGGGCAGAATGAAGAAGGGAGAAAATAAAGAAAGCAAGCACATTTGACAGACGCTTAGTCACATTACTTACTGCATGTCTGGAAAGATCTTAGAAGGCGTATCTATTCTAAAATAACTAAATAAATTCAAAATTCACACTAGTTTGTTGCAAGAACTCACAGTTTTTATTTTAAATGAGGAATGTGCTATTTTGCTCTAACTTAAAATAGCCATGCACAGTCCTCCTTTAAAAAAAAAAAAACACACTGAAAAATGTTCCCTTAAGATACACCAGACAAAACTGGTTCTCTTACTGAAGTTAAACCAAAGTATCTCTAATTAAAAACTTATTTCAAGAGTGAATAAAAGGAGAGTTTAGAAAGATGTGAGAAAAGGCAATATAATAAGATGTGCTGCTTTTTACCACGTGCAATGTGTACATCTTTATCTTCCCTTCGTTTACACCATTAACCCTGTAGCAATTGTTGTAATGGTACCGTATACGTTTAATTGTACATCAGTTTAAAACAAGCAGTGTCATTTACTGCTGCCATTTGCAACAGAATAAAAATTCAGTTCTCTAATTTTCAAAAAACTTAGAAGCCTCATCACAGCCTCTTCAATGGCCTTTCCTGCTTAACATTTCTGAGATACGTAGGCAGCTTTCCTGACACATGGAAAAGAGTGCAAATTACTTGAGTATTCAGCATGATAAAACACAGTCACTGACATAAAAGCTGAAAATGTGCATACCAGCTTTTTATTGTGCGTTTACAGCCCAATTGAAGTTTATGAATAAAGCTTCATTAAAAGTTAAATTATTACATATTGGGTATGCTGGCATTATATTAGCATTAAACCAAAAACCAGTCAACTGCATTTCTACTTGCTGTATGCAATCAAGCTTCCCTACATACATCTGTAATTTTTAAAAATTCCTCCTGCTTCTACAACAACCTTCTGCTAATTTTCTTCAATTTTCTGCTCCACTAACTTAAAAGTCATTTCCTTAAGAAAACAGATGACAGACAACCTGAGTGACTGATTATATTGTGCCATCACTTTGTTTTTTCTCTGAGGCCTTGGTTTAAGAGGATGGATGTTAGTGTAAATGACAGAAAGGGGAGCTTCGCATAGGATTTCACTTCTGTTCAAAGACAAGCTAATGCAACCTCGCTGAGGTGCAATCAACTTGACAAATGGATGCTGTGCAGCCCTGTGCCTCCCACTGAAACCCGAGAGTCTGATTTACACAATATTCCCCCTGTAAACGGAGGGAAGCCCAAATTCCAATCAGACTTAACACTGCTCGGCTGTATAATGGGTTGATCTGATAATTCCTCCCATATAATGAAATCTGATAATAGTGGGAAAAAATACATCAGAGAGAATGGAATACATTAATGAACTTGTAAAAATACACTTAAGTCTTAACAGATTTAATAAACAGAGGAGGGACAGCTCAAACCGGGAGTCTTCATATGTGGTCAGCAGTTCTTGGGTTTAACAATGAAGCTGACTGAAAATACAGAGTTTCTATTTACAATTGACTACATTCACCACACCTTTTTTCAGATGGCCAGGAAAAGAAAAAAAAAGCATTTAAATATCAAAGTAAGCTTTGTAATATGTTTACATGTCTTGCCTTGTTCTGTTTCCCCTTCAAACTAAACTAATTCTATGATACAAGCTGTTTTCTCAGGGAAATGTGAGTCAGATAGAAATGTTTTCCTACCCAAGAAACAGTGTTTCATTTACTAACTGGAAAAAATAGGAAACATTTGCTTTTAGACTTTTAAGATTTTTTTGAAATGAAAACCAAAGACAATTCCATTTCAAAACACTTTTCGCACAAGTTCAACAGCTGGCACAAAAATTAACTGAATGTTTACATTGGAAAAATGTCACAGAAATGTCTATTAAAATCAGTACTTTTTTTTGTATATCATAATAAACTATTCCAATTGTCATTGTCCTCTACAAATAAACATTTTGCCTTAGCAGCTACAATTGCAACCAGAAGCTGTTCTCACACATACACCAGTTGAGTAGTGCAGGATTTTTAGGGTTTTATTTACTTTGCTGTTGTCACAAATAAAAGAAAAAAAGAAAAAAACTTATGCAAACATTTCATGCTGAAGTGAATGGATTTCAACAGCTGCTGATTTGGTGACATCGAGAACCCCAGTGGAGATGTCCTGCTGAATTAACGTCTTGGAAATGTTAAAAAGAAACTTCAAACAGCCCTTGTTTAGCAGGCGGTCGAGGCTCGCTCTCGGTGGGGATCATGTGAAGACTAGCAGAGCAGTCACTCAGTCATGAATCAGACTTGTCAATAGTTGCCTATTTTCTCAACAGGTGTCTCAATCACACGCCGTACTCCCCCCCCATAGGCTTCTGTTTAACGGAAATCACTGTCGCACAGAACACTGGTTTTGCTTATATAAGACATCTATCGATTTCTTAATAGCCAGCTCCCTCCTACAGTCTCTACTGAACTTTACGCTTGGTATAAATACGTCTCTGTCACCTATGTGAGCTAGCAGGGAAAGTATGAGAACTGTAACACGGGAGCGAGAAAGCATTTAATCCTTTGTTATTGCTGCAGATAAGCACAGCAAACACTGAATGATCATGCCCTGTTTTGTCAGGTAATTATGAAATGCTATTATATTGACATACCCTTTGTGAATCACTGCAGTAGTCACTTGGTACTTGGACAGAAAAAGGCATCACTGACATAAAAGATCTTATTGGAAATAAAAATGTAGGGAAATGTTTCATATTAACTAAATAAAAATCAAAAAGCTTGAATAAAAAAACAAGAAATAATTTTCTAAAAGAGTTTTTACAGCATTTTTTAATAATTAAAATAATTTTGTTATGTTTTGAAATCCTCATTTCTTTTATATGACTCATACATATGTCTAACTACAAAAGTAAATTAAGTCCTATGGGTAACAGCTGTCAGAATTCTAAAGAAATACATATATTGACAGAAAAATCTAAATTACATACAGGTTTTGCCCTATGGAAAATTGCTTATGCTTACAGCTATGATTTTTGAGCCACATCAGTATTAAGCACCACAACAAAAGGGTTTAGACAAATTTTTCTTGGCTTTTCTACCGAAAAGCATCAAACTACTAAATATTCTACAACACTTAGGAAGTTTGCACAAATTATATAATTTATGATGTGAATTAGAACCAACTTTGCATCACCAGACTACTCAGGGCTTCCTGTTGTTACCTTTGTTTTCCAATTTTAGTTATTACATGTACACAAAATACTGATGATCTGAAGTAATCTTTTGTATTTTCAGGCCAGTCTCTTCCTGTATCACTGTAAGAAGTATGTTTGCAAAATAATGTTACTAGCAGTGTGCTTCACTTTTACACTAGCAGCTCCTGTAAAAACTACAGCTTCTGCATGACTTGTAAATTAAACATAAAGGGAGATTTAGCAAAAAATACAACAGCTTTATGCAATGTTTTGCTCATATCAGACTTTATATAAAAGTTCCCTAAGGAAGGTAAACTCCCCAAATGTAGCATACAATTTAATAATTT
Organism: Dromococcyx pavoninus; assembly: GCA_033558185.1. Lineage (NCBI taxonomy): Eukaryota > Metazoa > Chordata > Aves > Cuculiformes > Neomorphidae > Dromococcyx > Dromococcyx pavoninus. The sequence goes on from JAUMJL010000215.1 coordinate 147,420, forward strand.
CCAAATACCTTTGAAATCCATGTCAAATGAAGTTAAGACAGTAAAACTGGTGCAGTTTGATCATTCCAGCTGTATGTCAAAATTCTTCCACTTTGTTGGATAACATGAAAGTGCAGCACCAGTTCCTGTCACCCTCAATTTAAAAACTTTTGATATACTACCTCTGAGCATGGAGTTGTTTAAATATTATCTCTAACATCAGTAAACTGCATGTACCACCTGCACTGTGACTTGAGTTACTGAAACACAACACTACACAATTAAAGAGATCATCTCAGATTTCAGCAGAAAAAACATTGTACTGAAGACATTTATATCAAAAGAAAATATTTTAAATATATTTCAAATGTGAAATATAATTTGATTGTGTATCTGATGTATACAGAGATTATTAATTTATACAGGACACACCACAGTGACTAGTTGGTTTAAGTGTGTTGATAGAAGCATATAGTCTGGGTCAGACATCGAAAATGCTATGTAACTGAGTAACTTTACATACAAGTAACCCCTGTGAATTAATTTTAACTACCTGCATAAAAGTTTGTAATTTTACAAAAAATAAATACATTACTTCCTATGTTGTACAGACAGCATGTCAGTATGTTTTATTGCTCTGAGGTGATCTATAAGAATTTTGTTCCCACTCAACCTCAATTTTATTTTATTCAACATTGTATAAGCTTTATGACATACCACTGGATTAATCAATTGGTTTAACAGGACTGCTCAGATGTACGCTTCCTGTGCATTTGCAGACAGAAGACTTGCGTCTTGTAAGATTTATTATCTCTGGAATTTTTGACACTATGTAAGGATATTACACAAAGAATATGCCAGATGACTATTTAAAGAACACTATAGCCTCAGGAAATGCAAACTTTAATGATATTTACTTATGAAACTCTCTGGGCACTGATTGATTGATTCTGAATGCCAGCCCAGCCTCATACAGACCACATTCATCAAAAGCATCCTAATCATACCAGCATATTAACATTTTGAACTTTACTCCCAGTACTCAAGGAATGCAACTCATGAAATGATGGAATTCAGGGAAAATTGAATCTTGTTTTCTATATGTAAAGACCTACTTTCAACACAGATAATGCATTCTTGCTACATTCTCTGCTTTCACCTCAGCAAAGAGCAAAAACTAATTAAAAAGTAGCTATTTTGGAGCAAATCCCTAATGTTGACACGTGATCATTGTAAAAACGGAATTTTCAACAGGTAATCTGCAATGATACAATTTCCTTTTCATTCAGATGCAGCTCATTAATTCCAGAAAAATATACAAAATTAAAAATGGAAAAAAAACCATTAGTAAAAGTAATGCAAATGCTACAGCAGCAAACTCTAAGACATATAGCTAGAATGATATCAGGAAACATGGAAGATTATTACCAGTAGAGACAGAATTGACGTTTTAGAACTTAACCATGCTTAGCTCTAAGCTCGGAAGTTTAAAACGTATATTGACAGATTAGAAGGTTCTGGAAAAGAGTTAGAAGAACAAGACGAGTATGTAAAAGATTCCTTGCATTTCAAGACTAACGAAACTTAAGCTGTTCTGCTTATGAGAGAAAGTGTGGGTAACCTAACAGTGGACCTTCAATACCTACAATGAGGTTTGCAGGGAGATGTCTCAAAAGTAATAGACAAAACCAAAAAGAAGATCTTGTAAAAGGTAGGGGAAAATCAGACAAGAAGAAAGGCACACAACTTCTCTCAGACTGCAGTAGAGTAAGAGTTGTATTGAGCCTTTTCTTTCTTCTGCCAGACAAGGAACGTAATGGAACTTCAGCTGCAAACTCTAAAACAGTCTTCAGCAAGTTCCCAGAGACAATGCACTACACTGACGTACTAGTACTGTCCATTTCAATACCTGAAAGGACTTTTCTGACTTCTTCAAGTAATAAAAACCAAAGCATGTCACCTGGTTTTACCACTCTTAGTTGGCAACTTTGCTTGCTTACCTTCTAATTTCTACTTGAAAAGGAAAAAAGGACTAAGAATGCAGAAGTATATAATATAGGCCCCAGAGTTTTGTTCCATCTGCTAAAGACCACCCCTGTCAAAACTGCACTTCCACCCAATCCATCAGTCAAATACCAGTCTTTGATACTCTGGGCTTCTGCTTTCTCAATTGTGAAATGATTTGTGATTTGGAACAAAGTTTTAGAAGCGAGGTCTAGGAAAGAAGGAAGAGGCATTACCCAAAAGGAGACCTATGCAACACTGTGAATCTTCAAGATAAAACCAGCACATATATCTGTTCTCAGGACAAGTGCTGTGAATTCCTGTGATTCCAACAATGAGCCTTTACTTCTGTGTATTTCCTTCCACCTCGTTTTCTAAAACCTCAGTTTTCCCATTCAGTCACTTTTGGCCAGCAGGAGTCAACAGGCATGGAAATACCAGCTAGAATAACTTGTAAAAGAAAACAGAAAGAGCAAAATGGAGTTTTGAATAATACAAATCATTCATTCTACTATAAAAACTGTGATATAGATGGAAATTGCAGCTTTCATGCAGTTTGGACATTAAAGACTAACTGTAGGAACACCACTTCTTAGTAAAACTGTTCAGAGATGCTGTGTTTTACCCTCATGTTTTACATTTAGACAAGCTATCAGACAAAACAAAGATGGGACACTAAACACAGGCAACATAGCTACATTTGTTTTTTCACCTCAGATTAACCTCCATTCACATCAATCGAACTTGCATTTCTGACTGTCTGTACATTTGCATCGATCATCAGGTAATCGAATGGGACAACTCATGTACAGATCTACATGAGCATGACAATACTTACAGGATCGGGACATTTGATAAGAATTTCTTAATGAACTAGTGGTGTGGATACTCATCTGGTATCATTATAAACTGAGTGAATACATTTCCTGCAAAAGACAAAGCTTGCATCCATTTAAAAGCTGTGGGTGCTCTTTGATTCTGAATACCATAGTTTAAGGTATCTCAAATCAGAATTCCAGAATTACAGCGTATATTTGAAATGCAGGCTTTAATTTTTCTCTTGAAGCTTTCACTTCTACTTTAGACTTTGGATCACAGTCCATATTTTTGAAGCTTCATGATTAACATTTAACTTTACTAAAACTGTTCAGACATCATGAGTATTACTATCTTGTCACACATGGCACTGTCCTTTGGCTGCTGATGGAACACATCTTGCCTAAATATCTCAGCAACTGATAACCTTTGAAACAACTTCTGGCAGTCTGTTACATCAAACCGTCTCCTATCTTCTCATGCTTTCTTTCATTTAAAAAGTCTTTCAAGCAAATAAGAACATATTCCCCTTTTTTAATTTTACACTTTAAAATGCTGCACCTTTTTATTTAATCAAAACAGTCTTCAGTATCTTCTAATCACTCAGCTTTTTTGTCTGAAGTTGAAGGTTTATTGAAAATAGCCATTACAGTCCTTATCACTTTTCCCTCTGTTTAGTCACGATCAGAAACAAGATGTTCCTTAAGATATTTCAGAATTTCTTAAAATTCTGTACTTCCTGGTTTTTTCCAATTGGTTTCAGTACAATTCTCTTCATTCCACTGCTTATTTTGTCACATTTCCCAAGTCTTACTGTAACTCAGTGCTTGTTATATTGCTTTATGTTGTAAAAGCTGTTTGGATATGAAGGGCTTTTGCCTCATTATCCAGAAAATAAACTGCTTCTGAAGCTAACACTTAGCTTGCTACTCTTCCCTTCAGTGACATTCATTAATGTAAAGTAGAATTGTGATGATTTTATTTGGTCATTGGCTTAATGCAAGTTATTCTGGTTTCTAATAGGTAAATAAAATCCTGCTGTTTTTTCATGACTTACCAACACTGTTAAGACAGGAAAATGTATGTCTAAACATATTAAAACACAAGTCGGATGCAGTATGACCTAAAAAGTGTATTTAAGCAGTCATATCTTTAGCTGAAGAACTAAGACATAATGGATTGAAAAGGAGTTGAGTGGAAAGTGTGGAAATTGATTGCCACACTACTCAGTTGACTCTTCAACTCTTTAGCACCTTTGCTGCTAGAAATGTATTAATGTATTTTCCTCAACAATTAAAGTTACTTTCAGAGAGCATCTCCAGAGGTATTAAACTGTCAGATTTTGCTTTTATTTTTCACATTTCATTACAAGTTAAAACATTTGTTAAAGATCAAAACTGAGAGTCCAAATTGCAAAGTTTTGTTAAAATTCCAAATACTGTTCTTCATTGAATGTTGCCCTTGTATCACTTAACCCTCAGAAACACTTTTACCTGGAGAGACACAAAGCCATCAGAAATAGGAAGGATGAGTTAAAACTTTTATTTTTCAGTACACTATACATATTTCTTTTACTCCAATTAAAAGTTGGAGCAAAAGTGAGTCTTTGAGAAAACAGGATGAGTTTCAACTCTTTCCACCTACCTTTGTCTCAGGTGTTACCTTTTCTAAATGCAAAATGATTAATTTAAAAGTATAACTTTCCCTTTTAAATTAAAACATATGTTGTCTCAAACACAATTTTTTTACACTCTACTAAACACAGACAGGGATGGCTAGAGGCTACAAACCTTTAGGTTCTCCACTGATGCATTAACTAAACAAGAAAGACAACCTTACTTGTTTCAGAAAGCGTTATTAGAATAGCAATCTTTGAAGACAAACACAAAAGATTCTAATATGTTTAGATTTTATAATGTAAACAACTAATTTAATGCATCACTAGCAATATACAATAGTCGCCATCTTGCAACATGACTGAAAGTAAGAAACTGATGTAATCTGTGAGATATTTCAAAATAATTAATTTGAGAATAAAAAAAGAACTTTTATTGTGTAAACTCGCCCTGTTTGCCTTTATTGAAAGGATCAGAAAACTGGAGCAGTTGAACCTTTGCTAAATGAAGGCAACAATCTTTTGAACTGGCCTCTAAATTAAGAACATGTAATTGCCTGAGAAAGGATATTTGATCAAAAGGGTTTTAAGTGTTACTTATCAAGAGCGTTCCAAAAAACTCTACAAGATCCAGTTTATTTAAATGAGGGCCAAAAAACTTTCAATGTTTTGCAAATTTTCTCAAAGTAGTTTGACATGTCTAAATTGTGTATTTGCCAGCATGTCAGACTTTCCTGTGCTAATATTTTTGTCCCGCAAGGGCAAATGGGGCTTTAAGCATTTTTGGGTCAAGCCATTGTTTGATACCTCCTTTTAATCTCCTTAACTCCTTTTCAAACTCTTATGTTCTTGCTTAACCATTTTGCAGCTTAGAAAATTCAGTAAACATTCATTTCCAATATTTTTCTCTTCTATTACTTTCCTCACAAGCATTGACAAAAAAAGTGCTACACATTGATCCCTGTTGATTTTTTATTTAATTTGAAAGAATGATCCTTTTTCTGGCACACTCCAAAATCAAGTCCCAAGTCCCACAGTATTATCTGCACTGATGAACTGAGGCACCCTACCAAGCCCCACTGACATGAATAAGGCTTCATGTACACCCAGCTGTCCCCTAAATGACTGACACTGTATTATTGTACCATTTTGCATTAATGACAAAAGAGTATTGAATCAAATATGACAACATAGAAATCTCCTCAATTCGTAATTTCATACAGTTTGCTGTGCTAGAAAAACATTACCCCAACTACTCAAACCAATGTTAAATTATGAAATATTTAGGGAGTAGTATGAAATAGGGCTGACTTGCTGAATAGCCTGATGTTTTGAAGTAATGGCTACGATCTCACGATCCAGCTAAAATCTCTAGGTTACTGGGCTGAGTCTTGTAGCCAAAATTAGAAAAAGTGTGCTTTTTACGTAAACAGCTGAGGCGTGATGGGCACAGGGACTGCTCAGACCCCCACTGCTAACAGCATATAGAGAACTGAGCCTTTGGTACTTGACTGACTTTATCAAGCTCCCAATATAAAAGATTCAGCTATAGCAGAGGTATAAACATATGCCAAAATGTCCTTTATCAATCCATGCCATGTAACTAAGTTTTAAAACTAAGTTTTAAGTTTACTGAAGCAAATGGAAAGCTTTTTTTATAGACAGCTGAAGAGTTGAATACTGAGGAAGGGAATCTCTCTTTTTTGTCTGCTTAGAAGGATCACACAAGGGAGGAAGAAGACAACTTTCTAGGTAATCCTGGGGAACACAGTGACTCCAGCTGAACATGTCTCATTACCTTAAATTACCTTTGTAGCCTGAGCTACCAGTCTCTGCTTGGGGTCCACCTGGAAATTTCCAACCATGAGGAGCACATGACGGGAGGTTTGAACAATGCCGCCACCAGCTGGATATGCACTGGTGGCAGGGATAGGGTTGGCTGTAGAGCAAGGTAAGCATATCCTTCCTGAAAAATACATATGCATTGGAAAAAAAGCAGTTTTGTATTGGCTAAATCTGCTCCCTGACTTGGGGTTTTCTGTTACAGTTTGCTTAGTCTTGGCCATTTGTATTGAAAACCAAAGGGCAAGATTGACTTGATGGTCAATATTGGATTGTAGAAAGACAGTTTAAAGCTCTTCAACTCCCAGAAGGATCCACATTCTTCTTTTCACATTTCAAAACAGTGCCCTAACTGCCGCCTTCTGGGATATTGTAAAATGAGATTTTCCAAAACTCTTCTGCTCTCACAGCTCTGCTGAGGACACTCTTCAAACAGCAGGTCAAAGAAGATGACTACTCTGTGATAATCATTTGCGTTCCTGTGGCAATCAAGCTATGCTGCTCTGTAGCACGAGGTAGGTTCCAACGAAGGATTCATGCTCCTTCAGGGACAGGCATAGAACAAAATTTATATCTTCTTCATCTTGCATGACTTTGTGAACCACTGAGCTTGTACGTAAAATAATTCATCATCTTTCCCACCGGTTTGGTGAATCTCAGCCATTTTCCTAGTTTCACTACAAATGCCCAAGCACAAAATTCATTATTTTTTTTGGCTAGAAACAATTTTTTCTTTATTTTGGACTAATCATCTGAACTGTTTTTTTGAGGGGATGAAGGATGAGAGAGGAGATTTTGGACTGTAAAATCAATTATTTGTACAGCCGTAAGGATCTGTGGAAAACTAGGTCTCCCAGTCTCTCTAATGATGGGAAAGAGAAAGAATGAATATGAAGAAATACGTATAAAATTTAAAGTGTAACTTAAGAGTTCACTGTTTGGATTTTGCTTGATACCTCCATTTAATGTTTATTGTCTCAAGTCCTGGATCCTTGAGAGAGTAAATTACTTGGAAGCAGTCTTACATTTAGCATATGTGAGGATCTTGCTGGAATGAAGTATTAGTATTGGAACACAGGCAGTCTGCAGGGGCTATGAAACGGAGGACACGAATACATACAGAGCTACTGGAGATGCGGGAACTCCTGTGTCAAGTGAGGAAATTGCACATTTGATGCTTTGAAGAGAATGATGGTTGGTGACTCCTTCCTGTCTCAAACAATGGGATGTTCTGACTCACTGATCTGAGAAACCCAGTGTGACTACAAAAACCTGTACGTTAAATGTGTTTGGGAGACAAGAAAGGGATTCGGACACTATGTTAAATGAGTTATAGGAAAGAATATAAACACCTTTTCCCCTGGAGATATCTGACACTTTCCATCAGGGCAACAATAGCAATCATATAAAAAAGGAAAGTGCAATAATTTTCTCAGGTAAACCATTAGTTATGAAGCTACAGTGGGTCTGAAATGGCAATTATATAATTAATGTGTTAAGCTCTTTCTTGATAGGGTATTTAAGAAAACATCCAAGGAAGAAAGCAGGATGTTGTTGCAACACGGATGTCTAGGAACTGAGTTTAATCTTAGTGCTCCAAAACACAGCTCCACAACTTCCTCATGCCCAGCAGATATTCAGACCTTTAATGTACCAATCCATGTTACAGGTAGCACAGCTGAGACAGTAACTTTAGAACTGAACTTTAAATTGGACAGGAACTTGCTACAATCTGCACCAAGCATGCATGCATGACTGCTTTCATACTCTTTTCATTACTTGACAAAACTATTCCTTTATTCCTCTAGTAATCCTACCTCTCCCCAAAATAGGCATGAGTTTACCTACAACAGACTGAGAAAAATGCTTCAGCACTAACACCATGGGCCAAACTACATATAGATGAATGCATAAGTTATTACACAACAGATGACACAAGTTTGTTGTGGGAACGTGGTGCTGGAAGACAGTTCAAGTTTACAAAAGTGCTTAGAAAAGCTCACCACCAGGACTGGTTATGTTGTGTAGAACTATCTCAAAAAGAAGAAGGAACAGTTGTTTAAACTCTGAGCAGCTAGTCAGAGTAAAATTGTACCATTTTAAGGAAAATAATGCAGTGGCAGAGAGGAGCGCAGAGTTTTGCTATCCCACTGTATTTTACAGTACATAAGCTTGGCTATTTACCTGTCATTACTTATAAAACATGACTTCCTTTATTTCCCTTTAAGCCTATTGTCGGAACATTTATTATGAGATTCTGGGTTCTTGAAATGAATCCTTGAAATTAAGCAGTGTAGGATGTCAAATTTAGTTTCTACTTGCACTATGTAGATCCAGGGGTTGTATGACAATTATGCAAACAAAAAACTATGGGAACTTAATTTGTACTAGGTGAATGCATAATGCCAGCCATATGATATTATTTCAAGAGAACTGTAAAAATTAGGTGGCAAATATAATTTTGGCAACAGCACAGTTCTTCAGATGCAACATGTGCAAATCATTATTTTGTCTATTAGAATGGTTAAGGAAATGTATTTTGAAATGGCAATTATATAATTAGTGTGTTAAGCAACTTCATTGAATGACAAGTGATTAAAAACACACCAACAAACAGACATAGCACTACTTTGATTAGTGTGTGGGAAATACCACAGAATAACTCTGGCAACAGGGTGGGCAACAATGTTGAGTTTGCTAATACCTTTCTTTGCCTAAAATGGAGATGCCTACAAAATATGTGACTCATATTTGACTGTTAGCTTCAATTCATAAGGTCTGAAAGGCTTTACCTTATTAGTAGGACATAATTATTAAAATGAAAATGCTGCCCATGAAGGGTAAAGATGAAAAATCCAGATCCTTGTCAATCCCAACTGCAAGACAAGCTACCGGGGGAAAAAGGGGTGTGGGGGTGTGGGTCTACATCCATTTCATTTTTGCCTCTATTTGTGTCATCAACTTTTGTCTAGTAGGTGTATGTCTATCCATTTTTAACTGCTGAGTAGGAGAACAATCTACTTGTGTTGTCTTCTGTCTGTTTTTTCCTGCCAGGGAAAAAGTTGTCAGATTTCCTGAATCTCCTACTGCAGTGTGAGAAGGCAGAAAACTAACTGATACTTCGAGCTTTTCCAAACTTCTCCAAAACCTTTCCCTTTAAGCTTCTTCTCTAACAGCCACAGCAGCAAGAAAATGCAGGATTTTTACATTTCATATTGGCCACTTGATCCTAAAGTAATAGCAAAACAAAACAAACCAGAAACAGATTGCAAACTAAGGATAGTGAACAGCTGGCCTGTGGTCCATTGAAGGTTGGTTCATTGCATGTTGTTCATGCCTTTCTTTTAACCGTCACATGCTACGCTGCACTGAATGCCTTGTAATGTATTTTAATGTGAGCAAATTACTAAGGGTGCAGTTCCAAAAGAGCTAAACTTCTCTACATCAGGGCTGCTATGATCCTACTCTTCCTCCTGCCTTCTGTGTGCATTCTTGTTCTCTTCTTTATGCCAGATCATGCTACTGCACAGTGAACAAGACAAACTTTTCTGTAGGAATATCGCTTTTCTGTAAACTTAATTTTTGCCTCATCCTCTTTAAGTGGCATTTCACAAGGTAGGTAAGCCAATCTAACAGCCTGCTTCTGTGGAAGGGGATGGTTCTCCCTCCTCCTCTCTTGGCTGGGCAGTCCTGATGTCTCCCTTGTTTCAGCTCATCTAAGTCCCAGTGAGCCAGTTCAACTCACTTAGCTGGATAAAAACTTGAGTTAGCTTCTGCCAGTTCAGTGGTTTAGGAAGCAGCCAAGACTGAAGATGAAGTCAATGAGAAGGGACCATCAAGGCAGAGTCTCCCACCTTGAAGATATTCAAAAGCTGCCTGGATACAGGCCTGGGCAGCCTGTTTTAAGTGACTGCTTGAGCAGGGAGGTTGGACCAGATCACCTACAGAGGTCCCTTCCAACCTCAATAATTCTTTGATTTTGTGACCATTATTACTCTGGAAGAAATTTCACCTATAGATGTCAACAGGATATTTCACTTTTTTTTTTTCAACAGAGGAGGAAACAGCCCCAAAACAAATATGGTCTCTGTCACCATGCCTATGCCAAGTGTGTAGGATACACGGAGACTGCAACAGTAGCATTTCGTACCCTGCTGACTTTACTGTGTAAACAAACATGCATACACAGAGCACTGAAAAATCCTATTCTGCATCTTCTGCAAGAGCTAGTCACATTGTGAACCTACTGGTGAAGCCCTGAATGCGAGCACTGGAAGGGTCTGGCAGGGAAATAGGCATGCTTTGGTTTACATTCTGTTCCCATTTGGCTGTTCATTAGTAACTCACTTTTCGAAAATGAAAGATTACACATCCTGAACAAATAGAAACGTTTGATCTCAGGCTCATCAAGGAAAACTTCAGCAGCTGCCAGGGGAAAGCAAATGTTCTGTCACGTACATCCAGACTGAGATAATGTGAAACAGAAGATGAAGAATACGGAGAGAATGTACCAATGCTTCCACACGCAGTTATGGGAGCACAGCAGATGAGGAAAAAATACCAAATAGCAGATAACAATCTAGTGAGCCTAACTGAAACCTGATGGGATGACTCCTGACTGCAACATCAGCCTAAGAGGTGCAAGTTTCCTGCCACAATAAGAGAAGAACGAAGTGTGGTGCTATATATCAAAAGCAGTTTATATTTCTGTCCCACAAGAACTGCCTCTTTTAAAGCACCACCCACTCAGCTGTGGCCATGTGTGACCAATCCTGAATGGTACAGAGTTATCAAGGAGAGGGCAGCATCCAGTCAGATCACACTGGCAGGAGAAGGAGACCTAATTGCATGAGATGTTTTCACATGATCAGGAGTCATGATGCTGAAGGGGCTGTAAAGGAATCACCAAGCTTTGTGAAAACTGCAGAAAGAATTTTACTGAGTCAGACTAAAGTTTTCTCATTTTATTGAGGAATCTACCACAAAGAAATGAGAACTGCACCTACAGTAAATCACGTAGAAATTAGCTGAAAAGTGAAGCACTTCACACCACCCAAAAAAAGGGAATACATGTATTTTCTAAAGAAAATTCTAACACTTTTTCTTTTTCTTGGCTGTGTCCATGACACAAATACCCACTGTGAAGTAAAGCTGAACATCTAAAAAATACTTACTTTGCCTTAGAACAAAACTAATTTTAAGCAGGAATTAATGTAGTGGCCAGTAAATAGTAAATAATCAATTTTTCTGATATGGAAAGGTGTATTAATAAAAAACCCGATCCCACTCAACTTTTTTGGTTACAGTGTTGGACAAATTCTCATCCTCTGCATACTCACTGACTGCCATTAATTTCTTTCGGTTTAGTTTTTATTACAGAAAAGTCAGCCAGTGACTTCAGCCAGTGACTCCCTAGATGCTTCTTTCTTCAGTATGCACTGCAAACAACTCTAAGATGATAAGAAATACAGAGATGTGGACCTTCCCATGTATTATGTATTTGCTGTTACAAGATAAAGTTCTTAAATCTTAAGTTTCAATGCTCCAAGCACCCTCCCTCGAGCCAGTGACCCATCTCCAAAATCTTTTGTCCCTAGAGAACTACTTCCACCTTTGCTGTACGAGAGTGACATCAGATGCTCTCTTCTGGGCATCACCACAAACCCTGAAACTTGCCCAAAAATATCTGTTCACAGGCCAACAATGATGGTTTGCTGTATACTACATTTCAGTGTGTCACTGCTGTCTGACAAGCTTTCCATCAGCAATATTTGGAACAGCTGAGTCTGGCATCTTCCTTTCAGCACAGCCCCTCCCTGCTGGACTCTCTTATCAAAAAATCAAAGAATGGTTTGGGTTGGAAGGGACCTTTAAAGATTATCCCATTCCACCCCCCCTGCCATCAGCAGGGACACCTCCCACTTGGCCTTGAACTCTTCCACAGCTTCCCTGGGCAACCTGTGCCAGTGTCTCACCACCTTCATAGTGGATAGTTTATTCCTAATATCTAATGTAAATTTAACCCCTTCCAATTTAAAGCCACTCCCCCTCGTCCTATCACTACTTGCCCTTGTCATCAGCTCTGCCTCTGATTCCCTTTCCAGCTATTCACATACTTGAAAATAAAAAGTAATAATAGTGGTAGATTATATATAACATTACACAATTATTATCTGTACTAGAAAGTCTAATACACGACACAGATAGAGTGGATGAGATTACAAAAACACAGAGTCATCACTTTAACAGCACTTCTCATTGGGACTTTTGGGTGAATTGAACAGCAGAAGTCAGTAATAAATAACTAGGCAGTACTGCCCAGACAGCACCAAAACCCACCCAAAGCCTCTAAAATCATAAAAAAGTATTAAAGTAATGAGAATTCAATTTTCTCAAGTAAAGAGAAAATCAAGAAAATCTAAGTAGAGAACTAGTCTTCCCTCAGTGAACATCAGGTTATTGGGGATTAAATATTCAGTTGTACAGGCAGAGTACGTCATGGCAAACATTCAAAAATCTCTAAATGGACCCAATCTATTCTTTCTCATAATCAGGACTGACTCTAAAATAATTTTATTAATAAATAAATTTTCATACTATCAATTTGCCTGTTGTTCAGGAAGCCTTACAAACATATTCAAGATGTTTTTCCAGGTTTTTCTACACAGCTATGAGAGCCACAGAAGCTTATACCCCTGAAGAAGAGTTCTACAGCCACTTAGAGCTGAAGCATTCAGAAACCCAGCAATTATTACAAAGCCACAAAAGACAATAACATTGCAAGTCTTCACAATACACACGCAAACACAGAAGGCAAGTTTGACACTGAATTGTTCAAGATCTAACAGAAGTGTGTCACTTCCCGGATTGAAACTATGTCCCAGGCCATCTTGTACTACACAGGTTGTTCAATTTAATCTAGCTACCATCATAGTGAGTCCACTACTTTGTTCTGAGTGAAGTACAGCTTTAAGAATTTCATGGTAATGACTAGAAGTCTCAAGCGGAAACAGAAATCTCTTACTTCCTTCAATAGTTTGCTTCGACTTTCTAATTAGAAAGCTCTGCCCAGGAATTCACAGAGCTCTTCATATAATCCAGTTTACTAAAGCTGAAAGGTAATTGTTTGTATTAGTTATAAACAATTCAGTGTTCAATACTTATAGAAACTAAGCAGGTAGAACTCTACAAGACTTTCAAACGACGCAATAACAAAGATGCCTTCATTCATTTGGGTAAGGTTTCTGAATACTGTCTTCCATTTAGCTCTAACTTCTTCTGTTTATACTGCTCCCGTGGCCTTTAGACATTCACTGTCTCATTTCCCTGCACTTTCTTAGATTTCTGCTCAATTTCTCCTATTTTTGCTTATATAGCCTCATATTCTTATTTTTTCCCTTTTCTGCCTTCTGCTCCTCATACCTAAACTCAAGGTAATAACACAAATAGAATGACTATCTGGATTCCCCTTCTGTTTCTTTGTATCACTCACATTCAATTAATTCCTCAGCTCTACACCACAGGCCTGAAGTTCATCATAAGCCCTCAGAATAGGTAGCCTCCAGTACCACAGCATGATAAAAAAAAATACCAAGATTCATTATCATTAAGGACACAAGATTCATTATCATTAAGGACAAACTCAGGTTTGCTAGAGAAAGTCACTATGAAGTGGTGACCATTTTAACTAAATAATACTTGTAGCTAAATTCTACTGAAAAAAAATTATAGTGGCCATCAAGGAAAGAGAAATTTATAGTTATAGTCAGATCCTGGGAAACAGAAAATAGAAAAATAAATATTTCAGGAAAAAGTATTCCAGAAACCATTAAACTTCTACTAAAGAGGGTGGCATACTTGAATGCGAATCCTAACAAAACATGTAGGCTAGAATGCAGTGACACTTTAGGAACGTTTCCCTTTTGTACAGTTTGCCAAAACAAAAATGAAAGACTAGCAATTGCTTCCACAATACTGCTGCATGATCAAATGAGATATGCCTTGTCAATCAGACATTTGAAATACGGACTAATTAGTGTACCAGTACGAAACATTTAATTTAATCTTAAATTACTCAAAATGAAGCATGTGGGGGAAAAAAATAAACATTAAAATCACAAGCTAAAACAATCTAAAGGACAAAAACTCGCATATAGGAAAAGAACATGTGACTACAAAACTCCTGTTTCAAGTCTTGGCATATTTGAAAAAGCAAGATAATATACGTCGGTAGGACAGTAACCACACTAGTAACTACTGCTAGGTAACAAATCTTCCACTGGATGTAAATAGATGAGATATATCCATTATATACTAAGAAACACAAGTTCAACCTAAAAGGTAGACCAGAGTGCTAGAGATGCCATTTGGAACCTGGTTTTCTTTTTTCTGTTTTTTATTTCCATGTCTTTTTTTTGATTGAGTTATGTGTTTTTTTCTGCCACAATACAGTGACAAATGTGGTATACAGCTGTTTTCTTAGGTATTCTCACACAACAGATTCCACCACTTTCCCACAGAAAAACTATTTCAGACTCTCAATCAGACAGTTTTCCATTAGAAATCCTAAAATCTATAGAATCTATATTTTAGAACAGTCACGAGAAAAACTAATTTCATAAGCATAGAAGTGGACAGATCCTGAAGTGAAACCATGTCAGGCCTCACCGCTGACACAAACCAATATGCCTCCATTGAAATCACAGGCTTTCAGGTGACCAACCCATCCTACTTATTATACAACACAAACCAGATGATTTAAAAGTGACAGGTGACATAAGCCTAAGAAAAGATTCTGGGATTTAAGTTTTATAGCACATAGACAGCTATCTTGCACTTATTTCATTCGCAAATTTAAATTGTGGATAATTCAGCTCAACCCAAGCACAGCATTTCTGTCTCCTATTGCTATAAGAAGTATAAGAGTATCCAATAAACCTGCTGAGAAGGAAATTGTAGAAAAACAAGCAAAATCATACCAAACACACAAGAACAAAACAGAAAATTTGTGGGTTTTTAAGTTTGTCTATTTAGGGCTCTAATTTTTATCTGGCAAATACTTAATGCACTTGTTGCTTTTTGCTCATGATTCTTTTTTCTCTGTTTATTTAGGTGATGACAAAAAATGCTTCAACCCAGTCTCGCCACCTCCTTTATCAAACATAAGCAGTCAGTAGCATCTCTCTTCCTCAAAAAATGGAATTTGTTTGAGATTTAGGAAGGAGGCGAGCAGAACCTTGTGACTCTCAACCAGTGTATGGATCTATTTTGTGACACATTTGTTGGCACTTGGCTTTTGGACTATAATTTCCTTTTGCTCTCACTCAGATGAAATCTTTGCATAAGTGATGTGCGGTCAGTAATGCAACAACCACTACATCATGTAATGATCAATCATTTTTCTTTCCTTTTTAACAACCCTGGGGAAAATGACATTTTTTAAACTTCAAATCAAAGTAAAATATGGAATTTCAAGCTTCATAATGTCCCAAGCAAACTTAATTCTACCCATTTGTTTACATGCTATGATATAATCTTTATCTATGTGGTTTTATGCATATTTTTTTCCTCCCAGAAGAACGTCCTGTTTGGAGCACTGAATGGCTACACTTGGGATCAAACTAATGCTGCACATAATCTGGAATTCCCTAATTTCTAGGTGCTTGACTTCACAGGCACAATAACACTTCTTCATTTAGATGTCTTAAATATATAATTATTCAAATGGCTTAAATGTCCTTTCTGCTTACAAAGTCTTTTTTTCTGTTTACATCTCATACTCTAGCCTAAATAAATGCTAAGACAAAGGCCAAGCTGGCTGGTAGCCCAGAATGTAGTTGTTACCAAATTGACAGGGACCACCTTAAATTCATTCAAATGTCTAAATATTGTATTTGAGTTATAACTAAAATTTAAAAGGTAATCTTTACTGAAGGAAAAATGGAGTAACTTTAGAACAGCATAAACAAGTTGCTGGATGAAATGAGAACTGAATGGATTATGTCTGTCAAAGTATGGTCTCACTTACCACAGCTCTCCATTACTGTAAAATACCAAACACTTAAGGACAGGAAGTATTATCATGTTACCATGTAAATAATTAATAGGCTTAGTTTATGTTAACAACTAACTTAGAAACTTCCAATAAAAAAACCCACCAACCTAAAATATGGCTAAGAGTATCTGAACTTTTACATCCAAAAGTAACCAATTCTGATGACTCTAAAGTGACTTTTCCTTTTTCCTTAGAGAATCTTACATAGTCTGATTAAATGTATGGCAAATGTGAACACAGTACAATTTAAAGACGGCCTGCGAAGGTAAATAAAAATAGTACTTTTTATGATGTACTGAAGATATGAAAGGTGCAAGGTTTGTTTTAAAGTTTTCTTCTACTTGTTTCGTCTTTGCTTTTAAAACCTTTGGAGTATCAAAGTCTTGTCTTGGTTTTATACGTAAGAGTGTTTGAGGACAAGAAGACTAGAATGGAAGTCCTCCTCAGTTCCCACCTGAAGCAGCAGGACGATGAGTGATTTTTTTTTCTCCTGGCTTTTCACCAGAAGCTTGAATTAAATGTTTTAAGAACAGCCAAACACCAGCTAATTAAAGATCCCTTTCCCTTCGCAAATGCCAGTTTCTTGAGACAGATGATGGCTAGGAGATGATGGCTTTATCTCTGCTCTCCAGCAGAGAAATAAGAATAATCATCTAGTAAAAACAGGATAGACAAGACCTGATACATACATAAAATTAAACAAAACCTTTGCAGAAACCTTACATTTTACTTTAAAACCAAAGCAAACTCTTTAGGTTTCCTAGTACTTCTTAAAAATATGTAAAAGGCAACATAGTTTTGCCTTGTTTTCGTGTCACTCTCTAGATCTCATCGGGATTTTACTATGGCAAGATAGGCAAATCCCAGTGACAAGAACATGCCATACAAAAAGCACAGGATGTGTTGAACTTTAAAATTTACTAATGCTGACATTCTGGCCTTACCAGATATTAATAAAATTACAAGAGTGTGGGGTGAAGGTATTATACCTGGTCATGGCTGGCTTCAATGGAGCTTCCGATACCTTGGAAAGTCATCTGCACAGGAGACAGTGTCAAACAGGTCATACATTCTTTGCCATTTTGTCTATCACTGTAGTGTACCTATAACAGAATAACATACGTAATCTGCTAAACAGCAGGTTTGTACAAGGGAGTCATGCTAAAATACTGTCCCTTTTCAACAATTTTGTAAGAAGAATTCCAAACATTTACATTGAATTCATCTTTAACATAACACAAGAAGTGTGCAAAATATTCTAGGTAGTCACATACTGAACTGGGGCCAAATTTTCTGATATGTCTGTTGAATAGTTTCTGAAGTGCTGTGTTCTTCAGTTTCTGAGACCTCTGAGACTAAATTCAAGATGTTGTATCTATACAATTAGAAAAAGCTAGTTTTAAGTTATAGTTTCCGGACTAGATGTCATTTTAACAGCATTTTGTAGCTTAGTTATAAAACATCCACGTTAATCCTTATGCTTCCAAAAACTTGGCAATAATACTTAAAATTTTTCAATTGTAATTCCATTTCTACTAAAATCCACTATCTCTTTTGACATGGCTAATATTCCATATTTGATTTTGTAACTAAATGAAAATGACATATAAATGGAGAAGAATTAACCTTCTTGAGATGTCTAGGTTATCATTTCTTAAGACTAACTCAGTCCCTATTGATGTCAAGATGTGTATGTTGAACATGAATCTTGCATGAAATACAGAGGAAGACAGTGCCTCTACTTGAATTGTCTCCCTTTCAACTTCCCTTCAGATAGTGCTTAAATCCCCTAAAGGAAGGATGGATTTCAATACGTTGAGACAAAATGAAATTAAATGTTGCCATTGTTTCATTATTAAGAACAGGTTGCCACTCATGCTGAATTGTTGAAATAATACAGTTCTCTGCGTAGCTCCTGGTTTCCAGAAAAGCAGATCAACCACTTTGTTCTACAGAAGAGGCGGAATTTAGTTTATGGTGGTAATTTACATTTGCTATGTGACCCCTGTCAGAAAGAGAAAACTAGATCAGCTCTGCTGGAGACAGACCTTTTAAGTTAGTATCTATTTACAGCTGTAGAGCTCTCAGGCAAACGTTACATGATAAAGCCTAATCTTGACATTTAGGCTACAAAATTAAACTTCATTATTTCTGAAGGCAACTAGGAACCATATTGAAGTTACTCCTATGGAAATGATTTAGCAATGTATTTGATACTTCAGTGTACACCATAGATACTGAATTCCCTGTGCCCAACTCTTCTTTGTCACAGGTGCAAACTGGGAACACTTCAGCTGAAACAAAACCAGTGCAAAACTGGCTGAGTGAGAGGGAAACCAAGCCTCTCCTGTATTTCGGAATTACTTAGTACTGACAACACATCAAAACAGTGGTTGCTGTAGCTAAAAGTAAGGTACAGAACACAAAATTCTTGTACCTTGTATAGAAATATTGATTTCATTCAGCCCTTCTTATTCAGCCCTTCTTAAACCTTTCTGGATTATCCCTGTCTCTCTTCCTCTCAACCCTCACAATATGTGCCTAGTAAATTGCTTGTGGCTCTCTGCCAGAAAAGCCATACTACTTACTTAGAAACCACCAGGGGCCCCTTCACATATACAATGGTTTAACTGATTAATTGAGAGGTATGAAGGTATGAAATTTGGCTCACAAATATAAACTGAAGTTCTTTAAATCTCAGGGAATACTGTTATGATAAGGACTTATAAAGCTTCCACAACTGTGGTATCTGGTTGCAAAGGTTGATTCTGTACTGCACATATGGAAAAGAGGCAAAATCTGGTAACTGAAAATACATGTTGTAGAACACAGATGCAAAAATGGAAAAATGGCATTTTCTGAAATGCATAGCATGTTTGTATATGAATAAGGTTACACTTCAATAAAGTCACTGGAATAAAGAAAGGTAAACAAGCTGAAAGAACAAGAGATATCCATAGGAAAAAATGTGATTAGTATCACATGACATTATTATCTGCAATGGTAGACTTGATCCACACCCCATTTCGAGTCCCACATTGAAACTGCAATGAAGTCAGAATTTTGGTATCTTTCTAGGCCTAACTTTTCCAAAGGAATTTCATTGTGCACTTTTGGCCCCATCTGAATGTATCAAGGCCACTACTTTGTAATTTCTTAGAAAACAGTCCTCTAATTACCTCTTGTCCTGCTGAAGCTCTTCAGTTGAACCAAAATAAACACTTTCTATGTGAATGATACCAATCATGGTGTAAAAAAACGGAAGACTGGTTTTCGAACGGGGGACAGAATAAAACATTGTCCTTTCATGAAAACTCTGTAATCTACAGATCTGCGCAGTCAACAGAAACATTCAGATTTCTTCTACATTTGGCACGCGTATGTGCAATTTCCTGGTGATCTTGTTTTATAAGTCCAGCTGCTACATTCTCAAACTCTCTATTTTATTCCTTTCTTCTTCATGTTTACCTGTGATCCAAAGTTTGGGTTCTTCTGTCAACCAAGAGTGCCTGGTATTTACCTATTTGAGCAGAATGTCCAAAACAGGTACTCAGAAAGAAACTATAGTTGCTGAATAGTTATCAAATAGTCTGAATAGCAGCAGATGCTTCTAGGGTTTTAGAAAGCAGTATGTTGCAAATATTTCAGTTTGTATGACCATGCTATTATAACTAAGCATGGGAGGAATTTGAACATCTACAGAACTAGTTTAAGAACATCATTATCATCTAAGGCAGGAGAACACGAAGTCACAGCCAATACTTGATTCAGTATCTGCACTGAAGGAGAAGCAACTGAAGACTGGCTAAGCGCTCCAATAGTGATTATGTGGCCATTATTGAGATTCACGATGACAATAATACCTCTCTAAGTTTCTCAGTGCCTTAAGAATCAAGAGTGCTTAACTACAGCTTATCTCCACAATAACTCTGTTACGCAGGTAAGGACATTTGGTGGACAGATGTTAAATGACTCATCCAAATTCACTTGGCACTGGCAGGAGTGAATAGCAGTGCTGGGATTATAAGCCATCATTAAGGCCTCTGGCCTAACCACAGTTGGTCATTTTCCCTTTCCATATATTACAGAGGCAAAAATAAGAGAGTTATGAAAATAATTACTATCTATGTCCGGGACTTCATTTTCAGGCTTATATGTTTTTATATAAGTTTTTTTATATAAGTTTTTATATGTACCCATACTACAGACATCTGTATGCTGGTATTTTACAGACCAACATTAGGAAATAATGGCCAGCATACAGATGTCTGTAGTACGGGTTGTGTAAGTTTCTGAGTAAAATGCAAGACTGCAGTCTCAGACTGTTATGAGTGATTTACACGTAATTCTCCTGCAAGGTATGTCTACACAGCATAAAGCAGTGCCACAACAACGAGATCCTGGCAATAACTCTAAATAAGCCTGCTCATTTACTGAAAAAGCATACAGCACTGCTAGCTTTTCTCCTGGGTAACTACATACATGGAGTACCTGACATAAATCAAGTATAACCAGCTGAGGAATCCCAAACAGAGCACTCCATTGTGCTGTGTGGGCACGGCACAAAATCTCTGTGTGCGAAGCGCTAAGTGCATCCTGGCCTTCAACATAATGAAATAAATCCTAGAACTACAAGCACATGCCATGGATTTACTCTTGCATGTATGCTTTCATGGTCGATATTCTCAGGAGATGTAAACGTATACCCTTTTCAGAGATTGCTTCAGTCAGGAACAAGATGTATGGAATGAGCATGTATGGAGGGGTACTACTAACTGGTGAATGTATATAGAAATGTATGCGACGGTCTGAAACCACCTGACAACTACGCTGAAATTCGGCCCTTGTTTTTAATATTTTAAATTACTGAAGTGATGCAAATATTTTGGTGGACATTTATAGCTTCACATAAAGGAAGATATAAGATGAATGTTTACAATGTTACAACTGAATGTGGAATGGCATAGCCAAAATTCTCAACCTTATATCTTATTTTATAAAGGAAAAACTAAATTAGACTGATAAAATTGCATAAGAAATTATATTTAAGGTTACTTTTATCATGATGCTACTCCAAAAGTGGAAAATCTCTCATTTATATAGAGATGCCACTTGAATCCATCTTTACTATAATACTCTTCCCTATGTGTAAGTGTTGTTACCGAAACTGTATATTGCAGGATTTGTCTTGCAATAAGCCACTTTAACACATTGGATCAATATGCCATTTCAGATAATGGTCATAGTTAATCTGCATAAATTATTCTGTAAAAACAATATCCCTAATTTCAAGAAAGGGATAGTCTGCTGGTCTTCAGTGGGCACTTTTGAATTTCAACACCCATCCTTTTGCAAGAACAAGGGCTACAGCTTGCTGATGCACCACTGAGAAATGCAAGAGACCTGCTATACTCCTACACAGAGGTTAAGCTTAACTATCATATACTAAACTACTGTTAGAAATGACCTAACTGTGCATTAACAAGAGACTGAGGGGAGCAAAAATAAAGGCTACGATTTTCACACACTGCTGCTTAGATGCTCACAGTTTGAAACACATCTTCTGTCTGGCCAAACATTTTCTTTCTTGAACCTTTATTAGCTTAAAAAACTGATATGAATTACGAAAAGAAAGAAGTCATCTCTGACACTGGAGTTTATGTTTCCAAACCAAAAACTACTCTGAGTCAAAGCACCAGCAGGAGTCTTAGAATGTTAGACAGAAATAAACTAGGTAATAAAATGCCATTATGTTCAGCAATGCACAAATCTTCTGGACTGACAAGCCTGGACTATATTGTTAGAACAAAGGATAGTATTGCTTTAAATTTTCCCCTTAAAGGGAAAGCATCCAATTTAGTCCTGAATTTACAGAAGAATTTCCAAGATTTTACTTAAGTTGCTCTGGATTTACAGTGACAAGCAAACCAGAATGGGCTCAAAAATCAGATGCTAAAATAGTAACTTTGACTTGGAGAAGAGTCTCATGAAACACTTTCCTTCCTTTAGATTCCAGTGAAATGCTTGTCTTTTCCACATTGGTCTTTTACCTTCTTCTTTCTGTTGCTCATCTACTGTTAGTCACGTCATCTACTAAAACAAAAAAAAAAGAAAAAAATCCTGTTTGAGCCTAACTCCATTTAAAGCATGTTTATTGGTGAAGAAATACTCCTGCCACAAATATAAATTAAATATACTTGCTCATTTCAACTGTTTTCTCACAGCTAATTTTAGGAGCTTTCCCAGTATAGTATTTTAGTACTTAAAAGAGTGAATCTTCGTATTATTCATAGAGCTTTCCTAACAAATAATAGATTAGTCTCTTCAGACATGGAGCAGCATGACAGATATTCCAAATATCACGTTACATTCTTACTACCTGCTTTACAGTTCCAGATATTTTACTTGTGAGAGAAGAACCAGAGAACGGTAAAAATAAAAAAATACAATTGGCAAAAATCCTGCTGTATGAACAAAGTCTTCAATGAAAAGTTGAAGCACAGATACAAAAACCAAGACAAAAAAAGTGTCAGAGATGAAAAAAATAAGACATACAATAAGAAAAAAAGCATTGAATCAAACTGTTTCCTGCAATGCTGGAGTTTCTTGATGTAATGCGATTACTAAATATAGTATTTTACTAATCTCGGCAGGGAGCTGGCTAACTGCATGCCCGTCAGATGTTTTTAATGGTCACCCCCTGTGGAACAAATCTAAGGAGTGCATGAAAAACACCCACATTTTAAAAAGCCCCCTTGCTAGATCATTAAGGAAAGATAAAGGCCTGTACATTTGGCTGTGATATATAACACAATCATTGTGTCAAGAAAACATACGTTTGATTAGTGTGCCTCAGGTTCATTAATCGCTGTGTCTGCTTCACAGCAGTGAGCAAAGTTTCTGCCGTAGCTACTGCATAGAAGGGTAAAGACACTCGGTAGCTGGTAGACTGATAGTTCAGCAGTAAATCTTGAGCTATTCCAACATGCCTCTCTCTTACAGAGTTTGAATAGCAGCTGTATCATAGTCTTAAATCTTCACTAAAATACAGTCCCAGGGTTTAGACTAAGAAATAAGCCATTACTGTACCATAAATATGTAACAACAAGCAGACTAAAGGCCTTGTCACCTGTTACTGTGGTAGTATTTTACGTTCCTGACTACAGTAGAGCAGAAACTTGACATTTATAAAAACACATGAAGCACAAATGAGAGTGAAAAAACTTACTCGATGCAGTCTCCACAAAGAACTTACAAATATCTGCTAAATGAAGAAGTCTATTATCTGAGCCAAAGAAGCTTGTACGTCCTTATTTTTCATGCTATTTAGATATCCTCTGAATTCAGAGCTCCTGTTTCAGTGATGGGAAAGCTGCTCTCAGACAAGCAAGGGAGACCCAGCTCTGTTCTACCTCTGGATGTGATATGTGGTTCCAACTAAGAGAAAATTAGCTAATGATACTGGTAGAGGATAATCAGTACAGTAAGTTGCTTACTGTTTACCTTCCATCTGTTAAACCTTAACTCAGGTATGTATTTATAAAGATAGTGTTCCCGTGGAGCACATGCAAACTCAGCACCTATATTTTCAATGGCTGGCATTCAAGGGTGTAGAGAGAACTATTTATCTCATACAAAAGCTAAAATCAGGAGATTCGACATGGCTTCCTACAAGAAATTCATACTTACTTTGAAGAGTACCTTGTTACCCTGCTCACTTCCTCTATTCTATAACTATGTTTTTTTTGTAGACATAGTAAGAGAAGAGTTTAACTACAGTGACCTAAAACACTGAATACAATCTTCCTCCCAGAAAACGAATAAGAAAAACTTGATGAAAAAATAATTCAGAAATAAAACCACTCTAAAGCACTACAAAATAAGATAAGTTATACCTGACATGGTTTTTGCAGAAACAACTTGTCTGACCCTGATCCATTCACCCATAACTATTCAGGTAAACACTGCATTTCTGGAAGAGAAGTTGAAATTAATTTTATAATTCACAGTCAAAAGAAATATGAAAAACTGGCAATCCTGGGATTTCCTATTTTCAACACGTGACCTAAAAAACCCAGGGAGGTAAGGGAGTTTGTGTTCTTCTAATAAAGTACATAGAGGACAAGTATGGTACGGAGTATTTGTGGAAGAACTTTTGTCTTGGGTATTATCCTGAACAACTGACTAAAGGGAGAGAGAAATTTGGTTAGTTTGGAGAGAGATAATAGTTCAGGCTTAAAACCACTTTATAGCAAAAGCATGAATGGATATGTTTTCACATACGCTCTTTTTCATTATGAAGTTTGCTGAAAAGTCCGATGCTGGTGCAGACACTTGTTTTGCACACTAACCGAGATACCTAGATATAGGGCAGTATGCCACAAGAATCACCTAATCCTCTTTAATTAAAAGAGGAAACAATCATTTCTCTTCTGAACATTATTCTGCCTCGTTGTCCTCCCAGTTCTAAACAAGACTGAAGGAGACAACAGACAAAAAAAACACTTGGCTTTAGTCACAGAGAGGGGAGTAAATTGGAACTCTTTTCACCTTTACCTGTTGCTTCTATTTTTAAAGATTTTTGCTAGGGAGCTGAGTTCCCTTACTATCACTAAAAGTGAACCTCACTCTGCTATGAACTCAGCACCGCACCTTTACTTTTTTGCCAACCGAAACTTCCAGTCTTTCAGTTTTGGCTGTATTCCAAGTCTGGGTCCTTCGCTAAGTTATCAAGGCACGTTAGGATTTACATAGAAAGGTTCTGGCAGGAAATGCAGCCCAGTGCGTTTAGTGCTGCCTGCAGTATTGAGCAAAAGAGATCCTGATAGCTTTTAAGCTTTCACATACACAAACCCCCTAAATTCTAAAAATCGTTTTGAAAATCTAATTCACATTTTTCCATGGATCAAGTTACACACAAGGATATGTGGGAGGATATCAAATCGTTATTTGCAAGGTGCCAAGGAGAAAAGCTAAAGTATTACCAAGGTGACATCCACACCACACCTGGGGACCCACACTATGCCATTAACCTTCTTTCCTTTTAGAAAAAGAAAATAAAAAGAAGCACCTGGCTTCTTCTAGAGGCAAGAAGAGTAAAACTTCACCAGCACTTGAAAACAGGGCTTTCTTCCTCGTAAGAGGGAGAGAGGTAACACTGGCCAGAACAGAAGAAAGCTAGTTTAGACAGAATTCTGGCCAGAATCCACCTACTTGGAGAACTCCCATTAGAAAATTTACTGCTCTTTGTAGCTAGATTTGCATTTGTTTTCATAATTCTGCATACTCTTAATTCAGAAACATTCTTCTTGCAGCAAATACTACCTCCTAAAACCGTGCTCTGTGAATGAATATGCTAGGTTTCCAGACTTGCATACCAATTAATTTTTTGCAGAATGACTACTACTATTTTGACTTTCTTTTGAGGTTAAAATAGAACAATATGGACTACTTGGTCTATAGTCCCCAGAAACATTTCTGAAATAAATAAAAACTAATAAAACTACCTGTAGATTTACCCTGGGTCACTGCCATCAACTGTGGTACTGTCTACTTTCCCTCTGAAGTTAGTTGATTAAAAAAACCCTTGTAAACCAGAATGTGATGAAGTCCAGGCGTATTCATTTCTACATCAAGCTCTCTCAAGAACAATTATTGCTATCGGCTTGTTCTGTTTTATCTCTCCTTTTATTTCATATTCCCCACGTTTTCCTACATTTGGTTTTTCATGTATACATTAGAGTTTGGAAACCTTGAAGCCCTTACCTACAAAACACAGCCATTTTAAGTAAAGTTGATTTTCAGTGTAGCAGGACACCTGGAAGTTTCTGAGAGCCAGGTAAGGGCTCTCAATTAACAAGCAGCCTGGTGTTGTACAAATCAGAGATGCTATCAAAATTAACAATAAAATTCTAACTAACCTGCTGCTTTTCCTGGGAGAAAAGAGTCATTCCCTCTTAATACAACAAAAATAACTGTTGCCTGGAACAAATGGGGAAGTTTTGTAGCAAATAACCTGATAAAAGCGTATAAATTTTCTTCAGAGCACAATGACTTTAAGTTCACAGGGATAAAAGGAGTTCTCCTGTTTCCTGACTTCTGCCCAGTGGCACACAACTGATACCAGTGATGTGTAAAAAGCTTTACTAGTTTTGATTGGGATGGAGCTATTTTTTCACAAAGGCTTGTACAGCTGCATGTTTTGGCTTTGTGACCAAAACAGCGTTAATAACACACCAATGTTTCAACTATTGCTGAGCACTACTTGCACAGCATCAAGGCCTTTTCTGCTCCTCACGCTGCCTCACCAGTAAGCTGGGAGGGGACACAGCTGACCCCAACTGACCAAAGGGATATCCCACACCTATGACATCCTGCTTAGTGATACAAGCTGGGCAAAGACAGAAGGAGGGAGGGAGGGAGGAAGGAAAGGAAGGGCGTGTTATAGTACGAACCATTCCCAAGCAATGGTTATGTGTGACGGAGCCCTGCTTCCCTGGAGATGATTGAGCACCTGCCTGCCAATGGGAAGTACTGAATAAATCCCTTATTTTGCTTTGCTTGTACACACAGCTTTTGCCTGTATCTCAACCCATGAGTTTTCTCATTCATGTCCTTCTGATTCTTTCCCTTAGAAAGAATCTCCCTTGGCAGTCAGTGTGCGGCTGTGTAGTGCTTAACCTGCCCTCCAGGGTTAACCCACAACAAGAGCCCATAGTAATCTGAACATCAGGCAATAGTTTCTTAATTGGTGAAAGTGCAAACTTTATATTAGAAAAAAAATGTGTCCAGAAGAGACAGAAACGGAGATAACAAGGGCTTTGTCAATAATTTCTAAAGTGTATATAGTCCCTGTGGGTAAGAAACAAACATTGCTGTTGAGTTTATTGTACTGGCTATTGAGCATGACATAGTACAAACCCACAGGAAGATAATACCCTCTGCAAAGGGAAGGGCCAGATTTCAATATTTTCAGTGGTGACAGACAACATCATTCCACACGTAATTTTACAGACACTAATCTGACCAAAGAGCAGGTACAATGCTAGTAAACTTGAATAAGACCCAAGGCACCAAACCAGGAACAAAACACTTGATTCCACAGCTTGTTTTGCAGAAGCAGGTATTGATAATACACAGCAACTCCTGATCTATTTCAAGGGGTTTCATGAGATATGTGTTATTAATTCCCACTTCCCTTTGAGTATTAACATTAAGGTGAATCAGCTGATCACAGTTCCCGCTGGGTCTGACTGTACACTACTATTTTAGAACAATTTCACTAATATTTGCAGTCTGGTTAGTCCTGCTGGGAAAGAAGTCTCCAGAGCCTTGCAGAGGGAGGGGCAGGGTACAGATGAACAGTTATATACACAGAACTACAGGGGAGCCTCATTTCAAATATAGATGAAACAGTATATTTGCTTTAAAAGCCTTATTTCAAAAGTATTCTCTAACATTACTCTGCAAACATTTTTATTTTTTAATATCCTATTTTTTCCTGATTTTTTGAGATAAGATCTTCTTCAAACAAGCATTTATAAAAACTTTTTGCTGACACAGCCTTCTAATGCATTTTACTTTAATAATGCCAGGAAGCTTGATGTTATAATTTCAAAAGCTTCCTTTAATAGTAGGGTTTTTTTTCCAATTTGAATGAGTGATGAGACTTTTGCACTCCCCAGAACTAGCCCATTTGCTGAGATTTCAAATCCAAGCTGATACTGGCCACAAACTTTTCTGCAGTCAACACGTTCAAGGACAGAACAGTATCATGCAGATTTACATTCTAGCTTCTAGCACTTGCTACAACGTCCCTTATAGGCTTTAGCTGAAAACTCGCCAAAACATACCTTACAATTCATTCATCTGCAGGCAATATTTAAAATACACTCTCTCTGACAAACAACACTAGAATGACAACTATATTTATTATAATAATTCACTGCATAGAACCCTTCCCCACAAAACACGGTAAAATTTTACTTATTTTTTTTCTCAAAAGTGACTTGAGGCAATCTGAGGAAAATCACATCAGCCACTCATGACTCACAAGAGATGGTTTGGGTTTTGTTCATTTACCACTGCTTGGCTACATTTCACCCCTAAGTAAACGATCACTCAAACACAATCACTACAGAACAATTTAACTTCTCAAACATCTGTAGTGTAGACTCAGCAGATAATTACTGAGGAAGAGCGGAGGTGAATGACATAGTGGGGGGCCATTTTATCCAAAGCAGTGAGTCACAAGAAAGGCTGAAAGAAGCAAAGAGAAGTTGCTGTTTTCTATCCTGAAAGAGTAATGGAAAGGAAAACAACCACCAAAAAAGATCATCTGTTGTAAAACTAAGACAGGACATTCAGGGTGGGAAGGTAGTCTATAGCCCATCAGAGACCCAGAGAAAGGAAACAGCCACTGATTTTCTGGGAAACCACAGAAGCTTCATTTTAATGCACTGCTTCAAAGCCCTCAAAGCTTTCACCCCCATCACAGCACTCTTGTTGGTCTCTTTTCATTTGCTTCCCTTGGCCTCCTCAGCTGGGAGATTCTGCTTAGAACGAGATCATAGAATCACAGAATGGCTTGATTGGAAAAGACCTTTGAAATCATCAAGTCCAACTGTACCTGTCCACTACTAAACCATATCCCTGAGCACTTCATCCACCCATCTTTTAAATACCTCCAGAGACGGTGACTCAACCACCTCCCTGGGCAGCCATTGCACTGCCTGATCACCCTTTTCGGTGAAGAAAACTTCCTGATCTGAACCTCCCCTAGTGCAAGGTGAGGCAGACAGATGTGATACTGAGCATTTCTCAGAATGCTATCACCTTACTTTCACTCACCAGAACAACAGAAATTCCCTTTACTGTAGCAAAATAGTCAATGAGGAATGCTTGGGCTTTTTTTTCCTGCTTATTTTTCTCCCTAACCTTGCAATCTGTACCAATAAATTTTTGCAATTTTCAAAGCCAATTCAGAGATCTGTGTTCTTCAAGAGGACATTCTGGTAAATGTCTTGCTGTAGCCTTTTTCTTATTTATCATGATTTTTTATGGGAACGTGACGAGTCTATGGAAAATGTCTAAGTGCAGTCCTGATGCCCAAATCCACAAGTAGTGTGTCAATCCCTTGTCTTCAGAGATGTAACATTTTGTACAAGTAAATTATGTTATACTAACTCATATTGAAGTTTATAAAAAAAGAAACATCCCAGTGTGCTGGCAAAGATGGATGAAAGTTCAATTGAAAAAAAAATCCTGCTTGCTAATGGAAGATAAAAAGAAAGACTGAAAAGAGAGAAGTTGTTGCTTTTACTGAGCTAAAAAACAGCTCCAGAGGTAAGAAAGAAGGAAGGAAACAGCTCTAACATATTATGTATATTTTGCTGAGTCATGTAACAAACAAGAACTAACGAAAGGAAAGCTGTTTCCATCTGGTGAAGTCCAATGAACTTTAATTTAACTAAGTAAGCAACATTTCTTAATTGTGACCTCCTTTGGAGAAGAACTTTTGAATTGAAGTTGTTATTTCAGCCATCATCAGTGAGCCTGCATACTTAAGACACAAAATGTTAATGAAGATAAAGTCAATTGCATCAAATTTCAAGATACAAAAGTTGTGATGTGTTGACAATAATTTATAAACCAATTATTTCCTTCAGTTTTAACCCTGAATCCCTTGTTCATTCCCTTTGTATTAAAAATTACCACAGAACTGAAATACAATTTTCATGACTGTGTCTAGATTTGCTTAAGAAAGAGTTTCAGGCCCAAACTCTTCTTTATTAAAAAGACTAGAAACTCTTTAACTATCACGAACAGTCTGTCAACCAGTCCTGACAGTGCATTTAATATTGGTCAAAGAGAAAGAGATCTTGGGTAAAAGCAGGGTTGGGACACACAAATCTTCGCAAATTCAGGTGGGACGGATGCAAAGGTCACCCTCCATCCTCTACTTGGGAAGCCAGGCAATAGTTCTGTGCTGCTGCACTAGTTAGCAGTCACAGCTCAATCTGACGGAGAGCAGGAATGGTCTCAACATGGCCGAGGTTATAACTGACAGCTGTTTCACACTCACCCCTTTTTACTCTTCCTGTCAGCGACTACATCCTTCAGTGAGAGCAGTGATCAGACACTGAGGAAAGCACCATTATCAGTCACACCAGAATGATAATCCATAGCACGGGAGGACACATCTGCTTCAGATAACACAGTACAGGGTAGAAGTCTAAAAGGTATGTATGACTGACTTCAGGCGATGAGTACATAGTACGGGGCAACAGCCCAAACTGACTAAACACTACGTAGGGCATCCAGTCTTACAAGTGAACTGTAAGTCAGGTATCGATCTGCAGAGGTGTTTATGAAAATACCAAGAAGTATCTACATTTTTGGATTATTCTACACCTCTAAATGACTTGTTATTAGCGTCCATTGTGCCTGTGACAATTTTGAAAATGCTGTTTATGTGCTTTTTAAAGTTTGACCTTCTCCAAGACATTTGTGATTACGAAGAGATCAGACGCAAACTATAGCTCTTTCCTTGAAATTCACTGAGGGTTGCATTTCCCTCAAATTTTCCACATATATATATGTCAGCAGTGAGATCCAAGCACTCTAGACTGATTTCCAAATCCGGCTTCCAACAAAGCAAAGCAAGTGTTTGTTTTGTTTAAAGCCACTGTAGGGAAAAGTTTGAGCTCAATGTCTGTCCTCACACAAAACGTGGAAATTTAGTTTAGGCCCACCTCTGCCAGCAATTCAAAACCACAAGCTGACATGTATGTGCTGCAAGGAAGCCTGACTCTAGTGTGTGCAGGACCTCTCCTGTATATGCAGTCACTCAGAAACATACTGTTACACTACTGGTTGGGGAAGTGAGAAACACTTAGGAATGCCCAACAAAACAACATTTAAATCCATCACCGTATAAAATGAAACAATCACCAAACAAATGTGGAGTGGAAAACAAAAAGAGAGATAAATTGCAAAACCATTGCAATCAAAGAACTACATTATGTAGACACTATGTCCTGTGTGAGGTTTTATTATGTAGTTACTATGGAAAATAAAGTTAAGATCTCCAAGTCCTGCCAACGTAGCAAGCCAAATACAGCTGCAGCCACACACCAGGACTGACTGTGGGCACTCAATCTTGGCTTTTTAAATTTCGCTATCTTTGCTTCATGGAAACTCCCAGGAGAATCTCCTATGGGACTACCTGCAACTTGTGTTTTACCTCAGTAAAAACTGGAGACTCAGATTATTCATGTGTAAACAGCTTCTTCAATTTAAACAAACATGAATAATTCACTGCACTTAAATGGTCATCAAAAATAACTTTCCTAATCTAGTTAAAAAAAAATGGCCAAAATACCACAAAATACCATTTACGATTTTATGGAAGCAGAATTTTCCTTTAAACAACCTCCAGGCAAAGTCTTCAAAACAGTTAACTGGCAGATTGCATTCATAAATATGAAGCAAGCACTAAAAATGCTTTATTCAGCGTTTGTAAAGGCTTGCTTGAAGTACTTGTGTTTAATTATCACTGCTAATTTGAAGCCTGAGCTTTGTAAGTATCCAAGTTAAACACGTGTTTTCAGTGACACTGAGTTGCTGCTTATGAAATACCTTTAGAATAATAACATAAAAATGTAATTTTCTAGTACTTTTCCACACATTGGTCCCAATAACTCTTAATATTAAGGGCTTACAACAGAACATGGCTGAGATGATATACAAATGATTAGAAGAACTAAATAACCCCATTTTAAAGACGTGTCCCCTGCAGCTAAAGAAGTTCAAAAAACCCATTCAAATAAGCAAATACCATTTTTTCACTTTTACAAATGAAACATCATATGAGTATTTATTGATTTTTTTAAAAAATTCAAAAATACATTGTAACAGAACAGAATGTATACGTTCTTCAATGAAGGACAAAACTATGTTTATCATCTGGACCAGAATACAAATACATGCTAAGAATTTAAAAATCATTTTGGGTCATTCAGGAAACATGAAACAAGCTAGCTGTTTGCAAATGCAGTAGTTTTCTGCTTTGTAAATATGCCTGAGAAAGTTAACCTGTAAATAAATCTGCTTTTAAACTCTTAAACACAAAGAGCTTTCCAGGCTGAAATGGTGAAGAGACCTGTGATATGCACCTGACAGGCCACTGAGCCATTTCCCACAGAGATTCTGTTCACTGCTCCACCTCAGCTCAGCCACCCAGCAGCGGCAGAGTTTCACATCGATACCAGGCTTATTCAGACGAGGTGTTAAAAGCATGCTAAGATGATGAAAAATCATCAGTTACATATACAGTGGATAGATGTTACTGATCAAGAATCTCTACCAAACTTCTTGGTTTGTATCAGGGCCAAGTAAAAAGTAGTAGTCTCTCTTATGGATGAAATGGATTAAAATTTTTGGCTCAAGGTAAGACCCTTTAAAAACATTTTCTACAAAAGCATCTAGGATCAAATAATGAAAAAACCCAGGAAAAATACAACCAATCATTTTACAGTAACCACATATTGTAGGCAAGTAGGAATCAAAACAGTAACATAAATTGTGCATCAGTTCTATGAAAATAAAGTGTTACTAGTAGACACAAGCAAACTGACAAGATGTGAAAGCGAGCAGTGAAAATTTCACGTATTGAATTTCTTTTCATCAAAAATCATCTGTTTCTACTACAGGCAGGCAACAAAAGAACTCAGAAAAACTGAATTCCTATTAGCAGCTTAACTACTATGGTGAGGCTTAGACTTTTACCCTTTCTTGCATCAAGAGACATTTAAACTAATGACTTAAGAATGACATTTTAAAAATTAAAACCAAAAGAAAGCTGAATGTACATTTTAGACAGAAACAGCATTAGGTCAAATGCACAACTGGTGATATCAGATGTTTGCAAACATAATTTAACTATGCTGCTTATGCCAACAGAACATCTGATGCTATGTCTTGAATTCTAGCAGCCTATTTTAAATCACTTCCAACAACTGCAAACTTTGTAAATTACATGGGCTTTGATAAAAAAAATCATTATTACGCACGCAAAAATTCTAACAGAAACCTCCCGTTTCCAGAATTTGGTTACACGATCAAATGACATATGCTAGAACATACGAAATCAACTTTTCCAATGAAACAGATTCACAACTCTTAAAAGAAAAAAAATCCAAACAAAACAAAAGAAAAAAAAAAAGCCAAAAACCTATGACAGGAAAAAGAATATTCCTACATAGCGGGTCCTATGCTCCGATGGTGCAACACAGTAAAATGAGCTACTATCCATTTATGCACGTACTGGCGACTGGGAAGAGGCTTCCTTTTCCTAACTTCCACACTGCAGCAATGACTGGATGTACCCCAGACCCTGTAACTGTCTTATAAAACATAGGGTATTTGCCATCACTGGATACAAATCATCAGTGCTGAAGGACTCATGTGCTGACCCAGCATGGTATATCTTACATTCCCTAGCATTTACTGTGATGTCAAAAACATTCTGCATTGCTCTGACACCAGGTCTGGTCCTAGGCTGCACCTTCTGATCAAAACGTTTTTCTACAGGTTACACTGAAAGAGGTGCAAGGTGGGAAGCAGAGTAATGGCTTTAAAGACCAGAAGACAAATACAAAGTTAAGGTGGTGCGCCAGTACTTCTTCTGGATTAGAGCTGAAGAGAGAAAGCAATACCAGAGCTATATGTAAAGCTTCTAAAGCTCAAAGAAGTGCAAGTAAAAAAGCATAATTTAAGCCTCTAATTACTTAAGGAGAGTAAACAAAGGAAAGATGGCCTGCAAAATGAGAGGAAGGAACATAAAAGTAAGAAGCAGAGGATATGTATATTGGTGCAGGGTTGTATCTCCTGGACCCAGAAATTGCCTTGGACACCAGCTAATTTTACAAGATAAGTTACACGTATGCCCACATTCAAGAGGGCGAGAGCGAAACCTTGATGGCAATGCTATGATTCTGGCTGAAGAGCTTCATTTTCCCCTTCCCATACCTGAAAGCCTTGAATTCTTGCCAAATACTCCAACTGTTTTGAAGGCTGCACTGCAGAACAAGGGGAAGCAGGAGATATTCCTTTCAGACCTATGGCTTCAGCAGTTGGGGATGTTCCATTCATGAGAAGTTCCCTGGCAATCGTAGCTGTGCTATTTGATGTAGGAGATATGCTGAAGAAAGAGCTAGAAGTCTGGCTCATTTCTTTGGACGACAAATAGCTTACAGTGGTACCAGGGGCTGATTTGTTGCGGCTTGCTTCCATCTCTTGATAAACATCAGGAGAGAGATGGAGTATTCCCTTTGGTGCTGAAAATAAAAACAAAGAATACTGTCATTACTCTAAAACAGGGTTGATGTTTACACAACTTTCATTAACATATTTTGCAGTGGAAATAAAGTATGCATTCAGAAGCAGTATCCTTTTTCCACAGTAACTGTAAATGAAACTGCATAACTTATTTAGAAACAAAGCACATCTGTAATGCTCTTCTTTCTTTTCCCCCACCCATTTTAAGAAGGTACAAACCTGGACTTTGAAACTGGCTAGCACAGAATACACATGAAACATCTACAAACCACAAGGAACAGAAACTACTTCAAAACAGTAGTATGGTCGTTGTTTGACTAGAGTCTTCTGCCTCCTACCTGATACAATAATTTAAGCTGCTATTTCACAAATAATTTAAACTAGCCAATGTCAGCACTGTCACCACCAGAAGTACTTCTTTTCTCTCCCACCTACAGCTGCTGTTTTTACTCTCCCGCTGCTCTACTGCTCATGCCAGCACCAGCACCTGTAGAACCACACAGTGATGCTCATGAGAATGAGCTGTTGGAGGCAAAAGGAGGGCAGGTTGGCTTCTTGTGATAGTAGCACTGCGTCAAGTGCTGGCTTCAAGTGTTTGCTGAATTACAAGGCAGCCTGTGCTTAAATAACCTTAAATTGCCCTGCATCCACATTCTTACTGACTCTTACATGACTGGCTGCTCTTCAGTAAAGAGGAATCTATTTATTTAGCTGCATATATGTTATCCTATAGTTTGCAAATAGCAACATCGGACAACATTTATACAGAATGAGGAAAACATGTATGTCTCACCATTAATATCAATAGGAGTGAGGGTAAAGATTAAAAAGATAATTTATGTGAATTACATTTGCATATTTCCAGTGACATGTAGATTAAGGATAGTTTGCCTACACTTCAATATTTTTAATATAGTTTTAGAAAACATCTCAACCCTAAAATTGCTTGAAAACAGGAGACATACTTGATCAGTTTTGCTAATATTCCTGTACATGGAAATGTGCAGAATTATGCTGAAGGAGGCTATTCTTCATATATAATGAAGTATTTGTTGGAAATGTGAGTACACAGTTTGCTGATGTAAGATTAAAACCTCTTTATTATTATTAAATTGAAAAATGAGCTTGAAACGTGTAATTTCATATTAACTGCATACTTTAATCTTCTAGCATATACCTGAAAACAGCATGGGTGAACCTGAGCCACATGGCATTTCCTTCTAGGGATGATAAACCTGTATGTTAACTAATTTAGTAATTCCAAGACAAATCAAGGGGTCCAATGCATAATTTGTCTGCAGCACGTATTAAATTCATCTCACAATGTAGAATAAATTCAAAGAGAAGTAAATTAATTTCCAGTTTCCTAGAAAGGATTCCTCTAATCCCAGTAGTGCAAGTAGTATTTTTAAATAAAACATTTACCTTAAGAAGACTCAAAAAATGCTACCAGTAATTAATATCCTCATTTTCAACTACATGGTTAAAATTGAACTTCCTCATTGCTGACTCAGCAAACTGCTTACAGGTGAATCTTTTAATCAATTTACTCACACATTTGGCGCTTAAATTAATATTGCTCTCAGAGAGTTAGAGCATCAGCTTATGCCATTCTCAAAGACTTATCTATTATCCACCTGACTGCTCTCCCCACTACCTTTGTGGGGATGGGAAGCCTGGTTGGACTCCGAACTCTAATGTCAGAGGTATTTTATTCAGCCTTAACAACTGGTTCAAAAGCCAGTACATCCTGTACTGAACTTTAGAGCTAAGCACAAAGTCAAGACAATGCTATTGGGAAAGATAGAAGACACGGTCCCTAAAATCTCTTTTTCTCCATTTGGGACCATTTAGAATATAACCTTATAGACAACAACGACTGTGCAAATACGCAGAATTATTTTATATTGCGTGATCTCTATAAGATACAAGTGATTCCATACCCTTTTTCTGAGGATATAATCTCCAAGGCCTATCACTGCTCATATATTTACATAGTCTTATACTAGAGAGAGCATGAATGAAAAAATAGATAATACAGCTACTGATAGTCGACATTAGGTAACAAACCCAAATAGCAACAATAATATTGAGTGGCAGGTGTTCACCACCTCCTCAGACCTGCCCATTGTACATCTGATTACTTACAAATGCTTGAGAAACAGAAAAGAAAATTAAACAAATGGTGAAATAATGCATTTGTTTAGAAATAAGATGATATTAGATCCTCCAAATCAATTTTAAAAAAACATAGTACAACATTAACTTAAAAAAAGTTTAAAACAAAGTCCAGTGCTGCAGATGTCTGTTCCATTGATGTAATATTACTTAAAACAAACATTTTACATGCTTTCTCAGCCATTTCACTGTTTTTACACGATCCACCCAAATATTTAACTGCTGTCTTGAACAATGGTTTGGAACTCTTCCAGACTGCTAAGCTTTCTAAATGTTAAAATAACTAATATGCAGCATATGGTGAATAAAAAGATACTGAGCAGAGCATAGAAAACGCTCCTAAAGTACTGACTTTACTCTAATGGTGATGTTAAATTAGTAATAGTACTTTTACACTTATGCACCACCTTTCTGCTAAAGACTTCAAAGTGCTTTATAAGCAATAATTAATTTAAATCATACATTGGCTGTGAGAGGCAGATATTATACTACTATCATTGATTATCTCTGGAAACAAAAGTAGTGTAATATTCAAGACATTACATTAATATAGTTGCAAGCTATTAACTTGTTATATTCAGGGTCTATGTTTCATGAACATGCTTAAAAACTTGTTTTAAAAAGCCAATAAAAACTTGGCCTCTCAAAAACATATATCAAGCATATAATAATTGTAACACTTTATTTTTAATATATTATTGAGGACATTTTTAGTATCATTCCTCACTTGCCTGCTTACTTAATCTCTGTTGAATTGTAGAAGACTGCATATATACAACAGTTCAGAATAGTAGTGAAGATGTTAGCACAAGGCAGAGTATGACATTAACGGAAGAGTAAGTATAAGAACAACAGAACTTCAGAAATTATCTTAATTAGTCTTCAAACAAGGACTATAATAACAAACACTAGAGAAAGAAATACTGTCCTCTAACACCTTTACACATTGCAGGAGAAATCTCTAGGTGAATATTTTCATATTTTTTAAGTCTTTCAGCTAAAAAAAAAATAGGATTTTTGCGTCCACTAAATATTTATCCCATACTAACTGCACCATGCTCCAAAGGTAGCATTGCAATCACTAGGAGTTACAGGATCTACACACTACCATTTAGACCAACAATATTGCACCTTCTGCTGGATATTAGTTTAGAGGCACAGTCATGAAACACGCTACAATAATTTCCATTTATATTATTTAAACCTGTGGGCAAACCTGCTACAAAAATATGCTGGCTAGCTATGCAGTGTAATCACTAACATTTGAAAAACATGTCTTACTCATCCTTGGTGGTAATTGTTACCAGTCTCTCACAATCTTCTGAAGTCTCTGAATACACCATACCAAAGACCTCTCTTACCTAGCAATAGATGTCTTGATCTTCCATTGTCTGCTTTTGCTATCACATATTAGACAACTGCACAACAGTTTAGACTTCAAGGCAAACATACAATTAAGACACAAATTGCCACAACTATGCTTCACAAACTTTCCCTTTCAAGTGTAAATCTCAGTGCTTTGATTCCACTTCCTTTTATAGCAGCAGCAGTAGTGGCAGTCTCCAAAAACCTCTTGGAGCAGTGTTATTTTTATTCCTAACCTAAAGGATCCCTTTGCCTAGGAAGAAAGGGGGATATTTCTAAAAAAGGGGTCCTCCACTGTCTGGACCTTCACTCATTCTGGAGTTCATAAAAAACAAACCTAATCATTGGAGGGACTTTCTGCATGGGGAATGGGGTGAGAAATAGTAACGACTGACAATATTACCAAATGAGCCACAATATAATAAGACTCTAAGAATTGAATTTGCTGATAGAGGGACAGTGACAAGATACCCCAAAGGGATGGGCTACTAAATTAAGAAGAGTACAAAGTGATGACAGGGTTGCCTGCA
The DNA here is from genome assembly GCA_033558185.1 of Dromococcyx pavoninus. Taxonomy (NCBI): domain Eukaryota; kingdom Metazoa; phylum Chordata; class Aves; order Cuculiformes; family Neomorphidae; genus Dromococcyx; species Dromococcyx pavoninus. The sequence goes on from JAUMJL010000215.1 coordinate 186,142, forward strand.
CGCTGATAATGTCACTTAATGTCTATAGCGATATCACTGGTGTCCCATTTTCAATTTTCTATTTCTGTTTAGGAAGATCGGAAAACATGAAAAGCTGGAATATCAATTTTATCATTCAGCTCCACAAGATGACCTGCAGATTCAGTGCTAATTTTCTCTCTATTCTACTTGATCAGCCCTGTAGCAATACTCTTCCTCTGTCTTCACTCAATGACTTCTCCAGGTTTGAGGTCACTCACAGATTTTTCATGTCTCAAAAACACTTGGTATATTTGGTCTGAACCACAACCTTATTCTTTTTCAGAGAACTACAAATTTCTCCCTAGGCTCTCACCTGTCCTACGTGAAAACTATACTTGTTGGTGCATCAGAAACAGTGTCTGGTGGTGTATGATTCCCCTGACACCCTTGAAGCTCATGCTCTTCTCTTGCACTACAGCCAGTGATGTGGGGCACTGACATGAAGAACTTTCAGGTCTTGCGTTACGATGTAAATTAAACCAAGATATAATTCTGTATATGATATGCTCTCAAATTAAGTTTAACACCCAGATATTTGAAATAACCCATCACTGGATGAAGAAAAGATTGTTCATAAAGAAATAATCAGTATTTTCAGAACTGAACAAAATACCCAAAAGACAGTAAACAAAAAGCTTTCTTTCTAATTAAGTTACCTGTAATCACACTGAATGAAGTCTTCTTAGATCGTGCTATTTAAAATACATGGCAAAGTCCTGTGGTACGGCATAAAGCAGGAAAAGATAGACCCAGATCTAATCCTGACTTCATTATTATGTAAGTTAAAATGCACAAAACCTTAAAAGGCATGGAGGACTTTCACATATAATAATTCTTCCACAGAACACTGGTAGGTTCTTGACATGCCCCAGAATATGGCCCATTACAAATCCACTGAGAGCAAAAAAACGAATTTACAAACCCAAATAACTATTTCAATAGCAACCTTGAAAAATGCAAATATTATAAAAAGAAATCATCTTATATACTGCTTACTGTAGAAGCCTATTTACATACTAGAATATTTTCAAATTTTGTTTTGTCGCCACAGTAGGAACTCAGAAAATGTCAAACAACTGAATAGGCAAATAGTATGGCCATTATGTTTTCAGTAATAGTCCACATATAATCTTGGCTTGAAATACAAAGATGCAATCATTACCTACTTAACATAGCTATCTGCGGTATTTTTAAGTCACCAGCTACTGCAGTACTCAGACATGAAAAAGTGTTTTGTCATTACACAATGTCCTTCAATCAAAAGATGTCATCTACATGACCTCAAACTGATATTATATAAAGTCACTTACTAAAACACTAGTTGATTTAACCTTAAAATAACCATGACAATGAATCAAATACTATTTAGTTCTTCACAAATCAGGTCTTGATATCCTTAATTTCACTGGAACATTTTCGGTACGACCAAAAAGGAAACTGCAGTATCACAGGAGACTTGAATCAAATACAATTTCGCTAACATTTGGCGTTTAACTCTTGTGAGGAAAAGTCCTTTGAAATCTCCCACAGATTTACTCCTGCTTGGGAACATAAGATTTTGGCAAAAATAAGACTTCGTGTTTACAGTGGGGAATTTCTACAGAGTAGTCTATGAAAAATTCCAACAGACAGATGAAACACCTACACCATTACTTTTACAAGATAATTTCTGCATCACAAGTTTTCGACAATATATCAGTGAAGCAGGTAACCTTAGATTAAGATGGAGCAGGTTCTGAAAAGAACCAATCTAAATGCAGAAGAAAGGACAGTATTCTTATCAGTCAAGACGATCACCAAATTTGGAGCAGCAACAAATCAAGGCAGTGAGCTGGCAAATCAAGGTGCTTGTAAAAAGCACAATAAAGTGATTTTTGAGGGAGTAAAGCAATTAGGAGAGTGCCTAAGTGCAACCAGAGGTGACCTGTGCAAGCAAGACAATTCATTAACAGATTAAGAGGGGAATGAGAATTGTGATGATGAAAACAAGGCATGACCCATGTGCAGAAGAGATGAAAGAATGAGCAAGTCTACCAGAAAAGGACAGAGAGGTTGCTGAAGCTAAGAAGGTCAAGGGGTACATCAACAAACACAGTATAGGTATGAGTGAAAATGAAATCAGAGGAGGAAAAATGGTGGTGGAGTGGAAGTCACAGGGATAAGATGTTTGATGTAAAGGTAAGAGGACGGAGGAGAGAATGGACACAAGTTTTGGTTCTGACAGTAATAAAGCCTCAGTTCAAGCAATTCAACTCTTCAAGGACATCACTATCCTAGACTAACGGTGAGGTACATGTTGGGTTCCAGGTTGGGGGAAGGGAGCAGGAAAAGTAGAAAATACTTCAGAAAAGTGAAAGTATGTAGAGATACATAGTATTGAGGTTAATTGTGTGACAGTGCTCCATTTGCTTGGCTGAAGACAGAAATCCAGATACAGACAACTTACAGAATTACATTATTAAATCTGAATTTGAGAGTTAACATCAGAAAAGAGCTCTGCATTGCTATTTCACATACAGTTTTCTTCAAAGGAATAGACTAGCAACCTTGGTCAAATGTAATTCATATAGGAATTTCAGGGACTGGGAAAAGCAAAACGAGAATTTCTCTGAAATTATCTCTACCCATAGAGCTAGCTACCTACTCTCATGGTGGCTGGTCCCTCCTTATACGTTTTATACATCAAGAACGTAATGGTAAAGCAGTCTCCTGGAAAGCTGACTTGGATTTCTTCTCAGCCTGAGTGCATCCAAAACACAAGCCTCACAGTGCAAGCGTATGTTTCTTACGTGCTTCTTCACAACTCATACTACTCAAGAACCAGGCAGTAGTATGCTGGTAACAGTTTTACTACTTTATTTTACACTTAACCTGTACCTAAAATATGCAAAATATAGAACCTGTAAAACAGCCAGGGAACACTAAAATACATCTTCTATATCTTCGCTCACACATACTTTATAATCAACAGACAGACCAAATCTTTTTTAATTAGCACATCAACTCAGCAGCTAGAGGGGCAAGGTGCTATTTAAACATAACCAACTGCTCTAAGAGACTCCAGTCAGGGTCATGAGATGTACAGAGTGTAGGCAAGGGGCTTGGCTGACAGAACTGCTCACCGAAACAAACAGCAACGGCACAATGTTTATCTGACAGAATGTTTTCTAAAAAATCCCACAAAACAGAACAGAAAAACTACAAACCAAACAGATGGAAAACTACTGTTTTGTAGACTGTGCTGTTATCAGCCCCTCTCACTGTGGTTTCTATTCAGAATGACAAATAATTCAACAAACATATATTGATGCATCAGACTCCTAGAAAGGGTGTATTATAATTGACAAAATTTAGTAAGTTTGGAAGCAATTCAAAGTGAAGTCACATGAAACAGCAGCACTCAGTGAGCAAAAATGTGTACAATCCACAGCAAATCACCTTTGAAACAAACTCAAAAGAACTAAATATTTCAGTAAAATATAACACATGTAAATTCCATGTAAAAATGCCTGAAGTACAAAACAAAAACTTGATTCCCAAACTGTAGACTTCAGGTAGTGTTCATGGAAATACAGGGGTATTAAATTACCTACTGAAAGTCTTCACCAAAAGCCCCAGTTGAAAAATAAACATGTAGAGTACTATAAAATACTAGTGAGGGTCAGAACTACAAAGCTCACATAAATTTTGTCTCCTCTAAAATGAAGATGTATTAGGATGCAAAATTTAATAAAAACATTATTTTGTGGGTTTTTTCTCCCCCAAATGGTAAAGAAGTATTTAAGTAAGAATTTGAATGTAAGCATACACTTAGGAATTACAGTAACACCATTTTTTTGTATTTTTACATTTCTTACAGTCTTCATCTCTGATTACTTATGTAGATTTTAAAAAATACTAAACCAGATCTTCCTTATGGAAAAATGCTCAGATTTCCTCATCATAGGCTTAAGAAACTCTTTTGAATATCTATTTGCTTTTTTCTCATTGCTTTTTTTATTGTACTGAGAACAATCGCATGAGATCAAGTATCCTTGTTCCTTAGGAGATCATCTGCTCCTGCTGCTCATTTACCATCTGAAATCATAATCATCTGTTGGTGACAATCTAATCATCTTCACAGTAACTAATTGTGATGTCACAAACAAATGATTATGATTTCAGGTGGTGAACAAACAGCAGGAGCAGATGTGCTCTGAAGAACAAAGACTGTAAAGTCATGCATGAATCTCTAGTAATAAAATGTTAGGCAAGAAAAACAAAGAGCCTGTCCTTTACAGAGAGGTAGGATTACTCTGAATGCAACTGTTTTTATTATTATTAGTTTTTCAATACTTACTTTGTGCCTCCCAAAATTGATGGAAATTGTTAAAGGAAAATTGTATAACAGAAAATTGAAGGCGAGGAACATAAGAAAACAGTTAGGGTCGTTTCTTCCCTTTTAGAATTATAACACATAAAAACAGTGTTACTCTTTTATCTTATATATTTTTCTTCTTCATAGCTCACCTACAGCTTCTCCTAGAACACATACTCTATGATGTTTTTGTTTACTCCATCTAGAAATACAAACCTAAAATATATTCCCAAGAAAATGCACTTTGCATTAGGATTGCTTATTTATTTCATGTTTGGTTTTGTTGATAACTGCTTAACTCAAACCCAGAGATGTTCTGTTGACAGTAAACATCTCCTGTATGGGCTGGAAATGCTTGTGGTCTGCCCACAGTGCCTCAATATCTCTTCCAGAAGCACCAGGGGAAAAAACTCATTCAATGTTCTTACTAATTCATGTGTGAAAAATGCCTAAGATATCCCAAGCTATGCAACAAACAGCTTCTTGTTTCATCTTTAAGACTGTGAAAAGAAGAGGAAAGGTAAAGAAGTAAACGTGTGGGAAGATGCTTTCCAAGGAGTAGAGAAACAGAAGTGAGGTCTGCTGCAGGGGTAGCTACAAAAATAACACGATGAGCGGAACATGAGAAGTTAATAGGAAATACTAAAAATGCAGGGAGCGAATATGTAGGAGGATATGGACTGCAGGGTATTTCTCAGCAAAAACAAACTGCATAAGGGTACAACAAAATCTGTTCTTCAGATGTACTAAAATATATAACTTATTATTTTGGGTTTTGTTGTACTGAAGTATAGAATTTCATGTTACTATTCCAGTTTTACTTCACAGTATCAGATGGAAACACAGTGCATTATGCACACAAAGAATATCTGCCTGCAAAAAGGAATGGATGCAGAATACGTTGTCCTAAGAGGACACAATTGTTTTCCTGGAATAAAATTACTGGAGAGCTGAATGGTAGATGTAGCAATCTCAAAGCCTCAGATTTTCAAGACCACTGAAAGTTTAGGTTTTAGGGTAACAACAAATGCAAACTGTACATTTCTCTTATAAGCAAGGGTAAAGAAGGGAGGAAGTTGCTCCATTTGCACTCTTCAAAGCTTCCTGCAATAATGATGAGACTGCAAGAGCAAATTCACCTACCAACAACTGCTGCCTTTAAATATGAACTAGCATATTCATACCTGAAAAATGTGACGGTTTTGATCTCAAACAGTGGAATTTGTTTGGAACTGCCTTAAAAAAACTGCACTTCACAGCTGCATGAGAGACCATGCATGCAAGTGCTTTTGTTTTTATTCAAAAGCAGAAGACAATTCAAATTTCCTCTGTTCTCCTTGACTACAAAGCTCTGAAGTGATCTTGGACTCCAGGACTTAGGAGAAGATCAACAGGTCTGCACAGGGAAACTCTTAATAATACTAGTTCTTCTTCAGTATTTTTTATGTGTTCCCTATGTAGGAAACTAACACATTGTACCAGAAGCAGAGCAGGCAAACCCCTCATAGGTAAACATGTACTGGCAGATCATCCCCCTCTGAATATTAGCCCAGCATTTCAACAACTCATCATGTCTATGGAAAACTGGTGAGAAATATTAAGTGATAATGCATAGATCTTGTACAAATGTAGCAATGCCCTGACCACAGTCACATCCTGAAAAACAATACTCTTCCTAGAGCCATTCAGTAATAGGGTATCAACTGAACTTATCGGTTACCTAAGTAACATAGGAAACTGTTCTGTACATTTTCTATTTGGGAATCTGTGGTTCCTTCCTATACGCTACAAATAAATAATGTGATATTTATACATTGAAAGATCCACAGTATAGAAACTATGACAGTGGTTTTCTATATTAAAATATACTTTTAATAAGAGTGAAAATTAATATGGCAGATTCATAATTCTATCAGAAAGGCCATTATAGTTTAGAAATACCAAGAGAGGTGTCAATGAGAAACTAAAAAAGATGACCTATTAGCAATTCATTCAGCCAGGGCTGTTACCACATTAACATATTTAGAGAAGAGAAATGCATTTCAAGGTCTTCCATGAATCCTGGATGAGACTGTAAGGTGAAGAAAGACTTGAGTGTCCTCTACATAACATATTCACTGTCTTATGCTTTTATATGGAAATCACAGTTAAGCTATAAATTTTAAGGATTATATCCTATGAGAAAAGCCCTTTAGGAGGTGAAGAGTTAAAAAATCATCAAAAATATATATGTCTGCTGACAGCACTTTGGGTTCAAACCCTTTGTATTTTGCAAAAGGATAGCACAGTCCCACTGAAATAAAAACTTACAATACACTTTACTTAGCTGGTCATTAATAATGTTCCTTCTAGATTGGAATCCTCAAAAAAAAAGTTAAGCACGACAATCTTTGGACAGCACTGTCAGAAATAAATGCTCTGTCTCAATTGACATGACAGTTACATTTCCTTCAATTTCCAGTTTAGCTGGAGATCAGAAGAACAGAACTGTAGGCATCTAGAAACGTCTGTCATGCATTGGAAAAGCATCCCAGAAAGAAAAAGTGCTTCCGTACTATGGCCTGTGGTAGCTGTAAAAATGTCTGTGAGCCGGTCAATCTGAGAAAAATAAGTCCTTTGGACAGTGCAAGTTTAAAATATAATTTCTGTTGATCTTGTCTCCTGTTGACTTAATTTGCCTTTGCATTCTCCTTCTAGATTTGGATTTACATGCATGACTGGCAAAGTTTTCTTGCCAGACGAAGCCTGGGAAAGGACTTGTTTTTCTTGTTGGTGTAGTAGATGATTGTGATGTCATTTATAAATATCTTTGCTACAAGACACTGCAAGGATAGGACAGAAAAATTTGAGGTCTTATTCTGCTGTCCAAAACTCCAATATGTTGACATTTAAAGATGTTTCACAGGCCATGTCCTAAGAGATTTTGACAATGCAAACACAAATCATCTAGAAGTATTGATGGGGATCAATGATAGGGCTGGAAGGATGCAATTAATAAGATTTATATCCTGTAGAATCCTTCCTTTCAGGGAAACACAATAGAATGAGCCATTATAGTAATACCTAGTTTAAATCTCTCCTGGCACAACTTGAGCCCATTACCTCTTGTCCTATCACTTGTTACTTGGGAGAATAGACCAACACCTACCTCACTACAACCTCCTTTCAGGTATTTGTAAAGAGCGATAAGGTCTTTACTCAGCCTCCTTTTCTCGAGCCTGAACAAACCCAGTTCCCCCAGGCGCTCCTCATAAGACCTGTGCTCCAGAACCTTCACCAGTTTCATTGCCCCTCTCTACACACACTCCAGCAGCCCAATGTCTTTCCTGCAACACTACTGAACCCCCTTAAAATCTGATTTTAAGACCATGTCCTTCATATGTATATAGGTAAAAAATAGAAGGTAGCTCATGTGCGTGTTTGTCCCTAGTATAATCCTTATTTGAAAGAGATAATGTTTGGGACTCTTAAGAAGTTCAAAACTCAACACAGTTGTAGAGAAGAATCTAGGGCTCATGAAAAAAAGAAAGAAGGAATTTATTATCTTTACCACTCTGAACAGCAAAAAACTAGTTGTAAAGTCACAGAGGTTTCTCCTATTTATTATCTGTTGCAATGCTACTATGGTCAGTCTTCACTAATAAGGTCTCTCAGGCCTTTATGTCTACGGACGTGACTCAAGGAAGAGAGAAACTATCAGTAGCAGAACCTGACTAGAGTCAGGGATCCCTTGAGAAATTTTCAGCCCACAGAAGTCCATTGGACCAAACGGGATACATCTCACCACGCTGAGTCAACTAGATTATGTCATGGTGAGGCCACTCTCTATTATCTTCAAATAGTCATGCAGATCAGGAGAGGTCCCCAATGCCCGGAGAAAGCCATTGTCATTATCATCATCATCATTATCATCAAAAAAAGTCAGGCTGGTCACTCTCACTTCAATTCCTGCCAAAATCATCCAGTAAGTCATCTTGGAGTGATTTGTGGTCACACAGAGAAGAAAAAAGCCATTAGGATCTATCAGCATAAATTTACCAAGCCTCAATAATGTGACTGCTTTTTGTGATAAAATGTTCAGATTTATCAATAAAGGGAGAATAGTGGATGTCATTTACCTTGGCTTTAGCAAGGCTTTTGACATCATGTCTCCCATAACATCACAGGTTGGATATAGAGATGCTAAGAGTTCAGGTAGATAAATTACTAGATGATGAAAATCTGTTTGGATGACCAGGCTTAGAAGACAGCAGTAGGCTTTGGAGGACCTAATAGCAGCCTTCCAATACCTAAGAAGAGGTTGCCAAAAAGATGGAGACAGGCACATTAATCCGATATGACAGGAGATGTTCCAACTGCGATAAAAGGAAAAAAATTCAATGTGAATATTATTAAACATTGGAACAGGCTGTCCAGAGGAGCTATGGAATCTCCGTCCTCGAAGAACTGGGAAAAATACATAAGTAAAATTGTCTGAACTCTCTACTGACACTGCTTTGAGAAGCCACTTCAGATCTCCTCCTAAAATCCCTTACAACCTAAAGAATTCAATGATCCAATGTGTAAATAAAAATCTCAGTCATACCTATAGCCACTCAAAGGACACTCAAGTTAATTCATATAATCGCAACAAAACCCCCAAAATGTTTACAGAAATATTTTCAATTGTCTCAAATAACCCAAATTCTACAAAGATAAAGAGAAGTAAGTAGAAATATAAATTCAGAAAGCAATACTTACTGTTACTCGTTGGCTCAGAAAACCCAACATTTTGGCCGTTCCAACTCTTGTTTTCTCCAAGCTGAAACAGGCAGAAAAAGACAAGTAAAGGACAAATTACTCCTTAAACAGAACATTCGTGTTCATAAATTTAGTTGAAAGATTCTAAAAAGGATGACTTTGGATTGCCACATCTGCTCACAAACCTTTGCTAACATATCTTAATTTTTTTCTAAAATACGTTATTTGAAGAATGTACCCTTCATGAATAAACATTAACAACTATTGCCTAACACTGAAATATAAATGTTTCCTCAAGGATTAGGCTCAACATGTTACCAAATGAAACTTAAAATCGAATGTTTTAAGAGGCTCTTGACTGAAAACATACACAGACAACAGAGAAATTACACTCTAAACTAAGAAGATCCTAATATCTGCCTATGAAAGAATGCATAAACACTACAAAGTACTTTGGGTGTAATTTTAAAATATTTACTTGCTAGGAATCCATTTAGATAATGAAGTGGAAGCAAAAAAAGACTGCAAATTTCCATTATTTTATTACAGAGACCTTTCTGATGAAGCTAATTATGTTCAAATTAATTTTATTACATTTAACACCAGGTATTACTCTGAAACAGATAAAGAGAGCAATTAACACAAAAGTTCAAAATAAGGCCATTCCTGAAGTCTACACAGTAAATAAGACAGTATTGTTCTAGATTTACATGTAAATGTGGATAAACAAGTCCAAGCTTGCTCATAAACTAGGAGCTGTCGACAACGAGGTCAGTGAGTGTGAAACGAATGATCCTTTTCAGATTTCATTGGGATTTTACATGCAAAGACAGAGTGCCATAGCAAGCAGTGTATATGCCATGACAAAGTAGCAATTGTTTGCTCTGGAAGACAGGGTTGATTGGAAAGTGGAAGGGATATGAAAGCGGATCAGGCAGGCGAAATCTGCCTCTGCATCTCAGAGGTTGCATTGAGGCTGTTTAGATTCCCATCAAGTTGTAATGCAGACTACTAAATGATACGTTTTCCTTGGGAAAGAGCACACTAGGCAGAGTAGCTATTCCAATGTTTCCCTGCCTTTCCTCATCACATACATCCCAATGTGCTTACAGCCTAGGCAATGTTCAATAACAATGGGAGATATTTAGTGGAAAGGGAGACTAGGTGTTAGAGCTGGCTCTCAAACTGGTCACCAACTTCCATGCACTTTAATTTCACATAACTCATTTCACTCGTTTTATGAAGCAGATAATATGTATATTGGAAAACATGGAAGATGACAGTCCTTCAAATGAATAAGCAATACGAAATCAAGAAATACGTTTGCACTTACTGCTGTCCATTACAACAGCACGGTTTTGTCATGAATCCATACTGTGCATCTGCAACATGACCTGAAAATCAGCATGCGCACGGTGCTACGATATGAGAAGGACATTTCCAACTCTCCTCGTTACTCTCTTTTGCTGTTAATATTAACCTCATCATAATGGGGAATTTAACAAGAATTCATCTATCAGTAAGTTATTCTTAGTGCTGCATGAATGCATGAACGCATGAATATATGAATGCAATCTATTCTGGTTTCCTTTTCTCTAAGAGAATATAAGTAAGAAGAAATGAAAAGTTGGAAACATGAAAAAAAAATGAAGACATAATAACTCTCCATTCTGATGCACAGAACTAAAATTCAGATAGCTGCAAAAAGTCTTCCAGGGCACTTTCAGATTGCTCTCCTCAGGCCTCTGCACAACCATGACTGATTTCTTCCAGGAACTGGATTACCTCAGAAAAGAGCAGAGTCTTTCCTTTTTTACATTACCTTGATTACCTGTTTACTTGTGCTGCCATCAGTTGTAACGCTGTTAGGTCTTCAGTACAATAAGGAATACAGTTACATTTTACGCACCGGGGTTAAGGAAAAACACTGAACTTGGTTCTGCCTCTTTTTTAAGGGAGGAGGAAGGGGATGAAAGCACTTGGGGAAGGGTTGGGGCAGAGAAAAGAGAAATCTCCTTTTTTAAACGCATGAAAATCGACATGAGAGAAAACTGTCCATGCAGACACCAACCTGATGTGTCAGGTAATCTACACTGGGCCTTATTTTGGATTCAAAGAGAGAAACAAGAATCTTCTAATGGTACATCTTTATTTTGCAATTTATATGGAAGGAATTTTGCAATGCTCAAATTGGTAGAGATCTAAGGACTATTTCCCCTCTTCTTCAGCACAGTTTAGTTTAAGAATTAAAATACTTTCAACTACACAAAGTAATCTGTGTATCTGCTTTGAATATGTTCAGTCTGTTATACACAGAGGATAAAGCCAGTTGTTCCAAGATATTTTGTCTTTAACCTCAATAAAGCTATAAAAATTTGTCGATGATCTTAAATACTCCCACTATATAGACTTTGAGTAGTTCACACTTTTTGGATACAGTATCATGTTTACTCGTGTTCAGAATAATAATAGACCATTGTATGTTATTCTATCAATTCTAAGATATCTCTGTTTACAAGTATGTAATTAAACCTGTTTTCTTAAGATGATGTACTTGTAAGAATTATATATAGTTAAGTATTATATTTAAATAAACGTAGGGAAACCAAGCAGCAGCACCTCTTTTCAGCCACTCATGTTTTTTATGCAAGGATTTCAATGTAACCACAAGTTTCCACTGTGTAGAGCTCTCCACTGCAACTATGTTGTGGGTTGAATTTTTTCAGGCTTTATCTCCGAAAATTACTGAAAAAAACCCAGTTCAGCCAATTAGAAATCCAAGAATGAAAACCTATGCTTTCCTATTAGAAAAAAGTTGACTTTCCCATTTTCCTTTGTTTTTTGAAAAGCCCTTTGGCCAAATTGGCAGTGAAGAAAAAGTTGAAACTGGTAGAAAGTGTCTTCTACAATAGAAAAGTCTCAGCATTCTGGGTGAAAATAAATTATCATTTGGCACTATCCTAAGCCTTTTTTACAATGTCTGTGACTGCAGAATGTGTTCTTAGCAGGAACACCATCTAGCCTCCACATACTCTGTTTAGAGCACACTTGTATACAACTAAGATGTAAGCTTTTGCACACACACTATCTGGAACTGCATTTCAATTCTTAATTACTCCTACAGGAGGAGAGGCTGCGCCTACTACTAGCTGTAGCTATAGAGCTTTAGCTAAACGAAGGCTGGTGTCTGACAATCAGCCTCCTAAAACAGGGGGTGCACAAATTTAAGCTTCTGGTCTTACTAAGTGATTAGTTGATACAGCTGAAAAAATCTAGACAAGGATAAAATGCGGTCAACAACTGGTTCTCACCTTTTCTGGCTGTTCTTGAAGAGGAGTAGAGGCTTTGTAACCCAGCTGTAGCAACATTGCTTCTGCTGCATTTCTTTTAGCTATTTTCTTGTTTGGGCCTGTTCCAGTAGTAATCTCATTGCCTACTTTTACCTTAAAAAGAAAACATTGATCATAACCATGATAAATGCAAGATTCCTTAATATCACCACTTAATAATCCTGCTGACCTACTAACAACCTTCAGCTCTTTGATGAAGACGCAATCTTGGAAAAATCAGAATAGAGCAGAAGGAGACTACAACACCATTTCAAACAGAGGAGCTTGTTTAGATTTTTCATAAGGCCCATAAACTCTTACCAAAGAGCTACATTTTTCTGTATCTCAGTGCATACACAATTTGTGTAGTTTCTCTCTTCCATCAGCCTCTGTAACAATCCCATCTTCCCTGCTGAACATCTCCCCCACTCTTGTCCCTCCCACCCTTTTTCTTAGTGTAGTAAACGCTACATGGTCTGGACTTCCCCTTCCTTGTAAAAATGTGGTCTGCAGCAGCTCTCCAGCATCATCAGGACAGTATCTCCCAATGGAGAGACAAACAAGGACCTGGAGAGTTAAATGAGGGGGTTTTCTAAAGGAAGATGAAACCCATGTTCACATTCCTCCAGTTTTGTCGCACTGCAAGGAACACAGGAGCTGGGGTCGCTTTCTTTTCTGCACTTACACCTGACAACTTTTTATCAAAATAATCTTTGGAAAGAAAGCTCCTTGTTGAAGATGTAGTCTGTACTGCACAAAGGGTTTCTGACAAACAAGATGTCTTTCATGAAACTAGAAGAAGTTAAAACTCCAAAATAAAGACAAATTATAGACAACAGACATCTGCGAAGAGTGAAGCTTTAACATATACCTCCAGTTTGGTATCGTGCTTAAACTATTGGAGCTGTATGTGCCTGGTTTGTGATATTAGCACCGTCACTGCTGTTGAAGTGTTTAACATTCATGACTTGTTGATAGCTATATCTCACTCTGTTCATAAATTATTTTATTTGCGAGATTATCTCTAAAAATAGTGTATAGTTTCAAAAGCATAGAACCAAAAAAAAAATCAAATAATAAAATAGCCAAGATAATTTGCATAAAACTTTAGAGGTCAAAGACCTGAAACAATCTGGAAGGAGCTTTAAAAACACTGTAAAAACAGGCATACAGTTGTTAAATAAATAATAAATGTTATTTAGCAATTTGTTATTAAATAATTAATCACCTTCCTCAAATTATCATAGATATTTCCTTAAAAGTGTTCTTATTCTTTACTCAAAGAGCTATTAATTCTAAATATGAAGAAGAGGTTGTAAATAAATAATCATGGTCATGAGCATCTCTTCAAAGTACATCTATAATTAAAAAAAAAGAATGTGGCTACCTAAACCAGAGATATTAATGATCTTGAAACAAAAACCTTATCTACTATGCAGTTTCACAATTAGGAAACAGCCAATCTGCTACAGGTTTACATGAAATAAAATTGAGAGACTTTAATGGGACAAGACAAAATGATAATTTATAACGTAGCTCACAATAAATCAACATGTTGCTATTTCTCAGGCCTGTAAAACTGGTTTAAGCTATTATTATAACCTCTATCAAGGATTAAAGGTCTGACTACAAAGAGAAAGAGCCTTCTGAAATTAACTTTGGGAACAGAACACCAACTAATGTCATCAGAGGTTTTCTTCTGTTTATCTAGTGGTCAGGACAAGTAATTGGATCCATTTCATCACATCTAAACTTGCTCTTTGTGTGACAGATAAAAATGAACATATTATCTCTGGATATTTTACTTCCACATTCAATTAAATTAAATGAAAACATTGTTTAAGTAGTTTATACAAAGGTTTCTTATTCTGATAAACTTTTTGCATGTCACAACAAATCCACCGAGACTTCCTGAAGCCAGGAGAAACAAAAGTTCGATTCTAGTGTGAAAATATCACAAAATGGTAAAAAGGAGGCTACAGTGTTTAAAAGTATACATAGTAAAGCAACTAATACATGGAATTTCTTTGAAACTGTCTTTCACAAGCCTTCCTATGCAAGCGAATCTTCTACGTATTCACTGCTTTTAAGATTTTTTTTTTAAATTCAAAATAAAGATTTTGCCATAATTGAAACTCCTCCTATGGAAAAGCAAATTCTTAGCCCATCTTTTCATACTGGACTACATTATGCAGTGCTCTTCTGATGACTCACACAACCCTCTCCAACTGTGGACACTCCTACGGAGATCTCGGCACAGGAAAAGTGATGGGCTGTGATAGGATCATTCTTTTTCAAACACTTTCACATAGCATAAAGAGTTGGAAATCCAATTTTATTCTCATAATCAGATTCTGCAACCAAAGAAACACAATATCTTTTTTTCCTTCGGAGAGAAAAAATAATAAATCACTATGAAAGTCCACTAAGGTCCAAGGAAATGAAGATTGCTAGCCTATCTTGATAGACATGAAGGAGAGACTTAAATCTTAAGTGAAAATATAACTAATTTTCTGGAGAAGGAGGTGCTGTAATGTCATAAATTCAGCTTGTGATCAGAAGTGACAGTTTAGTGTGGTTTTTTAGACAACAAGTCAAAACATGTTCAGGTATGCTATCCTGAATTGTCTGGCACAAAACTACCCCTGAGTAAAAACAAAAGAGAAAAGAATTCTTTTCTGTTCCTAATCTTTCTTAACCTGATCTTGGGCTATCTAACAAAATATCAGAGTTGCATCAAATCATTGTGAATGTTCTTAATTTTAAAATTTAAAGAAATATTAACGATCTACTGTTTCTGTATTAGGTTCAGAGCCATTAACTGGATGTGATAGAAGGGTTTTCGTGTGGTATTTCAGATATGAACAAAGCCACACAAAACCTGAAAATCTGAATGGAGTCCTTACAAGTTTTATAAAACTTTCTTTAAACCAGAATTCTTGGTAACATGGAAATATTTGTTCAAAGATAATTAATTCAAATTTTTTTTCAAAAAGGCAAATAAAAGTAAATAAATCACGAATCAAAAGTAACATTAAGGATAAAGAAGAAACCATCAGGTGAAATAAAAATAAGAAGAGTATAAAAAAATACAAAACCACTAGAAGAAAAGCATGCAGAAGGCATCTAACCTATTTGCCAATTGCCATTTGTTTCAACTAGAGAAAGTTCAAACTAGCTGTTATCGTATTTCACACTCTTCTTGTATAACTGACCATAAAGCAAAGAGCTAAACACAGAGGGTTCTGCTGCTTCACATTATGCCACTATTTTGCTTGAGAATGAACATAATATGGCAAGGACACTATCTTTGACATAACGGCAGATGATACCTGCATAACAAACTCTCGACGGCGAGGCATTCCCCTCTCTGAAAGAAGAACATACTCTGGTTCCTTCTCCTTTTTGGCCTGCTGGATCTGAGCCAGACGACTGATGGGATTCATTCCTTGACCGTACTCTGGTCCAGTCTAAAACAGGTTTAAAAGAAAGAACCATTATTTCAACATACAACCTTATAATTATTACGCTGCTTCAATAAATCATTTAATAGAGTTACTTCTCCTTTAATACTCGCTTTTGAGAGAGTAAGAAGTAAATTTCTTCCCATCTTCTGGTCATGGGACCGAAGAATCCCCAAGCTCAAAACTGTGGCAAACATTAGGCACCTACTGTCTGCCACTGTTGGAGGTATAGTGCATACCAAGCATCTGTAAGCTACTAATACCTTAATTTATCTATGGAGGTCCTACAGGGATATACGAAAATCAGCAGATTGATCAATCAGTTACATCTTATTGCCCTGTTTCTACAACCTGTCCCCCTAGCCCCTTAAAACAGTTTGCTACAATGCTGGAACACACAGTACACTAGGAAGAGGTGGGATTTACATGGGTATTAAAAATATCTGCCATATAACAAGGAAACTGCCTCTCTCAACCTTCCTGCCATCCTTGTCAGCACTCCTCCTTCCATCCCACAATGCAGAATGTTTTCTCTATTTGCATGTCATAGGAACGCATCCTCAAAATCCTTTTAGGTACTGAAGCTAGAGAGGAGTATCTTCAGTGGCTAGAAATGTTGCATATTGTGAACCACCCACAAAGCATTTCAAAGGCTTAACAGACAGTAATCCACAGAATAAAATGTCAAAATGTACGGTTTGTGAGGGAACTGGTCTGATGGGGGAAAAAAAACAAAGGGACTGGAATATTACACAGACAGCTGAAAAACTAGTCCTTGCATCTAGTTCCCAAATCCTTTTGGTATGTTATTACTCACATGGTAAATGCTCTCTCAAAGCAAACAGCTATAAAAATATTTGTTTGTAGATCTTAAGGAGAAGAAATTAAGTCCCCAAAACATTTAGCTGAACTCATACTTAACTGATTTATATGCCACAACACAAAGAACGAACTTGCCAGTGTAAATGGCATTTGAATATAGATTGTTTTCACACTACTGAGGTATTTCCTTGTCATAATGTCATAAGACCATTTGCAGGATCAGCAGTCATGCTTGTTTGAGCTTCACAAATAAGAACAAGAACCTAAAGAGATGATGAGCAACTGAAGGCAGGGACCAGAGAGGGATATTACATTAAGAAAGTTGTGCAGCGAATCCTACATAGTGTAACTGCTGAACTTGTTAGAGGAAATGTAGGTGATAGAATTAAGACAATGTCACGCATAAGGGCAGCTGTGTGTGGGCAAGGAGCCCAGCAGAGAGAAAACACAGACCAGGCTAAAAAAAATGCAGGCCATCAGACATAGTCTTATAAATACATATATACAAAACAGAAGTTATTGTTGTCACACTTTTTGATGCTCAAAATGTGTAGGTTAAAATGAAATAGGCAGACAAAAACATTTCAGAAGTTTAGATATTCAAAAAATAAAAACCTTCTATACATCCAGGTTATTTTGACTATTAATGCCTCCTTCTAACACAGTCAACTCCGGATAATTCAATTAAAGATTGTTACAGTGAATGGTAAGTGGTAATCTGTTACTATACCCTTAGCATCCTTTGTAAGCAAAACTTAGCAAAATGAGACAGTCAGACCCAACGAAGTTCTTTGTACATTTTCCAAACTCAGTTTTGCACTCTCGAAAGTGAGTGGCTTTTCTGTTGGCTGCTCCTGTGAAGCTTGGCACTCTGTGTACTCAATACACAGATATCTAAAGGCCACATGTTTAATTCAAACTAAGTATTTATTTACTTATTTTTAAAATCTATAAATGTAATACTCAATCAGGACTGAATTCAAGCCATATTTAGTGCTTCCAAAGCACAAGTTTTGGACACGAAGATTTCCTGACATTTCCTGCAGTCTCGAGGTTCATGACTGCCGTATTATGGGGTAAAAGTGACTCTAACAGTGACTCTAACACCAGACAGAAAGTGTGCAGATTTCCAGTGTTGTTTACACTGACCTAAAAGGCTATTAATGTGCCCTTACAAGTAACTCATAACATAATTTTGGATAGGGGTAAATGACTACCCAAAACGTGTCAGACAATAGAAAAACATGCCTAAAGAGTTAAAGTACTTCCTCTCAAAATAATACTTCCTAAAATAAAATGAAACATGAAAGATTTTGGCCACTTGCAAAGCCTCACCGTTTGCACTGAACAAATGACAAGTTTTTTTTAGTGGGTCATACTAAGACTGGTAGTGATTATTCATAAATGTATGTATCATTTGGGAGACTAATTACTTCAGATGACCCTTCAGTTTGTAAGAATTTAGGATGAGTAGACAAACCAGGGCTAGTCAACACAGACTGACTGAATCATACTTGTAGCAATAAATCTATTGCCATCAAGAATAAAAGTACCGTTTAAGAAGCTTCAGCTCATAAGAATTCAGAGCCTTTAAAGGGAGCCTTATTAATGCAGCAAGAAGGATATTAATATCCTCTGAAGTTTTAGTCAAAGGGTGGTTCAAAGTCCACAAGTCCGCCATGGGTTGGTTTCCAGTCAATTTTCTATTTATATTTGAGAGCTAAAGGCCATTATCAAACACATGATAACCTTAACACATGCATATGAAACAAAAAAAGTATTGTTTGGTGCTTGACAAGTGACACACTAGGCTGAGATGTCAACATACTCTTCACCTTCTTTCAAATCTTTCAAAAATTATAACAAATTGAAGCTGAAGCCACAAAACTCACAAATACAGCTCCACAAGGGAGGAAGCTGCCCTGTGCACCATTTCCCCATATACCTATTATTTCATATATCTCTCCCTCTCTCCAAACTGGTGAGGGCATAAAGACGAGGGAGAGAATCAACACATCCGTTAGCAAGGCCTCCCAGAGGAGTCTATGTTAAAAATTCACATGGCTCCACAGAGCTGCTTCGAGGGTTTGATCCTCTATTAGACTAGATCATAGGATAATTAACCTTGGAAAAGACCTCTTGGATCATCAAGTCCAACTGTTAGCCCAACCTCACCATTCCTACTAAACCGTATTTTGAAGTGCCACATCTACACATGTTTTTGAACACCTCCAGGAATGGTGATTCCATCACTTCCCTGGGCAGCCCGTTCCAATGATTTACCACTCTTTCAGTAAATAATTTTTTCCTAAAATCCAATCTAAACGAACTAAACCCTTGAAGACGTCAGTGATGTGAGCTCAGTTTTTAAGCTGAGCACTTTACAAGACATTACATTTGAGAATTTCACAGTGTTCTCAGAATTTAAAAAAGTACCAGCGTATCAGCACAGGCAAACAAGTAACAGTATCGATAGAAAATGACAGATAAGCCTCTAATGATTTAAAATCTGAGAAACTCTGTAACTTTCTAAGCAAACATTCTTAATTCTGTCAAAGGCAGACACATACCTTCAATATTGTTTTTGGACGTTTTTTAAAGTAAAGTTTTGGCTTTTCAATCACAGGAAGAGGAGGAAGTTTCTTTAGTTCTTGTAGGACAGCCATTGCAGCACGTTTCTTTGAGAGTTTCTTACTGTTACCTTCTCCTTCTGCAGTGAATTCTCCTACTGTAACTCGTGTAACAAAGCTCTTCATGTGAGGAGGTCCACTTTCTTTAATTACCTTTTAAGTAAAAGTAACATTCAGTCAAGTCACCCTATAAGAACGTAACTCAATGTTTGTATCTCTGCAACATACTTACTACTAATGTAGTTCTCCCGCTAACTGAAGATGGATTTTCATAACATTTAGACAAGCACTAATGTCAGTACTTTGCTTAAGGATGAAAATCAAGCCTGAACAGACAAAGCAAATCTAACTGGCATATTCAGTGTTTCACAGAAAATACAGGAGACTTAAAATTTCAAAAAGATTCATACAACAATAACACAGCATGCAACAAATAATGCATATTTAAACCGAGGCTACTCTTTTTGCCCATTCAAGGTGCTTCGCATACTAAATAACTTCAATTCATGAAGCTCCACCACGCTTTGGTTATTCCTTTCCATACGTACACAAAATTATAAGACATCACTTCAATTTGTTTGTATTTTTTTTTCTGTTATCATTAAAACGTAGCATGTTCACGCATGGCCCCAAATTTTAGTCTTAGAGGTCTGTATTTTAATGCTCTCCTAGCTGTAGGCAACATTCCGTCTCTCAACTCTTACCTTGCCAGAGTACACAACTCAGAGTGACTGATATTCTGTACATTTGAAAGGCTGCCATGGTCTTGCCTCCACAACTCTCAGCTGTCCCTCTCAACAGTACCAAAATGAATTATCAGAAAAGCCACTGTAACTCACACTACATTCAATCAGTTCCAAAAAGATTCATTTATGCATTCCCTTCCAAACATATTCAGGATGACAATGAGAAAAGCCATTTCTCTGCTCTTAAAAGTTACAATAATATGGGGGGAAAAAAACTGAAGTTCTGAATGCTCTGCCTTCCTTTAGCTCTTCCTCTCTCTTCATTTTTCCATACACACAGCTCTCCTTTTAGGAGGCTATACTGTTAGGATGCATTCACTAACAAATCAGAGCACTGCAAGTGATAAGACAGCCATCTTTTCACGTATGCACCGTCTTCTGGTCTGGACAATGTCTATCAGGAATTAGAGACCTCATTTGGGAAAAGGTTCAGTTATTTTGTTTGATGGGCGGAAGGAGCTACCTAATTTAATCTTTATTACATGTAATGCGTATAAGGAGCTATTAGAGCACCTGACAGGCACCTTTGGGTATTACCTTCAAAATCAATACAAATACATATTTTTTCAGTAGGTGCAATTACATCAAAACATTTGTCAAAGAAGTGTAATGCCTGAGTGCAAGGGAACTGAAGTAAAAGTGTTAGGGCCTTCTTGGTGTAATAACTGTATTTTTCCTGGGCTGAAACCTTCAACCTTAATATTATTACAACCTGTTTTGTATTAAAGCTCTTTTTATCAAGGTCACGTCCCTTGCATTATTTAGTTTAGCTGCTACACTGTAATGAGGTCTCCTTAGGCTTGTATTTCTTTTTTTAAGCTCTCTTTTGTGGCAACTTCACCCAGTAAATACAATTATCGCAGCATATATCAATAAAAAGACACAAAATTAAAATTAACAGACAACTTCGTCTGCATTTTCCTAGAACAAGATAACATCTGTGCCAGCATGGGATTTCTCTGTTCTAGTCCAGCATTATTCCCACTCTAAGATTCCAGGTAATAATTTCAGAATTTCTTACAACATTGCCTCACTTGAAAGTTGCCACTAGTGCTTCACCCTGTGAGAGGCAGTGGTGCTTTTGAGATACTGGCCCACACTGAGCCATGGCTACATTGCTTGCCCCAGAGCTGGGATGAGCCCACTTCCAGGATCTTAAGCTTTCAGGTACAGTTGGGCTTCGTATCAGTGCTGAACAACTTCACCGCACTGCAGTGTTTCCCACTCTGTTTTAAAGGTGTATCTTAATCCATCCCTGTACATTGCCATCCAAGTATTACAACATGTTGGCTATAAACCATGGCTAAGTTAACCTTGCTAAGGTCCTTAATTTTTACATGGTCTTACTAATAGCATTATATAGGTGTTTTCATTTACATGCAATATAATGCATTAATAAAATATACAAAAACGTCTATACTGACCAGATGAAAAAGGACAAAATAACTTGCTTAAGAAATATAATTGCTGAGTTCCTAAAATACTAGTTTTATATAAGTTTTCTCATGCATATATAAATGCACACAAATATATACATATATATGAGAAAGAACGTTAATACAAAACCAGATTATATTTTCCTATACACGAAAATCTATTTCTTAATATAAAACTAATGTATTCCGGTGTGTTTTTCATCTTTTAAACTTTTAACTATGTGACACAAGGTAATAATTGCCTGGAAAATATTCAAAACTGTTGCTTTGCTCATGTGTAAGTGGAAAATCAGTCTATTGTCAACGGAATGAACCCCATAGGATTCAGATGGGATCTGGATCAAGCTAAACATTCAAATTCGGTAATTTAGCAAAAAAAAATATTTACCTAACAACATTTTTGGTTAACTCCAGTTTTTAGATCTTTTTACACTACATGATTTCAAACAGTGTTGTAAGCCTAGGGACAGAAAATACTATGAAGAAATTCGGCCTTCGCTATCCAAGAACACTATATACGTGAGTACATTAAGCTATTTCCTCAGTTGAAAGATACGACCCGTGGACCAAATCATGGCTAATTTAAAGCTGAGAATTTGATTAAGGGTGACAGTTCAATACACTTTTCTTCTTCTCTTACACTGATTTAAAGAATAACTCCAACAAGAGAAAACACATGGGGCCAAAACACACCTAAGGTCAAGTTACATCAAGAGTGAATTTGGCTCAATTTAATGAATCATGCTGACAAATGAAAACCAGCAGTACAATTACAATGAAAGAGCAATACTGCTTCAATTATTAATGAGGCTCCAGGTAGAAAATTCAAAAGACTACAACAAGATTAAATAGGCAGCAAAAAAATAATAGAGGAAACAAAAACCAGGTCAACAAAGACATGTCCCTACATCCACAATTATTTAGAAGTTTTAAAATATTGACATATTCCCATGTGCTTGTAGAGGCAGACATACCAGATTTTCCTATTTTTTTAAAAAAGGTAAGTCTGGAAGTCTTACTAAAACTGGAGTGAGGGAGAGTGACCATCCTGCAAAACCCAAATGAGAACTTCTCAGTAAGTCAGTCATCCAATCTGAAAGCCTTAATTCCCAGGAGAGCAGGAGCCGAATGGGTGTGAAACTTTCCGCCGAGAACTTGCTAAATCTCCCAGAGTCAGCAATTTGGTCTTTCTGGTTCAAAATGCAGAATCTCTGCCTCACTGTGATAAGACTGAAAAACAAGAAGCTTCAACTTTTTCTCCCAGCAGAACACTAGAAGGGGATGGAGGAACAGAAAAATTGCCTGTCCAGGCACTCCATCCTCTCAATCCTGATACTAAGAATGAGAAAAAATATTGTTGTAAAAGAAAGAATACACCAAAGAAAAATTACTGAAAATAAAACAATAATCAGATATTAGAACACGTTGGGATGTTTCCGAAGCCGTTGACCTCAGTTACATCTTCTAGGCTCATTCAGTCTCTCATTTACAAGTCAGGAATAAAAAACATGTATGTTGCAAGAGAACCAAAAAATGTAAGATTTTAGTCTATTGTCAAGGAGAGAATAAGAAGCAAAATTACTATTTTACAGCTACTCTAACAATTCTTACACAATCAATTTTGTATTCCTCTTTAAAAATTGCTCATTTAGAGTCCCACAAACTCCTAAAATTTTTCATAGAGGAGGTTCTATTTTCACTTAAAAGTTGATGTATAAAGGTTAGCTAAGGATGCATCATCAAGAAGTATGGAGTAAAGCTTGTTCATTGTCAAGAATTGAATGCTTTTATTTTAGTTAACAATTTAATAGACAGAAATTCCTTAAAACTCATCCTAAACTTCCTAGGCAACTAAAACAAGCCATATTATACAGATCAGGATAGACAGAATAAACTGGAGTTCCGCATGCCGTCCCTGTTTCTCCCCTCCTTATGTAATTCTGAGGATGTGTTTACATAGAACTTTACATATCTTTATGACCACTACTTAGTTGAAAAACACAGCACTGTTGGAACACTGGCTAAAGCTTTGACAAATGAAGGAAAGGCAGATCGCCTTATAGCTGTCACACACACGAAAAGCTAGAAGAGGCTTTAATGTCTGCTTGGAATAACACAAAACCATTTGTAAATAAAATCCTATTAGAAACATCAGATCCTGGGGATTACCAAAATTGCTTAGTAGTATTATTGAAGTATAAGCCAGCACCAGGTTCAATCAAAACTCTATTTAAGAATGTCACCTACATTTTAGATTTAAGTGATGGAAATGATACAAATCCTGTCTGGAGAGCAAGAAACTGTCCTTTTTCAATGTTGTTAACATTCTTTGGCAAGTGACACATTACATTTTTCCTGTACTAAGTATCTCTGCCTTCATTCTCTTCTTACCAAACGTTCTCTCTTAAGTAAGCTGAAACACAGGAAAGAAGTTAAGAGGACATTCAAAGCACTATCCCTCTTTTCCTTCCAACCTCCAAGCTGTTTTGTGCCCGTGCCCACACATGTCCTTATATTTCATTGTATTGATTTGTATGGAACTATTCCAAATACTTCTCAATACTTATGTGTGAAAACTGAAACATGAACTATGAGCTTCCTTTTTGAAACACAGGCATGTGTTCTGATTATGTCTAATCGTATATAAAATATGTTCTTTCCATGTAGTTGCAGTTGCAGTGACACCCTCAGACACCTTAGTTTCATCCTCAAGATTTTACATTCTCTTAACTTTTTAATTAGTCCGTATTACATAAACCATATATATGAGGCACATATGCCTTTTTTATACTGAGGAATTCTTTAGACAAAACCAATATTATTTGTCTTTACTCATCTTATCTTAGGAGAGAGTCCTCAGATATCTCAGAAGTACCAAATAGCTCATTTGACATTGGGCAATTCAGAGATATGGGCCACACATGTCAGTAAACTGCATACAGCACACTGTAGGACATGTCACAGCATAACTTATTTTTTTGGCATGCAAATAGGTACCTATACTTCCAAAGGAAAAAGCACTGTAGAAAACTACTATCATCAGTATAAGCACTACCCGAGTCCCTCATACATGCTAAGATTAAATGTAAAATAAAAAGCAGAGAATTAAAACTCTAAAGAGCCACTTACATTAGCATTTTCTGCATTTAAAAAAAAAAATACAACAAAACAGCTTGAAAGTCTGGTGGTTCCTACCAGAACATTAACTTTACAACCAGTTTGTGCAAGAATTTTCTCATCAGAAAAATTTTCCTGTTACTATCACTCATTCTTCTGTAGTTAGTTAATTGATAGCACTGGAGCCACTCAAAATGTTCTATATTACTTCAGATAAACAAAGGTGTCAAAAGCAGGTTCATAGATAAAATCGTATGAAATGAGAAAAAAAATCATGAAGCTTTAAGTCAAGATAGATAAGGAGTCAAATGGTGTGGAAGACAAACAGACACTCATGACTTTCTGAAAACAGCACATCAGATTTACGATGTTTCAATGGTAACTTTAGTAGCATACGAACACCTACAGTTAAAGCAAAACCTTTGGCTGACTGTTTTCAAGATTATTTTAAATCAGGTTTAGTGTGGCTACTGATTCTAATCCCACTCCACCACACAGATGGTGCTTGAACTGCCTTTATGCCACCCACTTGTTTGCAACCAAATATTTGGTGTCTAGTACTTCCAAAACAGCATCTAATTTAATAGTAAACACTCAGTGTCTTAGACTCTAATACACTACCGATTTTTTTGTTTATAATTTGCATGAATCTAAATGTCGCATTGATAATAGATATCTATTAGATGAATAATAATAAAATATGTAACACGTACCTCAAAGCTGACAGGTATATTGCGCTTCAAAGCAATTTCAAACACTACACTGATCTCAGACTTGTTTGCATCTTTATCTTCTTCTGATTCTTTTCCTGTTTCTCCATTCTGGAAATGAAGGATACACAATCATGTTATTATTTTTAGAAGATAAAATATATAATATGCTTCTCCTCCAGTTTCTCAAAGACTTTTAAGTTCTCCTGTCAAGCTGTAAATCAGCAATTGTGCATCCAATTCTGCACCCCATTATCAGCCACCTGCCGACCCCGAAGCCATATATAACCCATTCATGCTTCATAATAAAGGAAGACATACACATTAATTTATAACTTAATGACAGATGGCAAAATAACTTCTCATTAATGACATGGATAATCAGCATCTGAATATATGCTTCTTGTGTCAAACATGAGGATGAAACAGATCGTTTGACGTGTTTCTCAGTCTCTCTGTGGGTACCCCTTCCAAGCAAGGAAGAAGTCTTCTGTAGTTCTTGGAAAGTACAAAAGACTGTCCTTCTCTCATAAGAAATTCAGTGAATCACCCCCATACTTTGACTGGGTCAGCAGGTTACAGGTGTCCTCAGCAGGTCCAGCTGGTTAATGGCCCCTCCATCGACTTCCCTCTGGGAGTTATGACCAGAGTGAAAAGGTAGTGACAGAGAACAGCTTGCTCAACACAGAACCTTATTTATTTATCCATAGGAACATAACAAACAGAGAGGCTAAGACATAAAACAACAAAAGGCACATGCAGACATCCTGCCTAAAAATCAGCTTTGCTTTGCACTTTAGATAATCTTATTTTTCTCAACCACCAGCACAGGGATCAGTCAAGCAGTTATCACCTTCTGCAAACGCTACCTCTTAGTGTTTGTCCCCTGGGCCACATCTTCCTTAGTTCTCAGAGGTTTCACTTTCAGCTACTTTCACACTGCAAAGCTCTGAATGCTTCAAACTGGAATCCCTCAACAACCATGTAACCTTGGCCAAACTCCTTATCTTTTATTAGTGGAGGTAAACATCAAAGAAATTTGGGCTGAATTATGTAGATTCCTGCAGAGTTCCCATCTTACGTAACGAAGTCTGATCTAAATCTTCAGCTACCATCATAGCTACAAAATGCAGATTAATGAAGTTATCAAATAACATGTAAAAAGCATTAGGTTTTTCACATTAACAATGAAATCGATCCATCTTTTATGTACCAATTATTAACTCTTAATATAATATTTTTTAAGGTAAAACAGCACCAAAAATCCATCAGTCAGCTACAGCATGCAGGCTTGGAGCACTTTTTGTTTCATTAAATGCAAAATTTTAAATCTGAAAAAGTTGCCTACATCCCTGATATTTATCTGGAGCTAAATAGAAAACAAAAATTTATAAAGTTTATAGCATCTGCTGAAAAACAAGTGTGCAGTGCAAAGCAGTAATAAGGGTAGTTAGAATGAAATTATGTAGGACTTCTAGCTCATTTCATATAATGAAATGTAAAGTCTCACTGAAATTGAGAATGTAGACCATTTCCTATAGGACAGGCAAAGCATTGATTAGGATCACTGAGAAAAATCAACTGAACAGAGTTAAAAGGACAATATTTAAAAGTAAAAATATTACTATTCTGTAAGAAACCTCAGTGAGAATCTTACTCAGTATTGTATTCCATTAAGTTTGTATTTTATAAAGGAGACTGATAATTTGAAAAGCTGACAAAAAGCTACAAGGGTGAACTACTGATTAGAAAAAACAACTTTGCACTGAGACACTATGGAAACATTAAATTCTGTAAAATGATTCAAAATTACTTAAGCATAATCCATAAATTTACATGAGGGAGATTTTTTTATCATCTGTTTGTTACATTTAGCAATAATAAGTAAATACCAATTAGATAGAAAATAAAGCTACCTTGCAATTTACTTTTGAAATGGGGAATTATCAATCACTGTCATAATTTACCTGATATAATACAAAGCCCACTGGACTGTCACCA
The DNA here is from genome assembly GCA_033558185.1 of Dromococcyx pavoninus. NCBI lineage: Eukaryota > Metazoa > Chordata > Aves > Cuculiformes > Neomorphidae > Dromococcyx > Dromococcyx pavoninus. The sequence goes on from JAUMJL010000215.1 coordinate 213,515, forward strand.
AGCCTCTAGGTCAAGAATATTTAGATTTTCTAGCTATACTCTATCTTAGTCAGATACATAAAGTCTAACGTAGAAATTACCGTTTAAAATTTCACAATTAACACAAACACATTGGTTCACAAAGCCCCGATTATCCCTTCTGCCCTTTACATATTTTTCCACCAAACAGAGCAGAGAACCTAACTGTGAGTGGAGAACAGGGAGGATCACAGACTTCAAGGCTTAGACCTTAGTACAGAGCAATAAAGTCTCAAGTCTTAGTCATATGACTTCCTAACGGAAGATAAAATATGTTGAAGAATGTCTCAGGTACTTCGGATTTAAATCTGATCCTCATTCCACAACTGACACTTCAATGGTAAGGCCTTTCTTAGCCTCACATCTACAAGACAGCAGAGGTGATCTGGCAGACACACAATAGCTCTTTCATGAACACAAGTTCACGTTCACCTGTCCTGCCCTGTTTGCTGATTCCTTCTTGTTTCTGCTCACCTTATGCTCTTAGAAATGCTTGTGAAATGAAGTATTAGGATGGCAATACTCCTCTTCACTGGTTTACTGTGGATAAAAGATTTTATCTTCAACTAAGTTTTTTTTTTTAAGAAACGGGGGCAGAAAGAGTATCTGGAAACAAAAGAATACATGGAAGGCTCCATTAAGCAAACCCAGTCATGAGACTAAAAGGTAAACCCATGTATTTACTGTGCTATATTCCATGGATCCCATTCCAGAGAAATTCACTGAGTTATTAATGGGATGCAAGGATAGATCGGTACCAGCAGCCGCCCTCTCTGTTCTCCTTGCATTCACAGTGGCAGTGATCGAGGAAGAAAGAAGCTTGATCTAGTCATGTAATGAAGGTTAGCCAGACTCTAACGTGTACTGGCTCCAATTCAGGCATGATATTTGAGGAATGGTGAACTTCCATGGCTGACCCAAGTAGATCAGTTCTGCTGAATGAAGCTGAGTTTTATTGAGCTGGACCACGACCTATGGTGAGGGCGCATCCCACTACTGTATAGCAGCCTTGCACGCAATTCACATGACCAGCAGCAGGGAGGAACCTGAACCGTGGCACCATGGAGCCCTTAAGCTCTACTTCAACCAACCTCTAGTGGTTTGGAGAGCTACACTCGGCTCCCCAGGATGCAGTTCTTTGTACTCCATCATGACCTAGGCATAGTGTTACTTTCAGCCTTCTGCAGTCACCTACAACTCTAACCCATGAAGTGACAGATCATGATTAGCCTGCAACCAGTTACCTTTACCCTCAGCATGACCAAACCACAGAGGTTTTCCTAATGGAGGACTCTATTTAGCCTCCTATCCACAGACACTTGCTATTGAGATTGCACAGTATCCCAAGTGGTTTTCAACTGCGGCACCAGAAACTCACAATGCTCCCACAGGCCTTGCAAGTATTATGTGGATGTCTCAGATATACTACATTATTGTTTCCTGAAAAGTCTTTCATAATTTTTTCTCATAGCTAACTGTGGATTTGATTCAGTACATATGTAACTTATGGTGGTGAAGAGAAGAATGAAGCTACTTCATTAGTTCATGAGGGAGGCAACACTACAGCCCACAACAATTTAGGAAACTCAATTTGCCATGACTGCATCTTCTAAAAGCCTGCACATCCTAACAGCCAATGATGTAAATAGACATTAAATAGACCTAATTAGGTAAGAATGATTATTAAAGATATTATTACTTTCACTAGGTAAATTACATATGTACATGTGCTATAAAAGCTCAGTATACAAACCAGGTACCTAAAAATGTTACATATACATACTATTTACTTCTGCCTACTACTTACCATCCTATGCACTTAGTGGTTTAATTGCCATTCTGATTAATGGATATCTTGAATTCAAAGATTCTCTTGATAAAATATAATATTAAACATGCAATTTCCAAAAGAATACATTGAGCTACTAAAAAAATTTTTCAATAATATGAGATTCCCACTCTGGTTAGTGCTAAGGATTCATTATCAACCAATACATTTGACTGGAAACCAAAAGAGAAAGGAAGGGAATTAACAATGTGAAAGGAAACAGGGATTTCTCCTAAGACTTTACATAGTCTTTTTTCCTAGTTTACCTGTTAAAAAAAATTGTAAAAAATAATATTAATTATACTAAGTGATTTTGAAGAGAATTTCCTGATCCAGAAAAATAATATAGCAAAACAAAAAGGTGAGTCAAACTCTCTGTGGATCAAAAAGAGGATATCGAGTCAGGGTGAGGCAGAAAGAACAAAGATTCTTCTTAACACAGAAAATTCTTTCCATCCTTAAAAAGAAGCTCAAAACTACCACACAGGACACTGAAGGTACAATTAGTAATGTTTTGTACTGTGCATGAGAATTCAACAAGTGTCATCAGAAAAAGTATACAAAATTAAAAGATTGTTTCCTTATAAATTTATTTTAGCTTATTTGACTGGGCAATTTTATTATAATTATCCTTGCAATTTGCAAAAATTATTCTGAGAATAATTTTTCTGTTAACTATTTTTTAAAGTATGACGCAGAACTTTAATTTTCAAGTATCAATATATACCACTTACAAACACAGCAGTGATAAAGCTAGCTATTTAAAAAGGTACTAAGTGGCTGCAAGCCTAAAACCATCAGACAGGTGATCACTGTCAGAGAGTTCTGTCAGGTTCTTAGGTACACTGGTGACAAGTAATTTCAACTCTAAAGATCACATTCACGGCACAACACATTTAATAATTCATTCTCTGTAAATCCACTGGTTAAATGGACATTTTCTCTACTTTTGGTATAATATTTTATTTTGATTTTATATTTACTTAAGCACTGTTCACAATCCTATCTTTAAAATGCCTATTTATTTTTAAGTATAGTTCCATGTTAGGTGTGCTGTTACAAAGAAAAAACACTAACGATTTTTTAGCATTCCTTCTCTAATTACTGAGGCTAATATGAAAAAAACACTAAAAACTAGCAATTAAATTGTTTGATTTGGTATCTTAACCCAAGGATTAAGAACAATTTTCTGAAACACAAACCTGAGGTAATTTTTCTGGAATAGGCTCATTCTGGAGAGCTTGAAGGGCCTTCATTGCAGCATTATGTCTAGCAGCTTGACGAGTCTTTCCTTCACCAAAAAACTCACTGTTGCCAACAGTTAACTGGACATAGAAAATTTTAGGCACTGGGCAGTGATACCTGGAAAGAAGTCACAAAAAACCCAACAATACAAATTACAAATTTTAAACATCAGTTTTATATAACATAGAGCAGTAGTTAGGGATAAAACTATCTTTTCTCACAGAGTAAGACCTAATGCTCAAACACATGGACTGTTCTTTAGCAACACCACATTTGCTTCTATGCGCAAACCAGCTCTTCACCCACATTTGCAGGACTCTGCAATGAGCTCTACCATACTTCTGAGCAACTGTCCACCTCTGATCTCTTCTTGGTTTGAGTCTTGAGAAGATTAAACTTAAAGAGAAGCAAAGCTCCAGTGGAAGCCGTGTCTGGGAGATAACTCCTGTCCCATGGGAAGCTGGCATGGAGGAAGGAGCGTAGTTCAGCTCCTGGGGACAGTAAAAAGTCCGATGGTAGAGAGTGAGGGACCTGGACAAAAGCCTCTTTTTAAAGCTCAAGTATTGAAATTGTTGTAGAGGGTAAGGAGAAGTTCCCTTCCAAAAGCACAACAGAGGGTAGAGAGAAGCTCTCCTCCAACACAGTAGTAGCCAAACATTTTCCAGGCACTGAAAGAAAAGCAGCAATCATCACCACATTGTTTTCTTTTTCCTTTTCTCCTTCCTACAGAAAAATTTCTGAATATAACGGAAGGGTTTGTTTCTCTGAGCATATCTGAAAGGCACTGAAAGCAAGATAACACACCAATTTGAACTTTTTCCTATAAGCTGGCACAGCTATTATTCCTCAAAGAAAATGAAATATCTTTACTCACATCATGAACTCTGCATCTCTATTTTCAGCCATAAAAAGAGGTAACCAAACACATACTCCCTACTCTGAAATCTCTCACAAGCAATGCATGAAGAAGGAGACGTAATGAAATTCTTGGGTTTGGGAGGTCCTGTCGCAGCACTGTGACAACTACAAACATAAGTGCTTGTCCACTTAAGCAATTCTACAGAAAAGCAGTATTCCACCACCCCTGACTCAGAAAACGCAATTCAGCATAGATAACCAGTCTAATCGCTGTTAAAATGATAATCTTTTAAGGAAACATTTCCAGAAAGTCCTCAAATTATATTCTATGCAGGTGAGGGACTTTGCTTTGTACTCTTCGCTCTGTGGTCTAGACTGCCTGTGGCCTTCCTCAAGAAAGGCTTTACTAACACACTGAAGATTTAGCACTTGGAAAAATATATAGCTATCAGCAATGGTTTCTCATTTATGACAAATAACCTGTACATATTTTACAGCAATGTAAAAAAGTCCAGGATTCCAACAGCGTGGCCAAAATCTAGGTTCATTGCAACAAAACTAGAATCACTTGAAAGCACAGCAAAGTACTACACTTTCCTTCTTCCTCTTAAATGATTCTTAGTAAAGCATGCTCTTTCCATTTCATCTCTTGACAGGGATGGTGATTTTTTTTGTATGAAGACTTTCTGACTTTTCATTAATCCAATTTGTTTTAACTATAAAACAAAATAGTTTTTCAGATAGCAGCACACTTCAAACCCAAATAAGTGTGAATAAGCACTCCAGTCTTAGTGTTCCTGAACTTTGTGCCTGATTTTAAAAGCATGTTTAGATGGAAAGAGCAAAACCATAACACTGGCTCCAAGAAGCCTCTGGCTACAGAGCCTTGGATGGTTGAGTGAAGTTGCATTTACAATATGCAAAAAGTGGGCATTTCATTTCCAGTTTACAGTTTAACACAGTTACAGGGAATTATTAAGGCCTGGAAATGCATTTGCTTATATAACATTTTCATTACATTATAGAATAACTCAGGTTGGAAAGGTTTCTGAAGGTTATCTGGTTCAACACAGCACCCAAAGTAGGGTCAAACTCTGAACTTACACTGTCTTGTTCAGTAATTGTGCAGGGCATCGTGGACATCTCCAAGGATGAACATGCCACAACATCCCTGGGCAACACGCTCCAACGTTTGCTCTTTCTGGAAGAACATTACAAAGCTCCTACATGCATAACGAAATTCAAATACTACAGTGCCATTTGACAGAGCTGCTGTCAAACCAAAGAAACAGACAGTTCAAGAACATTACTTTCCATCCCACTATGATTCCACTATGTCCTTCACTGCTTCTGACATACCGCATTCACCTTCTGCCTCCCTCTACTTCTAAAAGGCACAAACACAACACTAAGACACTATCAGTGTGACAAAACCTACAATAAAAAAGAATAGTAGCTTCAGACTGAGATTTACCTCAAAAAGAATGGTAAATTTTCAAATGAAAGGCAGAATTTGACCCTTTCTCTTCACTTAATGAGTTTACATAAAATGCTTCCTATGGTAACATTTGATTTATTATTTTTATTTGGTTTGCAATATTGATTCAGGGAATATGCAGGCAACAGTTGTAAATAAACCCTTGAAAGAATTTAAACCTAAGAACCAGGAACAGGCCTTTCATACCAAACACAGGTCAAATTACATTTCCAAAGTGAAAAATACTACACTTCCTTAAAATCAAGGCTAAAATAATGAAAAGCTTCATCAGTATAGTCATCATCAACTCCATGTCTTCCACAGCTGCCTTGAAGCTGTCTGTCCCTGGCTCCACTACAATGCCAATGTGATTCCTCTGAAAGTTCTTCCTTATACAGAATAGCTGAGGTGGGACGTAACCTCTGGAGATGCCCTAGTCCAAATCCCTTGCTCAGAGCAGGTCAGTTATAGCAGACTGCTCTGGGCCATTTCCCATTTGGCTGTGAGTAACTCCAACAGTGGTTCTCTCAACAACTTGTCCAGCAATCTGCTCTGATGTTTGACTGTCCTAACAGTAAAAAAAAGTCTTCTTATAATTAAATCGAAATTCTTTTTTAGTTTGTACCTCTTTTTCACTGGATACCACTAAATAGAGCCAGGCTCCACCTTCTTTACTCATCCCCTTCCCATATTTTATACACATTGATAAGGTCCCCCTGAGCATTCTCTTCTCCTGGCTAACTAGTCTCAGTTCTCCTACTCTCTCCTCAGATGAGATGCTTCAGTTCCTTAATCATCCCAGTGGCCTTCACCAAATTTGTGCAGGTAAGTGCATGTCTCTGTTGTACTGGGGAGCCCAAAGCTGGACCCAGCACGCCAGATGTAGCCAGTCACCAGGGCTGAGCAGAGGGGACAGATACCCCCCCTCAATCTGTTGACAATACTCTTCTAAACGCTGCCCAGTTACTTCCTCATACCTAACTTACGTGTCCACAAGGACCCCCAGGTTCTTTACTGCAAAGCTGCTTTCCAGTCAGTTGGCCTCCACTGTATAGTGATGTATGAGGTTATTCCTGCCCAGGTGCAGGGATTTGCATTTCTCTTTGTTGAACTTCATGAAGTTACTGTCCACCCAATTCTCTTGCCTGTCAAGGTCCCCGTGAATGGCAGAGGAACCCTCTGGTGCATCAGCTACTCCTCCCAGGCTTGTATCATCTGCAAACTTGCTGAGGGTACACTCTGTCACATCACCTAGATCATTAATGAAGATATTAAACAGTATTGGCCCCAGTATCGAGAACTGGTGTACAACTCTAGTGACTGGCCTCCAGCTACACTTTGTGCCACTGAACACAACCCTTTAAGCTTGTTAGTTCAGTCAGTTTTCAAACTGCCTCACTGTCCATTTTTATCTTTGCCAGACTTCACGAGTTTGTCAATGAGGATGCTATAAGAGATGGTGCCAGAAGTCTTAATAAAGTTAAGGTAAACATCATCTGCTCCTCTCCTCTCATTCACTGAGCTAGTAATCCAATGGTATAAGGCTATCAGATTGGTCAGGCATAATCTTACCATCTTAAATCCATGCTGACTACTTACAGTCACCTGTTAATATGAGCAGAAATAGTTTTCAAGATTATTTCCCCCATGAACTTCTCAGGGACTGAAGTGAGGTTGACTAACATTATTTTCCCAGACACTTCTTCTTGCCCTTCACAAAAATAAGAATGAAATTGCTTTCTTCCAGTCCTCAGAAACCGCACCAATCACAGCAATCATAGATTTACAGAATAGGACCTTATGGTTCATCTAGTTCCAACCTCCCCTCCACTAGATCAGGTTGCTTAAAGCACCATCCAACCCGGCCTTGAACACTTCCAGGAACGTGGCATCTGCAACTTCTCTGGACAACCTGTTCCAGTGACGCACCACCCTCATCGCATCACCCACATACCTAAAAACTTGTACAGTATCTATTTTTATCCTGTGTTATAAATCCTATTTCAGTTTAGCTAGAAGTTCCCTGTTCATCCATGCAGGCTTCCTGATGCCTTTGCTTAATTACCTGTACGTTGGGATTTACAGTTAAACCATTCTTGAACCTGGAAGATGGGAACCTGGGCAAGCTTTCCTTGACTGCCACTATCTTCAGGACAGTATCTCCAGGGATTCTTCCAAGCAGGTAACCAAGTCCCCTTTGTCATCTGTGATATTTGTCTTGTTCTTTCCTCTCCAGATCCTGTCATCATCTCATGATCACTGCACTGAGCCCAACCTTAACATTCTTGACCAGTTCTTCTTTGTTTGGAAGCATGAGCTCTGGAAAAAGTGCCTCTCCTCATAGATTCCTCAATCGCCTGTCTCAAAGTTGTCATTGATGCACTCCAGTAACTCCCTGGATTGCTTGTGCCCTGCTGTGATATCCCTTCAACACATACTGGGGTGATTAAAGTCCCTCATGTGGACCAGGGCCTGTGGCCACGTACCTTCTTCCAGTTACCTGAAAAAGACCTCATCTACTTCTTGATCATTCAGTCGGTAGGAGGCACTCACCACAGTATCACCTGTACTGGTACGTCCTCCAGTCCTGACTCATGAACTATCAGCTGTCTCATCACTCATCCCCAGACAGACCTCATGCATTCCTACTGCTCTCCCACAAATAGGACAACCCTGTCTTCACCATCCTGGCCTGTCCTTCCTAAAAGCCTTGCATGTATCAACTGCAGCACTCTGTGGGCTATTCCACCATGCCTCTGTGATTCCAGTGAGGTGGTAGCCCTGCAGCAGCTGCACACAGACCTCTCGTTTCTCCTGTTTGCTTTCTGTGCTAAATGTACTGGTATACTGGCACTTCAGACAATAATCCAATTGTATCAATTTCCCAAAACCAGTATAAGGACTTCCCCCATCATGCTGTTCAGTAGACTTTTCCTTACATGCTTACACTTGGGGTGAGACCCCTTCAGCCCTGTTTTGCTGGTTTTAGGGCCTCTCCTGCCAACAACACCCTTAAGTCTTTGTTTACTACACTGGTCCATCACTTCCTCACATGCTTATAGTTCAACTCCACTCTCCATCATTTTAAAGGTCTCTTGACTAGATCGGCCAAACTGTTGATAAAGATGCCTGCCCTGTTTGGTCAGGCAAATCCTGTCTATTTTAATCACTGATCCTCAAAGAGTGCACCACAAATGAAAAAAATCAAATTGTTGTAGTCATGTTTGTTACACTCCTCATGTCCCCTTGCACTACCGTTGGTGTGCACAATAAGGAGCAGTAGTAGGTAACAGTCTGAGGAGACAACCCTTGGCACAACTCCTCTCCACATCCCAATCCAAACCCTTATTGAGTAGTAAACCCCCCTGCACAGCACATCAAGTTGACAGATGGTGGTCTCCAAACCCTGCAGCAGGAAGTTGCCCACTTTTATCACTTGCTGCTTCCTTCTGGTGCTGCTGCAGGACTTAGGCCTGGCTGGATTAGATGTTTCAAGAGCTCCTAGCCCTCATGTCATGCCTCGGCACTAAACTGAGTTGCAGCACTGCAGGTGGAGCAGAAACATTCCTCCTGGTACCCAAAATTACAAGCTTCTAGCCTTTGCCATCACAGGATTCCCCAGTTCCCAGCCCAATAAGCACTGAACCTCCCTCCTCCTCCTTTGGTATGGCTGGGGTTGAGGCTCTTGTACCTTTAGGCTTTCAGAAAAGATCCAATTGATCTCTTACTCACCACCACTAATTTGCTAACATCTTACTGCATCTCCTTCACTTGGCAATAAAGACCCTCTGCCAGTCCACACCTCCTGAAGACAAGACCACCATCTCCTCCACCCAAACTTAAAGCACTCCCTGGAGATGAAGGTCTGAAAGCCACATCCTCCCACTAAAGCTAGATATTACTCAAGGTCTCTGATGTATGAGGCACAGTTGATCTTGACAGAGTTAGGAACCGTGCCATGCGGCACATCACCACCATTGCTGAGCACACACACAGTCTTCAGCAGAGTTTCTTCTCCCTTCTGCATTAACTGTTAAGCAAACTGCTGCATCTGCTGGCTGTCTCTGCCAGTGGTGCTCTAGGCTCTGCAGTCATACGGGCTTCTTCCAAGTACCTGTTGAAATGGGGCTTGACTCTCTAATCAGGAAACAGCTAGAAGAAAAGCTCAGTGCACTTTTGTTCAGCAGTAGCTGATAGAGCTTGTTGGCAGCTGCTAGGACTTGCCTGACGATGCAACCCTCCTTTCTCTGCAGCAACAGGTACTTCCAAGTTCCTCAAAGAGCTCCCAGAAATCTTCCCACCATCCTAGAAGATGTTCTCAGAAGATCTATAGAGCCTGGAAACCACAGCATCTGTTGGCTGCCTCAGCTGCAGCTTAGAATAGGATAAGCTCTGTCATGCAAAAGCAGCAGGCACCTTGATAGCACATCACACTTCATTGCTTTACAATCCTCTTTTAAAAGAAGAGAAATGTGGTGGTGCTGTTAGCAGCTACTTAGATTTAGGGAAAACATCAATCAGAAGTTCTGCTTTCTTGCTGAGTTACTAAACTTACATTTCTCTCCATTATATGCAAAGGAGGAAAACACATGAACCTTAACCTGCTTTATAAACTCAGATCCTACAAAAAGTCCTCTTTTTTTCCCTCCCCCTTCTCCACCTTTTCTTTTAAAGAGTGTTTAGGGAGCTATTTATGTGCTAATATGGAAAAAAAGATATTCAGCCTGTGGCTCTAGAGCCTCATGCAGCTCTTTGGCATTGGCAGAATGACTAAGATTTTACATGGTTTCGATTAAACCTTTTTTGCTCTGCTTGGCCTCAAGCAGGGTTAACAGAGCACTGATAATAGAAACATTGCCAGGAAAGCGCAAAGGAGCATCAGAAAATGGAGCATGTCAAATAGAAATAAAATAACTTCTTCTTTTCAATGATGAGGACAGAGACTGTATTAACAAAAGCCTTAAAAGTAATCATAATATTACAATCCTAAAGTACAGTTCAACGATTAAACTGAGTTTTAATATGAAATGACTCTGCATACCAAAGAAGCACCAAAGAAGCATGTTCCTTGTGTTAAGGAACAACTCTATACAAAGTTATCTCCCACTGATTATTAACAAACCTTCCCAATATATTACATTTGAGTTAATAAAAAGGACTCAAAAACTTAATCATCTTGGGAATATTTATATAGAATTTGCTGATTATTGAGCAATAACATATCAGCACAATATCTTCCATCATCACAACACCTAAACATCAGTCCCACACGCCTTAGCCCTCAGTTGCTCTGTTCAGTCATAGAACTGAGAAAGTTGAGATTTCCAACAGCAATGCTTCATGTATAGATTCATTAGGTTTCTGATACTACCTATACTTAATAAATATGATTCTCCCTGTATTCTACATGTTGGCTACAAGGGCTGGGATTTTCCTTTGGAGAAAATTATTATGTAAAAAAGATGCCCAGGTGAAACTAGATGCCCAAGCTGACAAACACAGCCAAATTGACAGAAGATTATAAGACTGGAAGACAATAAAAGGACATGTGAAATGATGCACTAAATTACAAGAAAAAAAATGTTATAAAGGACAGTACTTTAACAACAAATTACATATTACCTATTAAAACAAGTCAATTTTCACGTGGCTTTTCTACACATTTGAAGTTCTTAAGAAGATCCCTCGTATAACAGGTCTGGAAAGCAGGTTCTCTTTATTCCCTCTAATTTTCATAGCATCAGAAATCTACCTTTTACCTAATGCCACTGGTATCACTAGAATAGTCAACCTGAAAAAGGATATTTATTCTATGGCTGTGACCTTGAATGTCAAGTTTTAGCAATGAGCAAATATTTACAACTAGTTATAAACCCCTAAAAATAGAGGTTCATAACACAAATGCTGACAGACCTTAACTAAGCTGGTGTGAGCGGGCGCCACTATAATTAAATAAATCACCAAGGTCTGTTGACAATTAGAAAACTCATTTTGGTTTGCCACAGAGACAAACAAAAATTCTGTTCATTATAATTTTACTGGAATATGATGTCATAACATGTAAGCATACTGAAACAATCTGCTGCTTTTCTAGCCAAAATATTAATTGCATACTAAGGAGTCCTTGGGGCCTCTTCCTTTTTGGCCATCAAATCCACACACACAAAGACAAATAAAGTATTAGTACATACGCTATGTGTTCAAACTGCATTTCCTGCATTTCTCTGGATTCCTCAATGGCATAAATGTTTCTGACAAATATTGTTACTTTATTCTTAGAAGGCAAAAAAACCCAAGTGCAACTCAAGGAAACCAGGTAGTTTATTTAGATTTAGCCTGCTTTTCACTGTTAAAAACCTCCAGTGAGGTTTTGTCTAAATTCTAATGGCCAATGTATTTTTCACCTATGTAAAAAAGAACGAAAATAAACCAAATTACTTCCCTACTACAGAAGTGCTATAGGAAGTAATACCCTATTCCCACTTCACACTGCAAAGCGAAAAAGAACAGGGATCATTTTGGCCAAGATGAGGGCCACAAAAACACGAGACACAACATGGTACAGCAAAGTCACTCTTCAGATGCCAGCTCCATCCCGTGCATATTTTCCCTCTGGCTCCTTCTCCATATCAGCTCAGTCAAGCTGGCAGCCCTGCTAACGCTGCTTAATCAGCAAAATGTCGGGAGCTTTGCAAGGGGAGGGATAGAGAGCCATATATTGTGCAGGAGAGTAGGAAACAGCATTCGTTGTGAGCAAGTTTTTCTCTAACTTTTGAAATTTCTCTAGGGGAGCAAGTTGTTCAGTGCAGCTGTTCCCTGGCCATGCCCTATTATTCTAAGCAGTCCATTAGCCACGTGCATTTCTTACAGATGTGAGTTCTATGTTGTGATAGAGGAAATATCCAGTATAGCCACTTTTGTCTTCACACAGTCCACCTTCTGGTTCTTTCAGCAAGTCCACAACAACACCTGGGAACAAAGAGGCTCTCTTTTTCCAAGTCTCCTTTTGAGACCTATGGTCCATTATCCCTGAATCAGCCTGTCTGTCCTCTTCTAGATTACCTCCACATCCTCCGAAAACATTCTTAAAGTAACTGAGCAAAACAAGGTCCTGTGTATCACTTTTAGTCAAACCACCCTTATTAGGTAGAAAGGTAATTTTCTGGAATTTCTATTCAGCTGCTTTATTTATATTGCCTGTTACTGTTTTTTCTTCAAACATTGACCCTCCTCAGCTACATAGACAAGAGTTGGAAAAAAAAAAACAAACACATGTATCCCTGCCTCAGAGTATTCTTCATTCAAAAGATGGTTTTAAACTACAATCTAAATCTTTAAACCTTTACAACTAATTTAATTAATTCTGGATGATTCAATATTCTTTCTCTCTACAATATTTGCTATCATCTGTTTTGAAATAAATTTTGACCTAATTGTAGAAATCCCCTAACCAACAGGATGCTTAATTGACTATGTAAGAACTGTAAAGAATAACCATCTGATGGAAAAATATTAACTAGAAGAGATTCAAAAGCAACTGTTAATTTTAAAATAAAATGAGAAAACGTAACAAAGATACTTCCCATTTTAAGACACAGACACCCCAAACCTTCTCTATTTGAAATGTAAGAACGTAAGCAAATCCTGCATTAAACAGTCAACATCCACGAGTTGCAGGTAACTGTGTAACTTATTCCTCTTTATCTGTTAAAATCTATTAGAAAACAAATTAGATGACTTGCTTCTGCTAGGAGGATGATCTAGAAGCTGAGCTGACACTTTGTAATCTCCTCGTATTCAGCTTGGCTATACTTTTATGTGTATACTTTTTTTGTGTCAATACTACCCTTAACCTTATATAGATAATTTACTTTTTTGTTATATTTACCCTCCAAGGTGAGCTTTCCCATTCCTTCTCAGCCTTTGTTTTGCAAGGAACAAGTCAATGTATTTTATAAAAAGCTACCTACTATCCTGATAAACCTTTACAGCCCTTCCCTATACTCACTCCTGTATGTAAGAGTCAAGAATGATAGACAATATACCATACGAAGGATTAACAGTGTTCTGTATAGTAGCAATATTCATGTATCTTTACCAAAAATATCTCGCTTAACACATCTTAAGAACTACATCTGCCTCTCTTCTGGTTCAATCACATCAGCTGTTCTTAGTTATCTTGCAAATAATTAATAATATTAGATATCACTCCTATTCTGTGATTTTCAACTGAATAACCCTCAGGTGACAACACAGTTAGTAGTACTAGTGCTGTGGTCTTAACCTTACATTTTATATTGGAAAGTCTATTCTCATCCCATTTCTAATGTGTCAGTCCTCACAGTCATCCAAATCTTCCTGCATATTTTGACTTCTAGATGCCATGAATATTTTCCTAATTTTTGTGCATAATACTGCTGATTATTTTTCTTCTTCTTTTCCACCTTTAGTATACAATAACTTCATGTTCAGTTTTATCCTTTTTTGTTTCCATGTCTTTATTTATACTTTCTCTCAAACTTTGTGCTGAGTCTGTGAATACTTCATGAAGTTAAGTTAATGATGATTCTCTTCTCTTTCTTTTTTTTTCTTTTCCTGGGCTAGAGATTGCAGTTCCTTCAAGCAGTATGACTAATTTAATCAAATAATTGACTCATGGTTTCACGATCACAGTATTGAAACATTCCTGAGTAAAAAACAAAAGGGAGGGGGATTCAGTTTAACATAACATTATCTAATGTGGAAACTTCCCAGGAGAATTTGTGATGACAAGTCAATAATATTGCCACATCACTGTACCACTGAATTCCAAATCGCTCAATACAGACATATGACTGAAATAAATATTTCAATAGTTACTCTCTACATGTACCACTACTTTGCTTACCACTTGCAGTAAATATGTACATTATCAATTAAAAAAACAATTGCTCAGCAAAAGTAACTAGAAGAAACTAAAAGAAAGCTATAGACATTGTAAGTTAAATACTTTAACAATCATGGATTAAGCTAACAAAAACACAGCAAACAAATCAAGCGAGCTATGTTGCACCAGTTGCAGAGAGATGCTTCCATACACAGTAAGTTCAGATCTCTGTTTCCACTTTTACTGCTCTTTCTCCTTCAGTCTAAAGCCTAAGTGTGTAGAAGAAACACTTTTCAAAGTGCCAGAAGGGTCTCAAAACCAGTCCAAACATGTTTTTTTAAAGCAAAGAAAAAAGATGTAGGAGATATAAGAGGGGAAAAATAAGAAAAAGGCTAAGAAGGAGAAGGAAAAATCCTAAGTACTGTACATTGGAGACTTAGGTTGAAAAAACAAGTGAAAACCAACAATCAAACTAAAGAAGAGAGTACAGAACAAAATGTAATGTGCCTCTGAAGAAGTATTTTTATCTATCAACCACACAACTAAGTTATGAAAATGGTCAACAAAACTTCAACTTATTCTTGACTGCAAAATAGCATAAATCCTAGAAGAACGTAACAATAATACTGCCTCCAGAGTTTACAGCGTTGGAAAATGTCAAGCGGACAATGCTGAAACAGAGATGGGAGCTGGGGAGGAGGAAAAGATAAATACAAGGAAAAAAAAATGTTCTTTTCCCTGACATAAAAACAAGTACAATAAGAATAAAACAGAAAACATAATGAAGCTATGATGTACACTGTATACTTAGAGGTTAAACCAGACATCCAGAAGACAAACATCTCAAACTCTTATCTACTTCAGCTCATATAATTTCCCATGAACTGTATTACTCACTAATCTTTACAAGCACGCAGAGTGGTTACTAAGAATGCTGTCCAAATACCCATTACAGTAAAAGAACATAAACTATGTTGCATATCTGACTGCAATATTATTTTGTTTCCACATAAGACATGACAAAAAAAAAATCATGTGACTTGCCAGCCTACAGACCAACCAAATGAGAAAATTAAGTACCTCACTCATTTAATTTTATCATATATTTATACTGGTAATATAATGCCGATAAAAATGTTACTAACAGAATCACTCAGGCTTAGGACTTCATAGCAACTGATTAACCTAAAAGTCCACAGAGGAAGAAGGCCCAAGAAAGCTCACAGAGTGATTCTCACCATCCAAATTAACTTAAATTGAAATAACTAGCATGTGCTGGGCTACTCTTTATTCCCACTTGGAGGAATGTAAACACAGAGACATTAAATTGTATTATCTTGTGTTAAAAAAATAGCCTATAATTTTAAATTTGGCAATTAAAGGATTGAAAGTAAGAGCAAATTGAAAAAAACACAATTCTGGCTTAACAAGTCTCCACTCAGCAGCTGAGTGCAGTTATTTGAGCATGCACACCCTCCTTCCTAGCTAGTTATTATCTCTGCATCCTCTGAAAATGTACTACCATGGCCAGCTACAGCTTCTGTCCAGAAATCTTCCCATCTGTGCCATCAAACTTGCAAAGAAATGAAATGTGAGATAGAGAGAGCTTGGTCAAATGAAAGAGGCAGTCATTTTGTGGGCAGTTTTACGAAAGAAGCTTTATCTACACCTGGGAGTGGAAAGGAAGGGGTCTCTTAATCAATCATAGCAAAGTCTGGGAGAAGAAAAAAGGTCAGAAAGCAAAAAGATGAGTGGTGAAGTCTTTTGGTTCTTTCATTCCTTTCTACATAAAAGCATAAACAGAGTGGAATTCCTAAGGGAGGTTATTCATCAATAGCAGACATAATACTCTTTCAACTTTCAAATTTTAACAGCATAATGGGCAACATCAATGACTGATAAGTATATAAATTAATTGCTAATAAAAAAGTGCAAGTGATACGAGGGTGCGGTAGTAGAGATCACCAATGCACAGCGACTTGCCTCAGTTGCTCTACTGAACACAATTTAATACAGAAAAAAAGTTACATAATGTTAGATCAATACACTAAAATATGCCACTAGCATCTTGGAAGAGATGTTAACTGTGCTTTCTTTCACAAAATACAAGCAGCTGGCAAAATCACTACTGTAAACAAGATCTAAAGAGAAACTCTACCACAGAGACCGCTGGTAAGAAGTTCTGCATTCAGACTCCGTATATTCTATCACAAAAAAATCTTGAAAACCTTTCTTGAGAAAATTTAATACTTCCCCAATCTGTGGCAGAACTTTCAGTTCAAAAGGGACTAAGACCTTGGACTAGGAGGGAGTACAATTCCAGTCAGATCTTACTGAGCTATAATCTGTTAAAAATTAGCCACTATCTTCTTTCTGCTTGCTTCCCTCAGGACAACTGTGACAGCCTAACTAAGGTTTCATCTGTAACAACAGATCCCCCTGTGTCATTACCAAAAAAGCAAGCAGAGAACATATTTACTGGTAACCAATGTTCAGGCTCTGGACACAGCAGAAAGGCCATAACAAGAAAGGAGACAAACTAGTCTTGGTTCCATTGAACTGAGTATTTCACAGGTCTCTCGATAGAAATATCCACTGCTGAAATATTCAGCAGAAGTACAAAAAAATTATAAGGGTGAATAAAAAGCTAACTGTGGAAAAAAGAAACACATCCAAAATGTTCCTGCTCCTGGAAGAGCATTCTGAACCAGTGCTTATTTTTATACAAACCAACAATATTAGTCTTTCATGTGTATCCTGAAAGTAAAGCTGCCTTAAAAACAATTGGGTCTAGAGAAAAGAATAAAGGACATCCAACGAGCTGCAAAGCCAACACACTAAAGTGGTTCACAAGGTGCTGGGGCAGGCCGTTAGCACTGAAGATCTTTGAATCATAAGGTTTACAGAACTCTCTCGACTGGAAAACAATGTTGACAGATAGACACTGGGTGACCAAAAATGAGGGGGATCTATCTTTCAGCTCTTTATGCTTTTCTGTCTAAGGGAGAACAAGAATAATCATGGCTGAAACTTGGGAGACGCAGCTCTGGGGCCAGATGTGCCTTATCCAGAGCAGAGAAAGATCTGAGGAAACTGAGAATCCAAAGAAAAGCATCTACCAAAACCCTCTCCCAGGAAAATACCAAAATGTAAGCCAAGGATCACAAAAGAACAGGGCAATAAGAAAGCAAGTGGTTTGAGAAGCTCACTATATCCTGAAAGAAAATATTAATTAAGAATAAAGTATTGGCACTCAGGAGCTCCTTTGTAAATAGGGCCAAGTGGTCATTGACAAAACTACTTAATCTTGAGTGAAGACAGTTTAGAACAATGCAATGGTGTAAGACATCAAGTTTTACACGCCACATTCTGGGCATGAAGAGTGATGAATCACCTATATGCTCTACAGTTAAGGTTAAAAAGAATTTAATGATATCAGGTTAAGTGCACTGATTTGGAAGAAAAAAGAGACACTGTACTGGGAGTGCTACCCACAAAGTTTGCTCTATAGTCTGTCAGCTTGATTTTTAGCTACATAACATTATTTTAACAGCTGTCAACGTCATATTGTAAATATACCTAAGAGTATATATTTTATTGATCCCTAATAGGTTAAATGCAACCATTAATGCAGCAGAAGGTAGCGACAGGATGCATTTGTCAGAAGGATTATATGCATGCTGTGCCAGCACACGTCACCTAACACCATTTTGTGAGCACTGTGGAACTTCATAGGAACAGGGTGAGGGGACTACAGAAAAATCACTCTTGAACAGAATTTAATGGAGTCTGTAGATTCCACAGCAGGATCTGGGGTCTCTGATCCCAGATACTCTATGTATTTTTATCATTTAAAACACTGTAGAAATTAAACATTAGCTGTCAAAAAATTTATTGCAGGAATAAATATTCTCTGTTGTTTTAGGAATTTTTATATTTTTTATAAGCCAACCATACTAATCACTATTGTCTAAACTGATAGCTACTGGCAATGCAAAGCTCATCACCTGCAAGCTCCCTTGCCACTGTTCTTTTGGGAAAAGTATCTTGAGACAAACAGATGTTTCTGCTGTTTTAAACCAACAGGAAATGGACTGACTTTCTCCCTTTTCCTTTCCTAGAAACAAATACTAGCAAAGAAAAATCCTAGCACAGCTGTACTCAACACTTCCCTTATAACAATATGCCTGTGTGGGAGGCAGGCAATGAGTGGGAACAAACAGGCCAGGGGAAGTGAAATGTAGCCTGCAGAAGATGAACACAAAGAATTCATTTAAAAAGTCTGAGTGGATGATTACACCATAATGTAGATACACTAGCAGAGTAATAACAGTGTAATGTACAAGATTTTGCTTTAAGATGTGATCTGAATCCTATCTCAACTGGTAATGTACAAAACTGAATCAATTATCTACTGACAATCTCAACCCCCTCTAAGTGAATAGATGTCTACATAATCAGAAAGCATCATTAGTATGAACAGACTGCAGGCTTAGGAGCCGAAATGCAGCCTTGTCTTTGAGGAAATGTCTTTAGGTCAAGCCTGAGAAATAAAATAATATGGTGAAATGCAGAAGTCTTGCTGTCTCTGTGTGAATAAACCAAGCTCTTTTACTCACACTAGAGTTACATTAAAAAGGAAAAATGGCATTGCAATTGCATTGTAGCTTCAATCATTACAGGAGAAGGAAACTGGAAGAAAACAATGAGACAAAACATTGCAGCAAACCTGGTTTTAATTGCTCTATGCTGGAATTACGACATTTTAAAGTCATGAAAAGTTTTAGAATAGAAAAAGGCAACTTTTGAAACAGTGCTTCTGCTGTGAAAGTCTTGCACCAAAACACAAATTCATGCTGCCATCTAATGGTCTAAATCATCCATTTCCAGGTGAACAATGACTTTCATTATTCTTAGGACTACTATTTCTTTCCCTAAACTTTAACTCTCTAAAAACCATACCTGTTTTCCAGAACGAAATTAAAGTGGTTTTAAGGAGATATAACCTATTCAAACCAAACAATATTTATTTCCATATAGTTTTTAATATTTCTTCCAAAAGTGTTTTTGTCCATTTGTCCAAAAGTTTGGGATAAGGGCAAGAAATGCAGAAAGGAATTTTTGAGAAGCCAGTCAGTAAACATTTTTATTGTTACACCTTTTAATCCATAAAATGTAAATTTTAAGGACAAAATTTTGCAACACTGACTTGAAATGCAGGCAAAGCAACTTGGATTTCTTATGACCTTTTTAGGAGAGGGATATTGTACCCTATGGCTGAAGTTTAAAGCCAATATCTGTAGCAAGGTAAAAATCCCTGTGCCACCCTATCCTGCTCCTGGAATGAGGAGTTTTTCTCCTGTGATTAACTCAAGCTTAACAGGCTTCAGAACAGAGGGTCCACTTCACCTGGAGAGGTAAGGACACTAAGTCCACAGCCTAACATCAGCAATAAAACATTACCTGGTTAAATCAAAAGCATTTCAGTACATGCATGTCTGCCTCTTTTTAGAGCTTTATTACCTAGATATGTCGCTAATGAGTTCGTTCTGATATTTTCTCTCTCTCTTCTCTCTGGAGAGAGATTTTTATCTTTTTCCAGTCCTTCCACTGTGATAGTCAAATGACTCCCACCAAAGCATTCATAAAATTATTACAGATCAAGATTCCTAGGATTATTTCTCAGAGTAGAATTCAGCTAAATTTAGGCTTCTGAATCTAATGTGTAGAAACTAAACTGCTGTTACAGTGAAGCTCTGGAGGGATTCAGACAAAATGCAGACATCTTAGTTTTTGATGCAACAAATAGCATTCTAGACTATTGTCTGATCAGACCTTCCAACTGGTTATAGCGCACAGGCAGAGACTTATATTAAGTATCTGAAGTTGGATCTGAATCCCACCACCACTGTAAAGAACAGCATCTAGCTGCCAAATACAAGCACACAGTACCATCTGAGATGCAGTTGTGTACCTAAGACATTTGCATGATGTGACATAGAATTGATTCATCAAAATCACAAGTTTCCCACAAATATCGGGAGTTCTGGTGGATTATATAAAATGGTATGATAACCGAACCCTACTTTTAGGGCTTCCTTCATTTGCCTAAACATAGCTACACAGAGCCATTTGAAATGCTCTAGGGTATCTTGCCTGGCCTTTAGCTGCTCCTTTAGTAAAGGTCTCCTCTAGGTGTTCTGCCAAATCCACTGGTCCCATGTGGATGTCTGAAAGACCCTACAATGTCTCAAGTGGCATTAGAGGCCTATGTTTAAGGAATTTAGTGTCCTCACATCTGCTGAAGTACATATGCTTAAGAAAAAAAAATCTGCTTTGTACACAGCTGTGCATAAAATCTTCCTCTGTTGCAGAAAGCCTCAACAGAAAGCCTCAATAACTCAGCAACAGATAATAGGCTAATCACATGTCTGGAAACATGAACAGACTCCACAGGCTAATCTGAACTTTATCTTTTCTAGGTTATTGGCTGATCTAATCAATACTAGATCAAAGTTTTTCAGATCCAATAGTCCTCTACATTATGCACTGGACTATTTGTGCCTCAAATAGATAAGGCTCTTCATGCAGGAAAAGGTCTGCTAGAAGATGAACAGGGTGCTCAGGCAGCATAGAAGGATTTCTAAAGGCCATGAGAATTTCAGACTTCATTCTCTTACTGTAAATAAGGTAACTGGGTTGTCTAATTGTAGGTGTACTTCTGGAGACAGTCTCAACAGATTTTACATTGTCTCCTGCAGTGCAACCTAATTCAAAATTCAGCTTTTACAGCTGTTCTTCTGGCTGGATTTTCCTTTTTTTTTATAGAACTATGTAACTCTTGTGGAACAAATGAAGCTGGGTGAGGATTTAGATCGCATTGCTAAGCGCTCAATGTCAAGGAATATTATCCTCAAATCTGTTCACTTTGATGCACGTATTGAATCTTTAACTCAGCATTCCTAGAAGAAACAAACTTTTCTATTTCAAACTTTCACCGTGCAAACTTCTATTCAGCTGATCTGACAAATTTAGTAATTTATCCAATAATCACAAAGTCTATTCTCCTTTTGATCATTAGATTGGAGAACATGTTAGTCCACTACGAAGCCAGCAGTTGTAGTACTTGTTGGCTAAAGACCAGTCTTCAAGTTTCCTTTCACTATGTCTCATTTTAAAGCGCTGATTCTATTTAGAGCACTAGTCCACAGGGCTGATACATATCATTTCAGGACCAACTAAGCCTAAGGAAACCATTCCATGTAACAGTTCAGTGCCCAGCTGGGGAGCCACCTGCCCAGCAGGCAGCTACTACATGGCCACGGAGGGTGATGCCCTGTGTTCTGCGGCCAGACAGCGTGGCTGGCCCTAGAAAAGACAAGAATATGCTGCTTCTCTATTTCTCTGAGTTTGGTCTTGCCAACAGCAGTGTTAAAAAAAGCATTCACTACCATTAAAGAAATATGTGCTCAGAATGACAGGGCTGTAAAGAAAAAGAGGGATGGTTTGTTTACTCTTCCCCATGCATGAAGGAGAAGGATGATCGTCTTCTCCTTCATCTGTAGGATACGATATACACGGCAGGAAGAAGCAACCATAAGCAAAATTAACACAAAGGCTCAGTGCAGCAGAAACTGTCACAGGGCACAGAAGCCGCATTTTATCCCAGGGACACAACCACTCTGCGTGACTATCACACCATCCAGATTCCTCAAAACCAAGCAAGAAACTGCTTTAATTACTTTACTTCCATTCTTTATATTTCACAAGTGGTTTTAATTATGAAAGCTTTTTTTAATAAAGGTTTTTCAAGTGCTCTGGATTGTGATCAGACACATTTTAAGGAATTTTATATAATAAGCAAACAACTTCTGAATTCCCCCCAAAACAAGGGTTGAGTGTTTTCTGATCTCTTTGACACTAGTTTCCAAACTAAAACATCAAAAGCTGCTGTTCAGTTTCTAGTGGGTTTATTTCTTAGTTTGGGTAAGTCTGTAAGATTTAATTTCTGTTTTGTCACTTACATTCTGTAATTGAAAATACTGCAGGACAATTAAACTTCAGGAATTACTCTCTTTGATTCTTTAAAAGAAAATAACTTATAATAAAACAAACCAGCATTCAATGAAGACAAGGCAAGCTGGCTGACCCTACAGTCAGAACTAATACCTTGTTTTATTGTTCAATTGCTCTTGTTCGAACAGCCATGCTTTTAATCTTTTTTACATGGTTTAATCCAATTGCATACTCAGGGATGCAAGGGAGTACAGGTTCTAGCATTGACTACAGATATAAGTTGTATGCACGTTTCAGCCTCAGTTCTACCCATATTTCTCAAACCTGACCTGCCATTTCAAGGCTTGGCCTATTCCAAGTAGCATGCCAGTTCTACTGAATTGTGCCAAGAGGTGTGCTCACTAACATGCAACCTCAACCAGCTAGAAAATTCCCTGAAAGTATCAGTGTTTCTTTCCCCAGTGTCAGTCCATAAACTTTAAGATAAAAAAAGCCATACAAAATGCAATGCTCACCATTTTTAGCTTTTCTGTAATGTATATTGTTTGAACTCAAAAGGTTCTTATATGCCTTTGTTGCACAATTGCTTAAAGCTACCATTTGTGAACCTTTCAAAGGGTTGAATACAAGTGGTAAATTCTGAGTGTCAAAACTTTTTTTTTTTACTATAATCTCTGTCAGTAATAAAGAAACTTTTGTTAAATAAAGTTGTCTACCATAGCTGGATTCAGGGTTACAGCGTTTTTTTAAAACCTCTGCCTTATCAGAGGTCATCAAGCTTCCCAGTACTAAACTTGCATGGATTTTACTTGAACAAAGGAAATCCAGAGAGGACTCCCAAGCTGTCTCATCAGAATGAGATGAAAACAAGTTGGAAGTTCTTATCTATAATGTGAAATGAACTGCAGTATACAGATACCGAATGCACCAAAGACCTAAACTGGTAACTTCACATGACCCAGCTCAGCATCACACAGACTTGGTCAGCTTGGGTCGAGTGCAGTGTAACGGCAATGGCCCAATGCTGTTAACAATGTAGTGAGTATTGTATTCACTAGCTTGAGTGAAGAGTCAGCTTAATACATCCATACCTTATCTACTCTCAAGCTGGACTGTATTTCATCTACTTAAATATCCTAAGAAGGGAACAGGCTCACCCTGCACTTTCTAACTAAGCACAACAAAAAAGACTCAGAAAACACCTCACCCTGGTGTCACACACTGCCCTAGATGCCTTCTATATGCCCTCTGCCTTGCTAAGAGTTTTCTATTTGCAATTCTGTCACCTGCCTTCTACTTGCAGCTCTGTAACCCTTCAACTAAGCCACTCAGTCAGTGCTCTCCAGAGTTTCTCTGGTTGTATTTTCCCCTTGCTGTTATTCTCAAGGCCCTTCACCTGCAAATACCAACAAATTGACAGCATTGCATGTATACTGCACCATAGCCATTCTCTCCTCTACCCTTATCCTACCTCTTGGCAGTAGCTTTTGGTATACATTGCAGAGCCCAATAACATGCTTGCACAAAGGTTAACAAGCAGCCAGCATTCAACAGCTGCTGTGATGCAGCACCACTGAGAGCAGAAACAAGAAACAGGGAGCTTGAGCAGGTCCTGACAAAAACCATAGAATTACTATGGGAAATTGTTATAGGGAACACTCCGTGCAGGGGAAAAAACAGACAGAGAAGGATGCTCATCTAGGAAACGCCACCACCTCCCTTCCAAGCTAGCCAATGGGAAAATTCTCCCCTTATTTCCTCTCACTCGTGTGCTTTCCCGTTTTCCATGGAAGGAACTTTCACCTTCAGTATCAATTTACGCCACCAGCTGCAGATCCTGCAAATGGATCTTTGCATTTTGCATGTAAAACCTGCTTCCATATCCTCTGTGCAACACACTGCATGTGAGAGTGTAATTCTTGACATGCTTAAAATCAACCCAAGCTGCCCTTAACTTCCAAGCACACATTCCTGCCCCTGAGGACACAAGCTTTTGTCTGACCAGATGAGGAGCTGTTTAAGTACACTTGTAGGCCTAGGAGTAACTTCTCCCTCCCTCTCTCGCCCAAAATTGATTGATTTCTGAGTAGCTCAACTCCCAGTGCAGGAGCCAGGAAACTCACATCGACACAAAGGCTGGGGTCAAAGGAAGGAGGAGGAATCACTCCCACCAACAGAAATCATCTTAGCCTGACATGGAAGCTAGCCCTTAACTTTGCATATAAATAGCAGCTCTTAAGACTACATTTCCATGAGTTATTGAAAAGGATCTTTTGTACCACTTGAAATACAAAACTTGACTAGTCTAAAGATATGCCCTAGGATGAACTTAACACTTCAATTTTAACTCAAGTCACTCATCTTGCCAGAATCAATGTTCCCTAACACAATCTCTTAATCTTAATCTGTATCTTCACCTATTTGAAAAGCACTTTTTTTAAATAGAGATCAGTAAAGGGAATTCAGTCACAGTATAAAAGACAAAAACATCTTCCAACTTACTTAGCATATTTTGCATCTGTTTTGACAGCAAATAACAATCTACAGAGACTCAAGAAAATGGAAAATACTGATTACAGTACATTTAAAAACAGATTCGAAAGATAATGCAGGTAAACAGTCTGCATTTAGTTCGGAGCTCCAAAACCACTTCCATTCTAAAAATCAGCAAAAGAATGCTAAATATAAAATGGTAGTTAAGTTACTTTAGAAGGTAATGTAACATATACCATGGGAACATAACGCAGTAGTACAGCACATGCTTCAAATTCAGGACATTGCTCGCCATTGTAGCAGATCTAAAATGTGTCTCCAGACTTTGTTTCGGTGAGGGTGCACAGGAGGTGCAGATCAAGTAGTCCCAAAACTGTATTATATGGCATCATTCTTCTGTTTCTTCCTTACTCTGGTACTAGTGTGCGAGCTGGGGTACGCACAAGGTATGTGTTTATGTAGACAGACATGGATATTTAGTTTTTACTACTTAGTTTCAGTTATTTATCGATTTACCAGACATGGAATTATTAGCCATCCTGCATAGGCAACTGCACCCAATTAAGCACAGTGAAGCAAGCAAGCACAGATTCTGGCCTTCTCTCCCAGACTGCCTGTTTGCTTTGTGAACAGAAAAATGAAATACCTTTGGCTGTCTACTGCTCCTGGAGTAATAAAGTTCATGTATCATTTGACCCCAGCATGGGAACATGGTTCCCATGAAAGAAAGTTCCCGAAAAAGCAAATTTTTTAAAGTTGCATGAGACATACTAATTGTTTTCTAAGGAAAGAAATAAAATCTTAAAAATTAGCAAACTGCTAAGTGTTTCAGGGTTGTGCTTCCACAAATACGCTTCAGTAATGAATTTCAGACTCCAGAATTCCTCATTTTATGTTTCTGACTAGACTGCATCTTTTCCAGCATAGTCTTTTCATCTGTTAGTCAAACTAATCTCATTAAAAAATCAATTCAAATAAATGTAGGATTTCTAGACTTAAACAAAACTCATTTCAAGTATCATAGTTACTTTTTAAGTCATGAGATGTAAGCAGAGGCTCAGGTCAGTAGTAACTAGAAATATAATACAAGTAATACAATAATCAGGTACTGTTCTGTAGGGTAATGAACGTTTTCTTTCAGGTTATTTTTGTTTGCTTGTCTTTTACTATTCTAGGTATTGTTGGTATTAAAAAAATCAGAATAAGTGTTAAAATGCTAAAGTTATCAGGACTTAAAAATTTCGGGGAAAGTCAAATAAGATTAAGACAAGTGAAATACTTTCCTTAGACAATTATGAAATGCTATATTTTCATTTCATACTCCTTAATTTTTAAACATTGCTGTGAAGTCCATTTTTAATAAAAGAGTAATTTTGAGCCAAAACACTTCTTCAGAGTTCATAACCTCATTGTTTTTGGTAATTATGACATGCATAAAAAGGAACTCCATTAAGTAAATCTTTATAAGAAAGGCAACATTTTACACTGGTAAAACAGGCTTTTTGAAAATCCTGACCTGTTCAGTTTTGGGTTTTTTCTTATGTTGCAGATTATACTTGGTAACAGTTTTGGAACTCTGAAAGAACTGATCTAATATAGTTCCTTTGTGGAAAAATAAGGAAAAATGGGGAAAAAAAACTATCACAGAGACAGAAGTTCCTCGGATTGCAAATTAACACATACACAACCTTAAGTTTCTCTCGGACTGTTTCATTAGATACCAACTATATTTAATTCACGATGAGCTAAAACAGTTTTTCTATCTGTACTAAAATTGTATAAATATCAAAGATGAATACAATTCAAAAACTGAAGAACGAAATATTTAGATAATCAATTAAGAAAACTGCTCCACCCACTTAAATTTTCAATTTTTTAATCTTAAAGAATTTGGTAGTTTATAAACAAAATTTTGAATACCGTCTTCTCAATGATTACTCCATCTTACTACAGTAACGACAGCATCAATGGAGGGTTCTGAACATAGGTTTCTAAACTGCGAAAAAAAGGATTTTTCTTAATGAAACACTGAGGATTAAGGAACTGAGATAGCAGACTAGGCAGAATGGTTAACAAAATGGTAACCTGAGAACGATTTCAAGCCAATTTCCAAAATGCAATCCTCCTAATTTTATAGTCGATTTCTAAGAAAAGAGTGCTCCATTTTTAATGATATATATTCTAATCACATGACACAATAGCAAAAAAAAAGCAAAATCTCTCTCTGAAGTTAATGCTGTGCCTCCTCACTGCCAAGGCTGTGAACTGTAACTCCAGTACGTACACTAAAAAGGTAGAAACAATTGGTTTACATGACTTTATTCCTTGTGACATCCTTAAGGCATATCATCTTTTGGAAAGCAAACACCTGTGATTCTAAATAAGGCAGCACAGACTCTCCTTAGTAAAATCTTAGTTTTACATCACTCTGAAATAACTTAGGAAGTTCATAAATATTTAGAACACATTGGTAAACAAAGGCTAAAAACTATCAAATAACAGAAAAAGTGCAAACCTCTGATTGTACATGCCCCGGAAATTGTAATTTGCTCTATAATTGGGAAGCGGCTTTGGATCTAATGGCCTGTAGATGGCAGGCTCTCCTCTTTTCATAGCCAGACCATTCAGCTCCACTGTTGGAGTTATACTGCCTGCAAAAAACAATGAACACATGTAAAGCACTTAAACCAGAAATAATGCAAATCACATAAGCAGGACTGAGACGAGCAGCAAAGGGAGAGCTGCATGATATTTCTTGGCTCTTAAATTAAAAAAGAATAAACTACAATGACAGTTCAGTATCTCTACAAGACGGGAGTACAGATGCCAACTTTATCACAAATAATGAAAAATAACATTTAAACATTTATCTCAGTGCATTCTCTATGCAGTTTCGGTAGATTAATCTTCACATATGAATGAGAAAGCACTACAATTAAGCTGGTTATTCATCTTTCCAAAGTGCTTATAATACATTATGACACTTTCTGAAACTACAAAGATAAAAGAACAATGTCTCTTCTCACTTGAATATCATTAAATAAAAGCACAACAAAGAGACATTGAAATAAGCAAGTGGTAATTCACATTACTGTAGTTATCTGGAAATCTTACAACAAGTTTGAAAAAATCTTTTATTTGCAAGACGTCAAAACTTAACACTATGACTAAAAAACTAATGATCTAACAGGAATGATCTAACAAACTGAAAATATAATTACTGGAATTCACTGTCACTACAGCCATCTACTGGTGACAGAATACAAAACCAGAAAGCAGCCAGCACTTGCCTACTTGCATGTCTGCAAAATGCCAAATAGAAAGCTACACTGTGACTTTATTTATTTCTTTTTTTAAAAATAAAATGTGCAGCTACGCTTGCACTGCTTTGAGAAAATACTAAATGAACTAAATTTACATTCAAATAAAAAGGAGTTAATATTTTCTCAAAATATTTTAATAAAAGGTTCAAATGAATCTAGCCTTAAAATAGCTATGATGAACTTGCCAGTCTGCTATTGAGGCTATTGATGAAAATTTTTAATAAGTATTGCAAAAAAATTTCTATCAACAACAATTTTTATATTTTCCAGAGAAAGGAATGACTATGATTTCAACTATGTAATAAAAATGCAGACTGTCATTTTGAAGAGAAGATACTTGTACATAAACAATAAACTTTTCTTGGAGCAAAATTACAGTGCTAAGTGATAGGATTTTAATGAATTTTCTTCAAGCCTATTTCTTTTGTTATCAGCTTTTCCCTTTAAGAATATGCTCAAAGTCAAATAATCCAGAAGTTGACTAATATTCTGCAATGTCAAGAATCAAACTCAGGATCCCTTCTTATAGAGATCTAAGCCTCTAAGCTTTCTAAATAGTCAAAGTCAGAGCCACTGTGAAGGGTACAGGGCAAAACGAATGTCCTGGGTCTAGAGAAACGCATTGATCGACAAAGGAGCAAGAGAATACCATCACACCACTCTCAAACAATTCAAAGTGGCTAATACTCAGAATAATACTCGCAAGCTCTAAAGGAAACTTACTGTTTTTCTCCCCCAACATAGAGATTATTATCCGCAACATTACACCATTCTAAGAAAGTGGCTAAAAATGACATATTTTAAAAAGGTGGGGAAGAAGGGTCAGTGGAAAATAAAAAGGGAAGAATGGAAAAGGAGAAAAATGGAGTGTAAAAAAGAAAAAAGGGAAAATGTACATATTTTTCTCACTGTTTCCTTTCTTTTCTATTAGTCTGAACTAAAGTTAAGAGTATTTTTTTTAATTTATGGAACAAGAGACAACAGACCACTGAGCATGTGTACCTCAAAAGGTGTTGCATGCATAGAAGGCAACTAACTCACAAGTAACAC
Source organism: Dromococcyx pavoninus (assembly GCA_033558185.1). NCBI lineage: Eukaryota > Metazoa > Chordata > Aves > Cuculiformes > Neomorphidae > Dromococcyx > Dromococcyx pavoninus. Next base: position 242,689 of record JAUMJL010000215.1, read on the forward strand.
CTCAAAATAAATGATGAAAGACAACAACATACATTCTTCTAATTAGTCAAACAACAGTTTCTAAAGCTATCTGAAAGTTTTTCAAAAGCACAAGTTGGTATGAATGAAAACTCACGATATAGGAAATTACCTGCCAAAATTCTCATCCCAAATCCTGACCTTTTATTTACACCAGAAATAAAATTTCACAGGATTGGACTGGATAAAATGTCCAAATTAAATGGAAAATAAGCTAAATTAGCTCTTTGGGGAAAATGTATGCTAATAATCGTTTAGTTCAATCTGGTTTTGTCCTCGTATAGTACTCCAACACTCAACACGATTTAACACACAGAGGAAAATGCCATACCTGGATTATTGTTAACATTATTTTTGGGTGGTCTAGGCGTTGGTTTAGGGAGGGTAGTTTCACTCAATGCTTTGCTAGCAGCAGCATGTTGGGCCTTTTTAATACTGCTTCCTTCAGCTTCCCAGGTCTGTTCCCCGAGAGTCAGCTGCACTGTGAACATCTTCAAAGACAAAGAACAGGTAAAGACTGGCAAGATTATCACTGCAGATTAGACACATCTATATAAAATCTTCCAGGGCTGAAGAGAAAATGTGCTCTGTTCTCATTACATTCAACTCCTAGACAAAACATCTGATTCTTACAGAGATCAGTGGTCCTTATTGGTGTGCAACATTTGGCCTTTTAAATGACAAAGTAAAATAGCGTAACGTTAATATCAACTATCAAAGAACAGAATACTATTTAAACCAAGTAATAATAACTTCAAACTGGTCCCCTGTTCTTGAAAGACTGTATATAGGTCACTTAAGACCACATTTCTTCCCACATCTGAACATGTTTAGTCACTTTTACCTGTAGACGACAGGTAAAAAAGATAATGGAATAAAAGGAAGTAATTTTGTAATAATTCTAAATGAATAAAAATAACTGCACACTCCTTTCAAGGCAGTGGAAAATTAGGCTCAAATTTTTTTACACAGTGAAAGAATTTCTCACACAATCTAATTTCTGAAAATAATGTGTATTGTTAGGGCAGAGTCACTTTATATTTCTGAGGATATTTGAGTTGTAAGAAAGAAAGGAATTATTAACTTTTTGAATAAAACTGCAGTTCTTTAATGTGGACTCCATAGTGAAGACAAGAACTGTAAAAACTCAGTTCATAAACTGAATATTGATAAAAAAATACATATCTCTAACTCTGCAATAAAGGATTATTTCAAGCAGTATCTACGGTGTGAAAGCTCAACTCATATTTAAGCTATTACACAGAGTTTAAATTTGAGCACTTAAGAATGAGAGTAGAAAAGGTAAAAACTCAACACCTTTTCCACATCAATTCCAAACGTGTAAGACTGGATTTAACAGTCAGACAGTAAACTAAGAAGTGTTCACCTCAGAAAACAGACTAACTTAGTTGAGTCAACATAAAGAAATCTATATACTACTGTGAGCACTATATAAAGTAAAATTTTCATTCAAATAGCTATTTGCTCTATAATTTTTAAAATCATTTAAACTTGCTAGATCCAGGACCAGTCATGATAGCCAACCTTTACATTTGCCCTTACACATATTTCCATTTAGCATGTACTTGCAAATGAGCATTTGAACACAAGAATGTACGTGCCTCCCAACTCAGCCCTATACACAAGCACACAGTGCACATGAACAGAATTCTATAAATACAGATCAGTATCTTAATTAAAAGCTTGAGTTTTGGCCTATTGTAATTTTCAGAAGCAAATGTCTGTATCACAGTTCCTACTGCCATGTCATTTTTTTTCCACAGCAGTCATGGCAATTTCCTCATGAACAAGGGGCAAGAAGAGATATAGTTTCTTAATTTTGCATTTGTCAAATCCTTATCCCCATCTGACAGTTAAGCTGGAATTAGAGCTAAATATCTCTAATTACATACATTATCTATAAATACACATCCTTATTATTAAAGGAACTGAAATTTATCCATCAGGAGCATATATATTTTACATTTTGCATTAAACTATCAGTGCAGTATTTTTATAGGAGGAAAATAGTCTTGAAATACAATAAAAATATGATGAATAATGGCTATTTATCCACCAATAATTCTCCTCTTAGTCCTCAGAGCAATAAACAGAAATTCAACATATTAAGGGGCTTGCTTAGTAACTTTCTATAGCTGGAGGTGTAAGCTTCTCCTTAGCCCCTCTGACAAACTAAATCCTGCTAAAAACCCCACGCACAGTAGAAGGTGGGAATTTAATTAAAGGAATAAAACTGCCTAAAACCAAAGTCTGAACAGCCAATGAAACACTCATTTTCTGCAAGACCCAAGCTGGCAGTGCTGCTACAGACTGAAAGGCATTTTTCACCAATTATTCTGAGGAAGTTTGTATGCCATAGGTTCAACACATTTAGCTTATGGTTAGAGAGCAGAAATGCAAAGGCCATAGTGCTTTCTGCTTGCTTTCACTCCACTGTGTTCATACGGTCAGCTCTGGTAATTCTTTCCTCCTCAATTTTTCTGCACGTAGAATTTTTCTCCTTCTTTGTGGCCTTTTGAAGAACTACATCACTTACCTCTTTCCCTTTTCTCTGTACCACCATCCACTTCCTTTTGCCACTGTTTCTTTTAAATGTCTCTAGAGATGCCATTGATGTAGAAGCACAGAAGAAATGATCAATCTGAACAATGTACTCAGAAATGTCATTTATGCTAACAAAAGCTTTCTGATTTTTCTTATGACGAAGAATTCACCTTGAGGGCAGACTCTTAGAAACTTAACTGTCAGGAAGAACCACTTATCTAGTTCCACTGTTCCTGATTTTCCATTTCACCCCAACTGTCAAAACTTACTTTCCAGAGATACTAGAAAAAAGCTATAAAAATGTACTAGCATTTCTGGTACCGACACAGCTGTCCTGGAGAGCACGTCTCTGAAAATCATGAAAATCACTAGTGGACAGGAACAGAGCATGTGTGGGAGGAAAGCAATGCGAGATAGTCCTTAAAAGGCAAACAGGCAAACAGCAGTAGCAGCATTACCCCCTTCAGGTCATGCTTTCTATGACAAACTCAACTCTGTTTCACAAATTCTATCAGATACTAGCAAGACATTGTACTAAACAGTAATAATTAGAATTTCTATGCCTCTGCTTTTCGTAGGTTAAAAGGTACACAAGTGTGCATAATCTTATTAATATAATCTGTTTATCATCCCCTTCCCTCCTTTTGTTCACATTTATTGCACAGGTCAAAATTAGACTTCATAGAATCATAGAATACCGGGTTGGAGGGGACCCTCAGGGATCATCTCTTCAACCTTTGTTGGCAAAAACATGGTCTGGACAAGATGACCCAGCACTCTGAGCTGAATCTTAAAAGTCTCCAATGCTGGGAGCTAATATACTTCTGAGCAACAGTCTATAGAGCAGACTTCTTTTGACCACTATAAACACAGTTAAAAATAGTAAAAAGTAAATTTAAAAAGTGGAAAATTAAGAAATCCATTGAAAATCTGGCTTTAAAAAGTGCAGCTAATACAGGGTCAGTTTATTTCAATTATATTAGTTCCTTTAAAAATAATAAATATATGTTAACTATTACTTCTGCTGCTAAAATTTAAAGTATGCTATGTATGTAATGTAATTCTAATATATTTACTGAGGAGGAATATGAACAGCCAAAACCACAACTCTGTGTACAAACAAAGCATTATTTCACAATAAAGGAAAAAGAGGTAACAAAACAAACATACAACACAACAGTGAAAAGTTATAGAAAGCAAAACAGATATAACATGTCGCAACCTAAACCAAATAAACCAGTGTACCCTGTGGTGCCAAATGCTTGCAGGAAGGGGAAAAGCACCTCAATTCCCATTGGCAATGGAGGGATATTAAAAGCTTGCTAATTTTCAGCAGCTCTGCACCTGCTGACATCATTTCCGCAGTACAAAGGATGCTTGAACACCAGCCAAAACAGGTCAGTCGTTTGCATCAACTCCGTGCTAGCTAATAACATAACATGCAATTGAGAAACAAGGGGTAAGGCATGGAAATGGCCCATGACCAGCTGAAACTGTTACTAATCTGTCCTGTGATCCCACTTGTGTCTTGCACAGTTTTGCCTCTCTAGTAAGACTGAGTACAAGGCAGCTATTAATTACATCATTTTCTCTTTCAAAGTTTTTTCAGGCTTTTTTTTCCTCTCTCAGATTGCTCCTAACTAGGGAGGAAACTCCAAATTACATCTGAAAATTATTATCATGAGAATATCCCTCTGTGTCCCCTACCATCCAAAAGCATCATAATTTGTACTTATGAAATTAAGTTGGATATACAAATTGATACCAGAACTGAGCAGAATTAACCATCAGTTCACTACTAACTTTAATGCTATAATCATATTAGGAGTCTTAATATCACCATAAATTTAAATGTAAAGGGAGGAACCCTAATAAAGTTTGTGTCTTGTAATGCAAGATCCAAAAATATGGTATCAATGCAATCGACTTTATGGACACAGAATCATATCAATAAGCACTTTAAAAAATGGTACAATCTAGCTTTGTTGTTGTCTGCACTATCATGAACCAAATGCAGAGACAGTTATCAGAACTATGCCAACTGGGGAGAAGGCTTCATGCAGCTTAAAACGCAAACGCTTCAAATGCTCCGTAAGGATTAAGAAAGAGCGGCAATAACTCTGAAAAGATCTTCACAAGATCTTTATATAGACCAACAAATATGAACTCAAAGGTAGAAGTCAAAGTAAGGTACAACATGATCTACTGGGCTTCAACAGAAATACATACTCTTTGAAAGTGTTAAAAAATAAAAAAGCAAGGAAGTAAAAAACTCCTTCACACTAGAAACGTGGCTGTGTTTGACAAGCATACTCATCCAGACCATGACATCATCTGTTCAGCATTTAAGGTACAACTCGTCACCTGGAACTGTGACCTTACCTTGGCATGAGCAGGCCCTCTTTCATTCAGAAGCTTATACTGGGGTTGAATTCTATTGAAACGGGCTAACTCATTTACCAGACACATTGGAGTTTTCTCTTTGGGGTTTGCCATGTTATCTTGTAGAGGAGCTGTAAATAAAGAGTCTGTAAAGTTTTGGTGGAGAAACCTATTCTTCACAACTTTGCAACGTTTTGCAAAAGCAGCAGCATGCTTAAAACCAAAAATACTTTGGCTAAAATGCAATATTTGCACATACGCTAAATACAGTGTTTAAATACCATTTTGCTATTAATCACATGAGAATATGCATTTTACAATAATCATTTTGATCACACACAATTTAAAAAAATACCACTCTCTCTTTCTAAGACGTCTCTATGAAAGATGACAGTGTAGGAGGACATCTACGTATGCTACATTTTCTACGTCACCAGTTTACTGTGGAGAGTATACTAGTTCCAGAAATTGACTGCTCTTTCAGAATGGTTTCTTGACACTTTGAAGCAGAAGTGGATAGTGTAAGAATCGAAACATAAACATAGCAGCTGAAACTCTCTGGTCTCCACTTGTTTCTCCCTGCTTCTTCCCAGTCGTCTATGTTTTTCTCACAATAATGAAGTCACACACAGAGCACTCCCACAGAACACCTTTCCTCACCATTCAAGGATTTTGTTCTGCTTCTCTTATACTATTTACTTCATATATACTCCCTTACTATTCTTTAAACTTTCTGCTACTTCTTTTCCAACCTATTTGTATTTATCCCTAACACACCCTGTCATTTCTTGCTTAAATTTTAGGACAACATTTCTGTATCTTATACCCAGTTCAGCACAGGAACTACAGCATTTATTAGGCTACAAAGGAAACACCAAATACTGCCAAGCAGTCTGAAGACATTCTGTTCTAGGTAAGAGAAATACACTTGGAGACCTTCCTGCACCACTAAAACTTCTCTGTTTAAGATATGCTCAGAATTTGACAAAATAGACTCTTTTCTGAGCTTTTATATCATTGAATAACACATCACTGTAAGTCTGTGCTCTGTGCAGTCTATTTAGGCAAAATATTTTTTCTATGGGATTTTTTCTTTATTTCAATCCTCTTTAAGACCTAACTTTTTTTTTTTAAAAAAAAGTAAAAGTCATTGAAAAGATTCTTCTGAACACTAAAGAATCTATACCTGGATCAGCTTACCTGGTGAGTTATTAGCAGGTGCAGAATCCACAACGCCAGCAGTAGGACTACTACAGCTGGCAGCCGATTCCAAAATGGATCCGTTCATTGAGGACGGCAGGCCCAGTGTATTTGCAGTTGAAACTGGTAGGGGTAGCACCATAGGGGACATGGTAGGTCCAGATAGGTTTGCTGTAGTCTGCATCTTAACTTGTGCCATTACCTATCACTGCAATAAAAAAATTATTATGAGCACAGCACTTCGCATTTTGAATGGCAAATGACAGTAGTGACATTAGCACTTCTTTTTTGCTCATGGATCTGCGTCATGAAACTATCCATAAACTGCCTGTTTTTCTGCCTGTTACCAAACTAGAAAAGAGAAAAAATAAGAAGGAAAAACAAATAAACAACCAAACAACCACCCCAAAGAAGCAAATTCTGAAAAATCACTGCTTATCCAGTCAACAGGTGGAACACTTCCATCTTTATATAAATTCCTTAGGACGTGTACCAGGATTTCCTAGACTAACCTTTAATCTGGTGCCTAAAGCATTTATCTGGAATATGCCAGGTACTAATTATCTCTCATGATCTGCCCAAATGAGATCCTTTATTCCCAATACCTGTTCCCCGGCTTAGTCCACACATAAACAATCCATGGTCAAGGCACAGCTCCTTCATATTATTCACTGAGCATAAGCTCTTTGCCAAAATTTTGGCTACTGATAAACTCTTGCAAAGACCACATCGGAGTGACTCAGAGGCCAGCAGGCATTCCTGGCAATCCACCCAGATAAGTGGGGAGACAATCATTCTAAGTCCTCAGGGAAAATCTTGGGCTTCACCCTTTAGCACCAGAAGCAAACAATGATGTATTTTATTCAGCAGCATGGACATAGACTACACATATATATATCATACACATGATAGGATCTGTACAGAGCAAACAGAGACAAACCCTCTAACAGCCAGTAAAAAACCTGGGGAACTGGGACCTTTCCCAGCAGCAGCCCTGATCCCTCTGTAATGTTGCACCCTTACCACTAAGCTCTTTGCTACTTCTGCTGGGGTAATTCTCTCTTCCTAAGCAAATATACCATCCAACATCTGAAAAACTTTCTAACTAAGGTCTTATTGAAACGAGTACAACTAAATAAAAAAAAAGATTACAACAATATTTTTGCCCCCACTCAATACATTAAAAAATATCCAAGTATCTCTACTCAGAGGGACAGAATTGTTGGATTAAGATCCAAATCACTCGATCCACCACAGAATCTTCAGCACAGTTGCACTACTATAATGAGAATAATAAATCCTAGTAGCGTGACACTGTGCTTTGGAGAAGAGGTTCAGACTGGAATGCCATTTTTATTACTGGGGAAAGACAGATGACTGAAATCTCTGGAAAGGCAAAAGTGGAAAAAAAAAAAGGAAAAATGAAGCTGAGATGCAATAACTTGTCCTTTTCATAAATACCATAAGCGAAATGCTAATAGTGACACATTTTAAACACATATGCAGTCAGCTGAGATACATTCAAATACTTACTTTACTCAAAAATACTAAATACAGCCTGAAAAACCCTGCTGTCACTTAACAGCAAACACCACACAATATCGCGCTATTGCTAGAAGAGCCTAACTTAAAGACTGAGAACATGTAGAAATATAGATTTCTTGGGTATACTACACGTTTAATTCTGATTTTAAATATATTAGTATAGAACAGAATTAATTTCTAAATTTTTGTAATTGTAAACTTCAAAGTCAATGATGGAAGAATCAGGCAATATTCATCTTACATCTTTAAAAGAAACCAACATAATATGAAATATCAGCATGAGTACAACAAAGCCATCACTCACATAATATTGTATGAGTTGCTACTGAACACCTATTCCTGGGCACTGCTAGTTGTGACTTATCCTTTTGGCTCCCAGTATTTTGGAAGTTCATGCTTCTTTTCAGAAAATCAGAAAGTATTAATAACCAAATAAAAATATGTTTTATGAAGTGTGTTTACAGCTCTGATACTATTGCTGAAGTATTTAAGGGTAAAAAACCCCAGTTTTACAATAGAATCAAGGAACCGTAAAAATGAACAAGATAAAGCTTAGGAGAAAAAAGACATTCTTAATCCTACAGGAAAGTACATAGGAAATTAAACTGTGAAATCAGAATAAAGCCATAGCTTATTAGGTGTTGGAGTTTGCTTATTTTATTAGTTTATTAATACCTGTAAAGCTGAAGAACTCTACAAGAAACTATAACTCTTCTATAAATTAATCTGCAGAAACAAAGGTGCACAGGAGGTAAACATAATCATAGGGGCTACCTCTTATGTACATGAGATAAAATCAACTTGTAATCCGATCTAGAAATCCACTAATAGACAACATATAGTTGATATAGTTGATATAGTGCTGTCATGTCCTTTCACATAATCAAGCAAATAAATATTTGATATCATCAAAAAAAGGGACAAAACCTATATACTATATCTCTTTTCTTTTTTGTTTTTTTTACACATTTTACTTACATACCAGTGTTGTGCTGTTTTATAAACAGTGAAGCAAAAACATCTTGGGTTCTTCCAGCCACAAGCACAGACCTGTCTGCTACTACACAACAAATAGGACTTGAGGGAGAGAGACTTCTTTAAGTCAGAGATTAAATAGATTAAATGCAATTATATGATCAAGATAATTTTAAATCTTCTATGTGGATATTTTTGAAAAATCTGGCGTACACAAAAGGGGTGGTTTACTTAGGATATTATGAGTACAATTAGAAAAGCCCACAAACCTAATTTCAGACAGATAACCCGACAACTTCTAGGAATCCGCTACACCTAAGTGTCTCCAGTGGAGGTTCCATCAATGCCAGGCAGCAGTTACAGATGCTTGGATCTCTCTGAGAAAGCTGGACTGCACAGCTATGACTGCCAACGTGGTGCTTTATCAAGCTGCAAGCTGCCACACCAAGACATCACAGCAATGATGTTTCTCGCACTCTCAATCACATACACATCTATCCAGATGCACTCTGCAAGTTGCAGTGCTGCCATTTTTGTAAAGTTACATTCCAGAGCTTTAATTTAGTGGTGTTCACAGATGCAGAATATTTTTAACAACTATGAATACATCTGTGTTGTGCTAAGAACCACCATGCAACGTAAAGAACTAATTCTATTTTTTTCCTGTTTATTTTTATTTCATGTACTTTTCTGGAACATACACCGCTTTATATCCACAGATCTTATGATGTAAAGTATGAATGAAATGCTCAGGTGAAATGATTCTCAGAATACGCCACACTAACTGGGTAAAAAGACAAACAAAGTAGGTAAGAGAGCACAGAGAGTAAAAAACGTGAACAATGAGTTTTCAAGTTAAATGCACTTTCATAATGTGAAAAAAATGAAAAAGCAATATTTCACTTGAAAGACGGGTTGTTGCATGAAAAACCAACAGCTGAAGAAACTGATGACCTGGACATCAGAAACAGAAGACTGGACTTTTTCACACCACTGACATAGCACTCAATGTATTAAATTTAATTGCTCTAGAAGTATGTGACACATGGCATGTACGACATTATTTGTGAAGTGCTTTACCAACGTAACAACTGAGGGCCAGCCTCTGCTGAGCAAGAAAAATTACTTGACGCATCTTGTATCTCATATACTCAATACTACTGCTTATATATTCTAATCAGTTCCTGGTTTTCACAACAACATCACATTAAAGATGCCAGGTTCTTTTCTGCAGAATAGCTAGCCAGCAAGTTACAACCTGTGCTCTGTGTGTGAAGCTGACTGTTCTGCAGCATATCAGACTTGGTTCTTCTCCTCCTTGAATATCCTTATCAGAAAAAAAAAACAAACCCAAGAAGACAAAAGTTTCATTTTTTCAAGATCACACTGAATTCTAACTCTAGTTTGCAGTCTCCTCAAAGCCTGATTTATAGCACCTACAAATTTAATAAGTGTACTGTTTCATTCACATCATTAATGGAAATAGAAAAGTACAGGAACAACATCACAACAGACTGTTCACGCAGGCAGTATCACAATGCTTTTTTCCAGACCAACCCCTGCTTTGGTAAGCAGCGTGTTAAAGCAGTTCTTCTGTGAAAGTGCCAAGTCATAGAACCCTAACAGAGCTAACAGCTTCCTAACCAAGGAGGGTTTGGGTTTTGCCTTAAAAATCCATTAAATTTTCTATTCTCCTCATTCTTCTGATATGACTTTATTCGCTCAGTTACACAAGAGCACAGAAAACTGTCAAAAGGTAAAATGTACTTCTTGTGTGCTGTTTCTCACATTTACAGAAAACATTTTTAAATTAATGTACATAAGTTCCAAGTTTTTCATAATTTCTTTTTACGTTGTTATAATCAGCAGCTTATTTGTGGATAGCAGAAAAAACACAGTTCTGCATTGCCTTCAGAGCAGCTGTTAATTCAGTCTTTTCTGTTCTACAAAATCAAATAATGAGATAGCCACACAGCAGCAGTTTAGTAAGAGCATGACTTAAGCTACAGTCAGCAGATGGCTACTCAGATTGACTAACAGAATTTATCTTGTTTGTACATTTTAAATAGGCAAAATTGACAGACTATGCATGAAATCACACAGGGTCTCTCTCCAAATATATCTACTACATTACTGCTGGCCCCCACTGTTTGCCCTCCATCGATTTGTTGCTTTTTGCCTTACTGGGGGTGGTTTGCCAACAGCCAAACTGATCTAATGACTTGCTGCCATAGCAGGAGACAATCCTGCTTGTCCTCTCTTCTCCACAACAAAAAGTGAATTCTTCTCTGTTCACTTACTCCACAGAACAAGCTCATATACAGATGAGGAGGAAGATCAGAGGACCATCTCTGTCTGTACAGGGAGGGCCATAATCTCCTGACCTGGGGTGGCTGCAAGGAATTAGCCCTTTCAACTTCTGCTAGTCAGCTTAGATTCGCTGTCAAACCATACTGAATTTCAGTTCCTTCACGTTGTTCCACACAAAACCCACGATCTCATCCCCAACAATTTCATCCTCAGAAACCTGCGGCCTGTATTTTTTTTCAGTGCCTCACATTAGAAAAATCTTAATTCCAATGGAACCTGGACATACCTACCTGCTAATTAATAACTAAGTAATACATGACAGCAAGTGAAGTTAGGCCTTAATAGCATTTTACTTTCCTGAGGGGGGGGGGGGGGGGGGGGGAATCACATCTATTTTTGTTATTTTGATAAAATTTTTTACAAAAAAAAGACAAAAATGCACAAAAAAGGAAGGTGAATTCAACAAAATATAAGGGACTAATACTCAAAATCCAATGAGCTGCAAGGCTTACAAAGAAATTCCCCTACTTGCTCAGTGCTAAAACCAGCCCCTGAGGACCGACAAAATACTACAGTTCCACTGAAGCAGCTTCTTTGCTCTTGGACTGGAACAGAAGAGGTTACAGATAAACCCTTGGGAAGGCAAGGCAGGGCCAAGTGGCTGCAGCAAATGCCTGGTCAGAACATTAAATCCTGTCACACTTTCAGAAAACACAAGACTCTTTTTTGTGAGGATACTATCAGCCATGGAGAAATACCCTTTGCAAACTCCTACATACGATCAGTAAGAAGCTTTCCGAAGAGAAGCAGGAAGATATTGTTGAAAAAATCAAGTAGGAAATTGAACAGATTAAAAATTCATACTCATAATACTTCTCAGCCACTTCTTCAAGGAGCAGTCAGCTCAAGTCACCTTTTGAATTACTACACAAGAAAGACATTAAAACAAACCAAAATAAGGACTTCAGATTTAGAAGACTGAGCCAGAAACTGCTTCATCTCAAAGACTTCTTTCATCATTAACTACCTCAGTTCCTTAATCTCCAATACTATTTTGAGCCAAGATGCTACATGAAGTATATGAGTCTCTCAATCAGAGACCAAATTACCATTACTTGGGAATACATATTATTCACATGTCACCAATTCAATCCCTCTCTAACAAGAAGATTCAATTCTTCTCTAACAAGAAGATTCAATCATTCTCTGCCTCTTTATAACAGCTTTGTATAATTTGGAAAAGAAAGGAAAATTCCCAAACAAAACCAGCCAGACAAATGATGTAACTAATTATGGAATCAAAGACGAAAAACTAAGATTTTCTCAATCAACAAAATGGCCAAAGGTGGGGATTTTTGTTGCCATAAAATTATGGTGTGTTAGCAAGGGTAAGAATAGAAAAGGCTCATCCTGCAATCGAGAGAAGATTCATACAACTTGAAATACATAGTGTACTTCACAGGGCAAACAAATATAATAAGCAAACATTCTGGGTGTAGTAAATTGCTCAAGCAACAAAAGACAAGCAACTAACAATAAAAACGTGCGATCTACAAGACTAACTACATACAGTGTGTCTTACACCAGAACAATTACCTGTGCCGTATGGCACTGCTTTACAGTGAGATATGAGGATTCAGGTAAGGATTAAAGAGAACTATAATTTAGGTTTCCAAATATAAGAAAGGTGTCTAAACTTCCACTGCAGTCAAATGAAATACTATACAGAATCCTGTTGTCCACCTATGGTTTACCAGCACCATTTGAGATGTCCTAAGATAGCACATCTGGATACCAGCACATTTCATCAGCTGCTGCTTCAGTGAAGCAGAAGTTTTCTGAGAGAACACTCATGTCACATCTGACATGACATGTGGCAGATGGTTCAAGTAAACACCAACGTGAAAAGGCAATTAAATAGCAATAATACATGTGCATAAACAAACGTGTTAACAGTCGATACAGCCCGCAGACCTCATGGAATTATTCAAGGTGACCAAAAAGCACCTGCCTTATGCCCAGCAGAGTGGCAGCTGAAACTTAACAGAAAGTGCAGTGTATTGACAGGCATGAATGTAATCCTTCCCTTGCTTCCCTGGCAACAGCAAGGCTGACACGAAAAAGCAGAGAAAGAAGCAACCTGGACCACAGTTTATCTTACTATGTATAGAAAAACTAGATGACCACAGCCTGCACTCACAGCTAATTTCCTCCTCTAACAGAAAAGTTATAATCCAGTCCTGTACATACTGGACAGCCACTAAACATCAAGAGAAGACTTCACATGCAGATACGAAACAGAGCTCCTAAATAAAGAAACTTTATTAATATTCACCTTGAACCACAATGGAGAAAGGACTGCTCTTCTCAAAAAACATGCTCACTGATATCAAAGATCACCGAAGCAAAGGCTGAAACAAAACAAAACACCCAAACATCCAGAAATCCCTTAAGTAAGACGGGCTGCAATCAGAGTAAGTGCTTTGTGGGGACAGCTGCTTGGCATCAGGGCCGTTTGGGAAGTTTAATAACAAAACTCCCATTTGAAATGACAAAGGAGATCAATCAGATTATCAACCTGAAGGTTTCAATGCAAGAAGAAAACTAAAAGATTAACTTTTCTTATCTGTCACATCGAAAACTGAGCTTCTGAGCACCTCAGTGCTTTCCAATCTGTTCGTAACCCAAAGCCTGGGGGGCAAAGGTTAGGCTGCTTCATATAAATGTCCACTACCTTACAAAGACAAACTCATCAGAAAGTTTATTTCCTTCAATTTATTGTTGCTGTTGAGAAAACAGAGAAGACAGTCAAAAAAACCATGGAAATTTCCAACAGCCAATGAGCTAACCCAGTTCTCAGGCTACCACAAACTTTATGCCTAGAGAATACACCAAACCAGAACACTGGTTCAGACATAGCCATTAGTTTTGACCCAGGCAGGATACCCTGAATTATTACAGAGAAGAAAATGTGAAACTCTCTCATGAAACATCATGTCGATCATCAGAGCCTTCTCTGTGGAAGGCCTTCCACATCTAAAACCCATAATGGCTTAAGGTATATCCAGAGAACTGGCTTATAGATGCCTATATCAGCTTATAGATCAGAGACAGGACACCACACACACTCCCCAAGACTATAGGGTAATATCCTTCTTTGTATTCGTCTGATGCAACTGGGAGTAACCATCAATCCAAAGGACAAAAGTTGACTGACCAGAAATTGCAAACACAGAAGCTAAGATTAGAATAATGTGGAAAAAAATATTGGAAATACATTTTATTTTTACTTTCTGGGATTAGTCATTCATGTGCAACCATTTAAATATTCCACTGAGACTCAAAGGCTTACATTGAAATAGTTATTGGTTCCCATTGTACACAGAGGTCATGACACTATCTTTCTTCAGATGATGGGCAGGTAAACCACATTCACCTTAGGTTAAACAAAATTAATTACCAAGCTTTTTCATGAAGAAAAATAGCTGAAAAAAGGGAAGACTAAACCACCAGTTTAACACTCAATCATCAGCTTAAAAGCGAAGAAGGGGATTAAGTAAGTAAATGAAAAAATCATGACTCAGACTTGACACAGTGCCGCTACAGATTCATTTGCATTAAAGTTGTAACTGGTTCCTTATTCATGATACTGGAGTCTAATCAGAGCTCCTTTCAGTCCAGTTTCTTAATTAATCAGTATTTTAAAATTTTTCTGATATATGTTTCTAGAAGATGTATCTTTTTAATTTGTGCTAGCAACTAGTAGTTATATTCCTAACACCTCAAATAAGACTTGACTGATTTAAATTAAAAATACTCTTATTCTAGGATTAATCTAAGTAATACATCCCTACAGTAACTATTCTGTGCCGAAGCAGGCAAATATTACTTCTTGACTAAGTTTATTCCCTAACTAGAAACTGCATATTATTACTGGAAGTCTGAAAATTATCTTGTTTTTCCTTGACTGCTTGTGAAAAACTACTTCTCCTATCATTTCAAGTTATGAAGTTTGGTGCAGTAACAGAAACATGCTCTTTTCTCTGCAACAAATTACAGTTCCTGCGACCAGCCCTCCTTATACTATAATCCCTCCCCTATCATTAACAGCTATAAAGATCCTCAGGGAAGAACGTTCCAGTGGACAACACAGCACATGCTGTTCTGTATTGTTAAAAGTAGATACAATTCTATTTTTTGTGCCTTATTTTTTTTTCTTTGCGAGTGTATTTAAACATAAACAGTATTTCACAGTTAGAGCAATGAATGCCCACCTTAAAGTTTCACACAGCTCCCAAGAAGTTGCAGCTCCCAGACACAGCTGGGGTTAAATTGCCATCTCCTGTTTGCAAATCACCACTCAGCTCTCCCATAGACACATTTTGCAATGCTTAGATACAAGCCAATTTCAGCCTACAACTCATGAGACTAGCTCCTTGCTCTTTGGGGGACAGAATGGGACGTCTGCTCATGGGCGTAAAGTATCATGTCCAATGAGGTGCTCTGCAATGACTTCAAAGAGCCTTCTTTCTATTTTAAATGCAGCTCTCCTCAGTTGATGAATAAAGGTAAAATAATTACTAAGTATTGGATTGGATGTACTGAATTCTCTGACTTAAGAAAGGCACAAGATCTAAGTTTTCAATTGGAGAAAATCAATGTTTTAGAGACATGCTACATTTGGGGACAAGGTCATGAACTGCTGAAAAATTGACAACACAAGCCTGGTTTGACAACAATGAAAACAAAGAGTCCAAAAATTGCGGAAGTGGACAGATCATACGTAGCCAGTGGTGACCCGGGGCCCTTAGCACTAGGTTCTAGTAAACAAGATGGGAAGAGGCATGTGTCTGGAAGAGTCTAAGAGAAAGCCAAAGGGAACGGAGGTTAACCAATACAGCCACATGCAGCAAACAGTATCAATGCAGACTCCTTAAGCATCCTGAGAATGAAAAGAATCATCAACAACTCAGTAAGGCACACAAGGACAACAATCATATATCAATATTTTGCTACAGCAAACCCATGCTTTGAACAGAAATTGTGAAGCTGTGTGATGAAACATAGTCAAATGAAGTATCTGTCTTTGGAGAAAACTGCAGATTATAGATTCTGACAATCCTGGAAGCGGAAAAAAATCCTAGTGGCATAATTACAGATCCTTTCAGACTTAGCAAAGGCAGAAAACACTCAAGAAAAACTGCTAGATATAGGAGCAGTGCTAAACATTAGCTAAACACTCTAAACGCCACACACTGTGCACACATTCTGCTGCAGCACATAGACTACACACATCTGACAAGATAGCAAAAAGTTAATTTGTGGAGTTGAATCAGCAAGGGACACTAAGCTAACAACCAACAACGGAAAGGAAGAATGCTGGTAAAGAGATCTAGTTCAAATTGAGCACACTGTGAGGGCACAGAACAAATCAGCATGACTAAACCAGACTTCTTCCTCTACCTCTTTAGGTACTAGTGGTTAGGAGTACCAAGTAGGATATTTCATAAGACAGCAAATAAGAGATCTCCGCTCCAGATAACTGATAATTCAGAATAACTTCTTTCCCTGGACAAAAGGAAGTTATGAGCATAACTACGACAGGAAAAAAATGTAAACAAACTGTGAATTAAAATTTTGAATTATTTCAAGTATTTTTTACACAGGCAGAAATAAAACAAAGGACAACTGGCTAAAAGTGCAAGCTGATTCAGCAGTAGTATGAAATGATTCAAAATAAAAGGAAAGAGCACCTATAAGTGAGCGAAAGCGAAAAAGAAGTTTGCATATATGAGAAATGACAACACCGTTCACAACAGCATGGGGTCGACGGACAGAAAGGATGGACACATGATGCTCTCTAAGCTGCCCCTTAAAGCAATGTCTTTCTCACCACTTACTGTACTTTCAGGACTCCAGGGCCATTAGCTTCAGCATGGTAACGTTAGCTTTTGCGACTCTGGAACCACCCTAAACCTTTTGAACTTGTATGGAGCTAACGCATCTGTCCACTGTTGAGCTAAGACTCCCATTCCTTACCTTCAAAACCAAAACCAACCAAACAAACAGCACTTTAAAAGGGAAGAAAAAGGAACTTGTTATCTAGGGCCTCCAAAAGAACACATGCTACTATGCCTAATACAGTCTCACCCACAAAAAAAAGGATGCTACTTTATTATGAAGGGAAGTAACGCTCTTAGTCCAAAGACCATTCAACATCTAGATTGTGATGACAGGCAGCAGAAGTTCATGTAGAAGTGCAGACCTCAGAGCTGTGGAGTAGAGGTTTGCAATCCAGCACAATAGCCAAGACACATACATTTGAAAATCAGAGTAGGCCCTGGAACTAGAACTGCCTGGGCTAATTCTGTTCACCTGCAGTGCTCTGTCCTGCCCTGTCTTGGGGACATATTAGGTATATTAGTTGGATAGTAACTATGTGTCCCTTGCTCCTGTCAGCTATGAGGTCGCCTGGGCAAAGGTGAACAGTATCAGACAGTATTTGCAATGACAGCAAATAAAACTGCTATTTTGGTGCTAGATGTCAAAATTCCAAGCGAGCATACAGTTGGCTTAGAAGCCTTGAAAAGGTTCAAAGTTCTATGGTGACCAAAATAAAAAAAATTCCAGAATGTGTAAATTACTGCTTGCACCTCTTTTACAATAATTTAAGTATGGTATTAAAACTATAGCATTAAATATCCATTTCACCAGTTACAGCAACAGTTTGCTCTCGTGCCTGCCTGTAATGAAGGTTACAAAGTGCTAAGGCACTCTTGACTGCAATGGGATTTAAAGAGAACCAGAAAAAGAGTCAAAGTTTTACATGTAGGTTAATGGTCACATGAAAAAAGGCCTCCAAAGCCGACCTCCTCTGATGTGTTGCCACTGACAGTAATTTGTGGAATAGTCAGTTTCAGAAGCACCCTGTAATATAACAGCCGATGAAAAGTGCTGTATCAGTTCTTCTGAGATCTGGCAAATACTGCAGTTGCCTGCAAGTCCACATCAACCGTGTTCTCAAACTCTTATCAAGTCCATAGAAACATGATCCAGTCCTTCCATCTTCAATGACTTTTCACGTTTAAGGCTGTAAGTAATAAAGACTGGTCAGCTGAAGAGGGATGAATAGAAAATTATGTGGATCATTCTCTGTTCTGAAGAGGTCAAATCCCATATCTAACCCTGTGGACTCAGCTCACAGAGAATGTTGTGAGATGTCTCTGAGAAACCAGGGTGAGTTTTACCTGACTCGTGATCCAGGACAAGCATCTCATCCCCTTCCATGAAGGACAAACAGCCTCAGTTGCCATGTAGAAGCATAGGACACCTAATTTATGCAAGACCAGTAAGTGTGTTGTACTGAATTATAAGAGGGTTAGAATAGTTTTCGAGAAAAACCCTCTGGAGTCACTCACTAAAATTCCCAGGCCTCAAACATGAAAAAAAGGAAACTCTCTTGCATGTCTACTCTTAATCAAAATAACCACTGGCAACATCCACTTGAGGGACATTGCCACCACAGACAGAACACAGTTGAAACCAGGCAGGTTTAAGTACTATCAGATACACAAGATTGAAATAAAAAGCAGAAAACATTTTCCATGGTCTGGAAAGGAAAAGGCCCTACCACCTAGTATCCAGGATTAAATAAGGGCCAGAAGAGGGGAAAAAAATTAAAACAAACAAACAAGAACACATGACCTAACAAGATATTTTAGATTATTTCTTGTTATTATCCTAACAAAGCCCAAGCTCCTAAAGACTTTTTAATTTTATTTATTTGTATCAGTACAACTGGATATGCTACAAGTAACCCAACATTTCTCTGTATCAGCTCTGCATCTTCACCTTGACCTCTTACTTTTACAATTTATCAGTTGTAAAGATGTGTGGTCTAGGAGACAGGAAAAAAGTTCTCTGTCCCTTACTGACAGTCACTTCTATAGTAACTTCAGTTACTGCCATCAATCTGCATGTTTAGTATATTGAAATTTCCTTATATCTGTACAACACTATTTTTTGTTAAATGATTTTACTGTATAAGAATCAGGAAACTACACATACATAACAGCTGCCAAAAATAAGAACGGAACCTAAGAATAGCAACAGAAAATAAAGTTTCTCTCTCTTAAAAAACTCTTCTTGTTCCAATAGGTGACCATGTCCATTGAAAGAAACTTCCCTAGAAAATCTGATCTCCTACATTCAAAAACCTTTCCTTAAGCCTGAAGGCAAACAGTCTCCACAAAGCTGGCAATTAGCAAAACTGGAAGTGTGACCACTGCCAGTAAGATCCTTTGGAAGTTTTCAGGAGAAGATGAGATAAACAAACATAGTCTCTGAGCATGTGGTACTATGGCAAATAGCTTAACAAGCTGTCTTTTCCCAGGAACTAAGGACAGCAGGTTAACCCATGTTAACCCATACTCACCACAATATTTAGCCACTGGCTATCACTGGGGGCCTCCTCAAACACCAAGAACAGGAATTAGTGCTCAAACTCTAATTTCTAATTAGTCTAAATAGAGCTCCCCCATCATTTTAATGGTGACTAAATTAGAAGATTATGGGGATACAGAAATATATTGGAGTCATAAAGTTTAATAATTTAGCATGCAAAAAAGTTATTTACCAGGAAAAAAAAATCATACTTTAGTTTTATTTGGTTAAGTAAGTATCAATAAATTTGTAACATTAGTGATGTATTATATGGAGGCATACTTGCCTAAACCAAAAGAAAGGACACACACTAGGGCACAGGTGAGCACACTGTGACCCTGGAGCACAGACTTCACTACTGGGAAACTTTCCAAATACTAACAGTTCAACAGAAAAAAAAAAAACAAACAAACACAAAACAGTTGCTGCTGAGATGAAGTATGAACAAACAGCTACAGACATGCATGTGACTTCAGTATTACACTACCACAGATGGTTTTCCAAAATTCATTTTTAGATCAGGAGTTGTGACAAGCAATTTTTTTTATTCTAAATAGATTCCAGAACAACGCCTGACAAGACATCACTCAGATTTTAACTGAACTCTTGATCTTATAATACAAACATACTTTGGATTATGCTGATCATGACTGGTCGCTGACAATGAGCAGACTGCCTAAATGCAGAGCCCTTGACTTGTAATATATTTATATATACACAGACTATACACAGGTTCCATTTCCTCTCTTCTCTGAGTTTGTAACGTGCTCCTGCCAACTCTGTTCCCCCCCTTGTACTGTATATCCTCTCCTCCCTTAACTAAACTGCCAGACCCATTCCCTGATCTGCCTTCGCATAACCTTAGCCTGGTGCTTTGTATGCCACTCCTTTAAGTGGAACCCCCTGTCTCATCCTTCTGACCTGCTGTCTTCAGTGACCATGTATATGGTACCCATCAGCGAAGAGGAAGCAGAGGAGAGAGCGGTGGTGGGGTGAAAGCCCCAGGCAGGGCCTCCAGCAGCTCAGCAATTACATGGGTGTATTTGTGAGTGTTAATGCAGTGAACCCATCAACAGGAATACCCAAGAAGCATGAAGTCAGAACGGGGTGGCAGAGATTCCTGGTTTCCCATGTGGATTTTGACATCAGAACTCACAGCAGCTTTAAGAGAGCCATTCTCTGCTTTTGTTTCTCTTCCTCTTTTTTAAAGAGAGAGAAAAATCAAGAATTATTGTGAAAAATACCAAATGTGTGACCCAAAGATTAGAAATGCAAAATAATTGGTTCTGGTAAAAGACAGACCTAAGTCTTATCTTCTGGATCTTGCTGTTGGTCACAAGAAATCAATGTAAGCAGGGGAAGGAAAAGTAAAGCTTTAGTAGCTTATTAACAGAAGAGTTATCCTGAAAAGTTGCAGTTAGGTCCTTCTCCATCATATCAGTGTCACCCAGGTGAGGAAGCAGATAACTTGACTCTTCAATGGAAGAAAAATCTGTTCACGTTTATACATGTATTTATGAAGTATACAACAAAAAAACTGGCATTAAAATCTGCACGCTTTATAAGGCCCACTCTCCAATTGTATGATACTATAAGAAGCTGTATTTTGGGCTGAAGGACTGGACATAATTGGTGAGAGGTTTTTCAGTCTTTTCCAAGACAGACAAATCAATAGCCATGTATTTTGCGCAGGTCAAAACAAACTGCCTAGACAGAGCATGACAGGTGCAGCTTTCCTAAAGGCTAGAGAAGCAGTCTTGGAATCAGAGGATCTGCTTCACTACACAGCCTGTTGTCTAACCTTCCCAAGGTCACTTTTTCTCAATACTTTACAAATAAAACACATAGTATTCAATTCACTTCCCATATTCTCACCAATGTAAACCAGGATTATGGTGGAGTTATAGTTATAAACCTGTGTAGCAAAATCAAACCCAATATTTGTCCCCAAGGAGGGACTTGATCCAGTTAAGTGCTTATTTAGAATTGGTCAAGTCATTAAAACACCTCTGATCAAGTTTTCCTCCAAACAAAATTAGGAAGTTCCTTTACAAACTACTTCCGTAATGCAGGATATAGGACAATTCAAATTTATTATTATTTTGATATAATTCTTGGGGTACAAGGTAGGTTAAGCTGGCAACAAGACATAGTGAACCGAACGCAAGCTGGATGACTTCTGCTAAAGCTGAGTGACATCACTGAAAAACTCTCTGCAAGGCAAAGAAAATTTAAATTGCTCCTTCTTCTCAAAACCCATAAATAAGCAGCCAGTCTCAATCCTGTTCATAGCTGTTAGCAACACAAATCTTAGCAAAGACAGGCAAGAGCAGAAATCTCTCTCCAAGTGTTTTTCTAGGGCAAAACTAAGGTTCAGCGGATGGAAATCAGTACTGGAAATCTTACAGTGCTGTTGACTTTCTAGAAAAAGATTTCATTCAAAAAATCTGTCAGCTTAGCACTGCTTATATAGGCAGCAATGTCACAACAAAGCCTATGCAGAACCTCCCCACATTTAGTAAATGGCTTAAATACCTTAGTATTATTACACCAGTAGAGATTCCTAACCTGGAAGTAGCACATATCTCAGGAAGTCCTTACAGCCTTATGCTAGTAGTAACATAAGTGAGATATAGTAACATAAGCTTGCTTACAGAAGTGCAATGGAACTACTAGCCACACCAGAACAGTCTCACTTGTGCATTGCAATGCCGTGGTTATTCATGCACATTCCTTGATACTGCTCAAATAAAGAGAAGGGCTACAGCAGCAACACTTTATCTACTCTTTTGGGCAAAATAAACTTTTTTTTTTACTACCATGGTAGTTGCAGGGGGCGCATTCCAAGCATGGCCCAAGAAGCTTAAATCTGGGCATCCCACAGAAACAGCTTGCTGGCTAAAAGGCAACACTAGGTAGATGCACTGTGGGGAAATTTATCACTTGGGTTATCACTGGCCTGGCGAGTGGGACCCTGAGCATTCACTACAGGGCATACAGCTCTGCTGCAGGATTCGTCTTCCCAGCGTGCCCCGAGAAGCCCACGCGTTCCCAGCAGGGCATGGCTGTGGCTTCCAGGCCCGGCTGCGACCAGGATGAACTTTCTCCCACCAGCGAGACCTGAACAGCAGGAAGATGTCGCCCACCGCCTGGGCTGGGCCGCGGAACAGCAGCGTCTCCCAACTCCCACCGCTGACAGCCCCGAAGCCCCACTCCGTGGGAGAGGCACCGACATCCATTTTGGGAGCGGGAGAGCCCGGTCCTGCTGATACAGGATATTTGCCGGCATTTTCGGTACCGCTGCTGGCGAAGTTTCGGGCCCTGCCCGAAGTTTGGGGGCAGCGCACAGCGATGCCGATTTTAGCCCGGGGGGAGGCGGGCTGAGGGGTCTCCGCCGCTGACCGGACGAGCGATGCCCGAGGCCCCCGGTCCCGTCGCCCACCGGAACCCCAAGGAGGGCACGCCGGGCCGGACCGCAAGACCAGGGGCAAGCTCAGGTCGTACCCCACTCCCTCCCGAGGTCGAGGCAGGGCGAGTCCGGCCCCACTGCTCGGCCTGGCCGGAGGCGCTGGGGCGGCCCTGCCTGCGCCGTCCCCCAGCGAGGGGGACCCCAGGGTGGCTGGCGGGATCGGTGCCTCCCCGCGAGGCGCGGAGGGGCCGGCGGTGGCGCAGACGCGCCCTCCCGGCCCCGGGGAGCCCTCGCCCCGGCTGGAGGAGACGGGACGGGGACATCATGGCTGCAGCTGCTCTCCCCCGCCCCAGCCGGGTCCGGCACGGCCGCCCCGTCCCTCCGGCCTCCCCGCGGGCCCTGTTACCTGCGCTTTCCGGGGACGCTTCGGAGCCGCCTCCGACATCGGCAAACACTAAAGAGAACTGACCCCGCCGCCGCGGCGGCCGCCGCCGGCCCCAACCACTCCGCCCCCCCCTCCCCTCGCCCTCCCGGCGCCGCCCCGCCTCCCCGCCCCGGCGCCGCCCGCCATCCCCTCGCGCCGGCCTCCCCCGCCTCCCCGCCTCCACCCCCGCCGCCCGCGCGGGGCTCCCGGCGCCGCGCCCGGGCCTCGCTCCCCCCGCCCCCCCCCGCGCCACGAATGGCCCCGTCCGCATCCCCTTCCCGGCGCGGCAGCGCCCCCAGGGGCGGCGCGGGGAGCTGCGCCCTCGCTCCGCGGCGCCCTCTGCCGCGGCACGGCCCGGGCTCCCCTTCCTGCCCTGAGCGAGGCGCTGGGTGCTACAAGCAGAGCAGCAAGGGAGCCGTTTCATGCTGCAAAACAGCCTTGGAAGATTTTAACTCTCTATTCCTCATAGTTATAGGGATCTGACCCCTAGTGACTTTAAAGTGGAAGGGGGAGACGTTAGAAGGAAATTCTCCACGCGGAGGGCCCTGTTAAAGGTTGCCCAGGGAATCTGTGGATACCCCCTCCCTGGAGGTGTTCAAGGCCAGGTTGGATGCGGCCTTGAGCAGCCTGGGCTGGTGGGAGGTGTCCCTTCCCTTGGCAGAGGGGGGTGGGAACTGGATTACCTTTAAGGTCCCTTCCAACCCAAACGATTTTATGATTCTATTGGCTGCTTCATTCTAAAAGAAATGAAGCAAGAAAAAAATAAAATAATGGTTTTCAGTCATAGAGGAGAGGTGAGCAAACAGAAGACAGTACAGCAGTGAACCGGCTTTGTGTTTTTTTCTCTTATCTGGTGTTAATTCCTCTTACTCTGTGTTGGAGCACATAATTCTCCAACTCCTTTCCCCTCCAAGACAGAAGATTTCAGAGGAAGGCAAAAACTCCTATCCATTATGTCATAATTTCTTCTCCTGTGCAGAATTAGTGTTAGAAATATTATTTGACCTACCAGGATGACAAAGAACAGCTTCCTGGAGGGAGGCAACAGGAACAGGGCGTAGACATTACCAGCCGTGGAGGTTCAGACTGCACATCACTCAATCCTCCTTCCTCAGACCGACAGGACAGCAGCACTACAGGATCTTAGGGTGGCTGCAAAACGTCCTTCCTTACGTGTTGCCAGGGCTCAGCTAGATCAAGCCATGGCTCAACTTATTGCATTTTTTGGACAGCCCTGTTTCCATACCTGTTCCAGTGGTCCTGTGGTTCTGCCACCATAAAGCATTGACCTTCTTGCCATCTTTCTGTTTTTTGCATGCACCCAACAGAAGGAATAAAAAAAAAAGAGGAGGTGCAAAATCTAGATTAAAGGCTGAATATTTTCTTGGATATCAAGTCTTTCTTTAAATTGGAAACAGAAGAATAGAAGGGAGGGGATATCAAAGAAATTGATTTCTGACCAACTTTAGCACTAAAAAAAGTAGCATTCAAAATCTTAAATCTCAAAGTAATCAAGTTTGATCCACAGTCTACCCAATTCAGTTTGTAAAAATTTGCTCCCTTGATCAGCTCAAGTAATTATCTGCCAATTAAGACAAACCATATTTTTTTTAATCCACAACAAAGCCAGGTAAAATCATCAGAACTGGAAAGAATGAATTTCCTACCTGTTTTGCTATACTGCACTTAAGAAAACTCCTCAGGCTTAAAAACAAAACCAGTAGATTTTTGAGGCAAAGTTGCCTGTATCTTTTTACTCGCCAACTGGATTTTAGTAATTTAACTGATAGCTATCTGAGTAAGAACATCAGATATAGCAAATGTAATTTAAAAACCAACAGAATATTTGCTGTAGATCGGAATGAATCCAGAGTTAATATTTCATCCAGTATGTTTATGTTATTCCATGAGCTTTTTTTTTAAACCAGAACTCTAAACCAAGTAGTGGATCAGTATGTCAGCTGAAAGCAAGAAAGAGTAAAACGTAGCTTGACAAGGTTCCCAGGCCTTCCTGGTCTAGTCACACTCAAGTAATACATCCTGCAGGTGGATTTTGCTAGTGAGTTTGTGTGTTATGGACAATAATTTGCACACCAAATATATGTAATGGCACTTGGTGACAAGGACTGTGTTATCAGTATCTAGATGATAGCAAGGTTTTATTTTTACTAAGAGAACACTAATATGACATTTTTAACTTGTTTAAACGTACTTTGGGAAGTCAGCATTTGCTAAGACAGTTTTATACATACCCTGTATTCAGCCACGGTGGCTTGTCATCCTTCCCTTCTTAATCCTCCATTATTCAATTTTCTGCTTCTGAGATTCCTTAGCCCTTATTTAATGTCATTTACGAATCAAGCTCAAAAGTACACAATATAATGCAATTTTGTATGCATTCTTCTGATAAAATTTAGCAATGGATAATAATGAAAGCACTTTTTTGTTAGGCTACTCCAAGTTTTTACATAAGTAAAACTCATTCAGATGCTAAATCATGATGATGTCTATAAAAGTTTGGGTGTTTTTTTAGTTTGTTGTTGTGTTGGTTGGGTTTTTTTTCATCAAATTTCGCTTTTTACTTTACTTGCTGTTAGTAGTTTGAAAAACAACCCTATAGTATAGCTTATACTTAGTATTGGTGTACCCAGCAGAACGATACATTCAATGAATGTCAGCATCAGGCTACAAGGGAAGTTTCCTGATGTATCTGCAACAGATAGATATGATTCCAACAAGCCTATCAAGTCTCCAGTCTGTGCTATTATTTTAATACCTAACATTTTTATAATATTGTTATTAGAAAGTAGCTAGAAGTTTAGTTTAAAAACATACTTTGAAATACATGTACCAACTCAGAGTCTTGTACATTAATATGCATTTTATGCTGCATATGGCACACATCTGAAAGAAAACTGAATACAACCAAGCAATTTTTAGCTGAAAACTTTCCATATATATTTTTTAAATAGACTGATGGCTTTTGGATCTAATTTTGTCCAGGTGTAAAACAAAAGATCAAATATTTTATACTAATTTCAAGTCCATGACAGTGTTTTGCTTTCTAATAAGTTTCCTATATGACTGGAGCTTTACATGTATGAACAACTAAGTTGCATTACAGCCACTCTTTAGGTCTACTGTACTCTTATGGTCTTTTTTATTTTTTCTCCTAATGTTGAGATATGGGATAAAGACCAGCCAGTACTTCCAGTAACAGAACCTACAATTTCCCAACTTTTGAAAGTGATATGCATTGTTTGTATAAACTCATTCACTCCACTTCATTAGTACACAGTGGGAGTGTCATAACTTGCCCAACAATCTCATTCTAGTAGGTAAACTGTTAATATGAGTGATTAATTCAGTATGCAGTTTGAAAACAAGAGGAAGATAAAAAGCCACACAAATGCCTAAATGCCTGCATAAAAACTGGGGGAAAGGGTACAGATCAATTCAATTTTGTCTGTGTACACCAGTACAGGTCTCTTGAAGACACTCAGCCTTGTCATTTTTATCCTCAGATTCAGAAAAAAATAAACTGACACTTCCAAGCTAACTTGCAAAAATAAAAATATTTTAATATTTACTGACACATTTTATCACTAGAATTGTAAATTTATTTTTTTTTAAAAAGTCATCAAGAAATTAGTTTCCACCCCTTAATACACACTGGTGCAACAAAACAGAATAATCCCGAAATAAAAGGCACAGTGATGTATCTATTAAGGAGGAGACTGACAATTACAGAAGCAGAAGCCCGCTTTTAATCAATACATTAGAAACAGAAAAATTGGCTGGAAAGAACCTTTGAAGGTCACCTGCTTCACCACCCTCCTTGCCCCTTCAAAGAAGGACCAACTTCAAAGCTGAATCCGACTTTGAGTTGGCAGGTTGTTCACCTTAGTTTCGAAAATTTCCAAGAATGGAGATTTTACAACCTCTTCCAGCAATTTATTCCGGGGTTTGATAAAGTTTCTTTTTAGCCTCATATTTAAAAGTTAAATTAAAGAACTTAGATGACTTGGATAGTAAAGTCAAAAGAATAATTAAGCTAACACAGAGTGTTCATAATATACAAATAGGAAGTAGATAATGCATTATTTATATTAGTCATAGTCATTCAACTGAATGAAAGTCTGTAATAGCTAAATACCAGAAGAACAGGTCAGTTAATTTTTAAATAATATTTTTCCAATAACTAAATGCTATTAGAAAAGCAAGAGTCAGGAGTTTTGAGATATTTGATTAAAACTTAGTATTATTAATAAAGCTAAGTTTAATCAGACTGTTGTTCCTCCAGTTAAAGGTGCAGAACAGCAACGATGAAAGTAGACTTTTTACTACAATGCATGCCAAATAAGTTACTAAAAGAATTTAACACCTTCCTTAGTAGAAAGAATGAAAGACATGAACAAACTAAGATAAAACAAACTTAGGAGTAAAGACTATACAGAATTTTCTCAGGTAAGGGAAACCATTTCTTTTTTACGCTCCATTGAAGACTCACAAATACCAAACTTTAACGGCTCACGTAACATATTATCTTTCATGATTCATGTCTAAAATGTGAGTTTCCTGAACTGGACGAAACCCACAATCACATCAAGAATCTAAATGAAGTGAACTAGAACTTCTGCTTGTCAGCACGTATTCAACTTGTTCCATTACTTCAAATTACTGTTAGTATAAAGGCATCATGCAACTTCTAGATCCTCGTCTCCTTTAGCAAGTATCATTTTTTTAGAACACACCAAAGTGAATCCAACAAAAAAAGATGTGCTGATTTTGCAAATACCAGCTTACATCTAGATCTCTTGTCACCAAGATATCAAAGTCCGTTCTTCATTTGTGAGCTCACTAACTCAAATTCAGATCATTTTGCAGGTAGAACTGTATTTCCCCCTAAATTTTTTACTCCCATTGCTCTCATATACCAGTGCCTAAATACGTTATCTAAATTTCACGCTAGTGAAATTTAAATATCACACTGCTATTTTATAATTTATAGTAGGAGTTGTATTATACATTAAAAAAATTCACATTATTCATTATTCTAGTTCATGTATTCAAAACTGCACGAAAGCCCTAAGTCTCTAGCTTTAATTTGCACATTTAAATTGCTTTGGGTTTTAATGACATGACTGGTTCTGTGTGATATTTCCACCATTTTCCATTTATTTTCAACACAAATAACCGCAAGAACTGTCATCTGCTTCCTTACAGCTACAGAAATTGTAATTATATGTATTTATGCCCATCTTAGTAAGTATGCATAGTTACTGTATAAATTTGTTTGTGTGTATGGGCACAGTTAGTTAATACACGCAAGTTCATAATCTCTGTTCAAAGTATGGAATTTCTCATATTCCCCATGTGTTTTTCAGATTTAGAAAAAACTTAGGCTCTGATTACTCCTGTAAAACACAGATGATAGAATTTTAGAGAAGACACAGATAATTTGGATCAATCAAGGCTTCAAATCTCATGACTACAAGCAATGAATGTAAGTGTAACTACAGTTCAGTGAATTAGAACACCAGAACTATCAGCCTGAAGATCATGGCGTATGAGTTCTTTATTACAAAGCACAAAGTAACTCACTTAGGAATGGCTCACTTTTGCATTACTGGGCTTTACTACTTTATGAGAACTATTTGCTTTGCTCAGAAAAGAAGTATGGGAAAGCCAAAGTGTAATTACAGGCCAAAGCAGCAGTATATTCTGCAAGATTAAATTCCTGTTTATAAGCCTACTTTTTTGTTTGTTTGGGTTTTGCTTTACTGATAGCATTCTGACTATGTAAAAAGACCTTCAAACAAGTCCAGTCATGATGCTATTTTCATTGACAGTGTTGTATGATGCAATCGTCATACCCGCCTTGAAGTGCTTTGGATTCTCATCAGCACTTCTCACTGCAGGCACAGATTACAGCAGCACACTTTAAACACAACCAGAGCTACACCAGCAACAGTACCCGTCTACACATCAGGGTTAACAGTAGGTACAGTTATGGTAAGAGTTGTGCTGGCGAGAGATTGTACCTAATCACACCTATTGACAACTTTACAAGTAGCAGACTGTAATGGACTAAGACACAGAAAAAGTAGGTAAAGCCAGTGTTGGACATGAAAATTAAATATTTCACTCATCACCAGGCACATTCATATACTGCCAATATATTTACCTGATACAGTTAAGTAGATATAAAAGGACACAACTAGTCTGGAGAGATTTAAATCAGTAGAAAGGTCCTTTCCATTCCATGTACTTTGTTTGCTTTTCCACTCAACTTTGTAAGTTATATTGCTACAAAATGTATTGTATACTTCACGGTCTTATATTCCATACCACACTGGGATAAATAAGGCAAACAAAGCCTAACCCTCCTAAAACCCCTCCTATTGCAGAGCAGTGGGAAAAACTCTGCAAACAAACAAGTTGAAAAGAATTTGGATTTCTACCATTTTGTAGAAGTAAAAAAATTACTTAAGGCAACTGGGCAAGATTATAAAGCTATACAGTGAGTTAAATCAATCTGAAGTTACTAAGTTTTAAAATTATTTATTCTCTTGGAACAAGGACTTAGTCACACATATAGTCAAACAGTAAGCAGAAAAGAGAAAAAAATTCTCTGTACACAGCATTATGCAGACTCTTCATACAGGAAAAGGCTTTGTTTTGCCCCCTAGAATAAAGCAAGCTTCAGAAGTTACTAGTGTTGTAAACATGAATCGGTAACGACCTAAAGGGTTTATCATAGTCAATGGGAACAACACTAAAGCATTGCCTACATGTGCTCATAAGTATAGAATCTCATGAATGGAAACACTACAAGCAAGGACAATTGTCAACATTGTCATTCAAATGATATTCGTATTTAGACGATTATCTATACCTTCAGTTTCCCATTAATGCTCTTTCCTGCTAGCATACACTGGCTTCAGTCTCACTTTGCCCAACTTTCTAAGGGACCGCTCTCAGCACTAGATGTGTGCTACTATTTTAGGGATGGCAGCAACATACAGCTGCAAAGCACGTGAAGTGTTACTGAGTAAACAGAAGGTATTACATCAGTTGAAAATACAAAATCTATGCATCTACACCTACAACAAATACAATTTAACTACTCAGTTTCACCTACCAAATCACCATTTCTAGATGAGGTTACCACATAAGAAGTCTGCTGTATATTATGTATGTTAGAGCCATCCACTCTGTGAATAATATAACCATGTATTTTGAAAGAGACATGAATCATATTTATATTAGACTTAAACGGCTTCAGAGCATTGGGCGACCTAGATAACATTAAGTCTCCAACCCTTATTAAAAGGTTCTGGGAGGCTGCTAATAAAATTATAAATTACTGGCAGCAATGAAGCACAGATTATCATGTATGGAATCTGACAAGACTAGCTGGACCGAAGCCTATTGCAATATAAAGGAGTAACACAACTGACAGTAAATTTTGCAGGAGTTCAAACTTTTGTAATTTTTTTACAAGTCTTTGCAACATTCTCCCATTATTAATAATTTTTAAAGACAATCTTATCCTGCATTGCCCCAAAATCATCAGTTTGCAATTACATGCTAGCTGTGACAGGGCAATGGGAGGCTGGGAGTTAGAGGAGTTCTAGAATATTTTGGGAATTGACACAAATGCAATTAACTGGATATTTCCGCTAAAACGCCACTGAATAGCACTTAATTGAGCCAGACCTTTCCCACTCATCCAATAATTTACCAAAAGCATTAGTTTTGTCATGACTGAATGTTGCTGAATTTGACAACTTAAGTGAGTAAAATCTCACATAATTTGAGAAGTTCAGTGTTCATTTAAAGACAGCAGTACCACTCTACTAGGTGAATAGCAATTAAAAATGCTTAAAAAGGTACATTTTTGACAGATAGGTGCATTTTCAATTTCTATGAAAATTTAAACAAGCGCAGTGCCCACATGCCTTCACAGAAGTTAGAACAACAACCTCATGTCTGAAAATGTTTTGATCCTTCAAAGCCATATTAATACAAAACAATCCACAAAAAAACGTGTCTTTACAGATCGATGAAAACCATCCCAACATTTTCAAAGCGGTTTCCTCACTACACCTACAGTTCACTATGGAACTCAGTAAATTGTATTGTATGTACATTTGATAGAAGGAAAAAAACCTAGAAAAAAGCAACAGATAAAATCCAAATTTCGAGGGAGGTAGCCTGTAAGTTTCTACCTCAAGGCAGAATGTTCACTTCCTTTTCTCCAGATTTTTTTTTTAATACATTATCTTTACTTTTAAGAAAACAAAGAATGAAAACATAGTTGTTGATGGAAATCTGCAGTTTTAAATCATAAAATTATAGAATCATCTGGTTGGAAAAGACCTCTCAGATCATCAAGTCCAACCATATGTGTCCCCTTACTAAATGAAAAGCTATGAACAGTAAGGTCCTTGATACTGTATCAAGGAAGGTAAAATATAATATCGATATCAAGACAGATATACACTAAAATCAACCCAGATTAATGCATGGCCTAAGTAAGATTTATTAACCTTCTTTAGGATGTACCTACACATAAAACTACTGTGGAAACCAAAACCAAGAAATAAAGCTCTGTGACAGAAAGCAGCAGCGTTCTGGTGCAGACCATGCAGCACAACCCCTTTCCAGAGGCCAGACCATGCAGCACAACCCCTTTCCAGAGGCCAGACCATGCAGCACAACCCCTTTCCAGAGGCCAAATCCTGCAGCACAACCCCTTTCCAGAGGCCAAATCCTGCAACAACCCTTTGCAAATCTAAGAATGAAAGAATTGAGTAAATGTTTTATCTTGTGATAAACTCCTAACACCGACAAGGTTCTTTACTCAAAATCCAGCAAGGTGCATAACAGATGCCTTGAAATGCACAGAAAGCCACAGAACAATATGGAATCAGCTTATATAAATTTCAACACAGATTTTCCAATTGGATCTTTGGTTTACTCCAAAGAGAACTCTGAAATATTAAATATGAGGTGCAGGGATGCTTGAGACTGGGCTGGCTTGTATAAAGCAACTCTTTTCATACTTACCAAGGTACATCTAATACTGGATAAAAAGTTTAGATGGATTCACATATCAGCAGTCATTTAGAAAGACCCAAGCCTTACTATATTGCACACTACAGTCACTAACATAAGGAAACCTGCCTTCTGGATGAAATGAGAATTCATATCAACATCCAAATGGAAAACCTTTACAACCTTTACGCTTTCAAAAAGTGTTGCACAGAAATGAGTTTAAAAAACTAATACAAAGTATCTCATAGGGTAAGTATAGAAGTAGATAGCATTTAGATGAGCATAAGAACAATTTAAAGAACTTTTTATGGAGAAGAATCACAAGCTTTTCAATACAGCACTCCCTAGTAGTACCTCAGAAATGAGTAGTGTCCAGATATGATTTAGTGTATTCCTACAGATTAAAGAAAGCAAGGAAGCTGACAGAAGGAACTTCCAGAATTAGAAAAAAAAACACAGCAAAGTACAATACCATGTCTATTTTTCACCTGCAAGACTTCCAAATCTATTGTCAAGTACAGTATTAAGTCTACTTGGTTCAGAGTTTACTAGGATTTCTGGAAAAATTATTGAAAAGGCAAAAGAGAAACCTGTTACCTCAGCTCATGGAGAGGGCTATCCATCCTAAGTTGTAAAGTCTTTCTTAGAATAGCATATCCCAACAAACTCTGATATAGGTTTTCATACATGACTTTGAGCGTTCAGTTGTATTGTGACCTCAGTTGCTTTGCGTTTGCCTTCTTTACTTCTGAAGAGCTTCAAAATATAAGAATTACAGCTTGGTGCAAAAAAAAAACCAAAAACCCAACCAGCCCACCACCAATTTCCTGAGAATCTTCAGAAATCTATCAAACCTAAGCTTCAAGAACTGGTTGTTCTGCCTCTCATTTCTCCCTCCCACCACCTTTCATGAGCACTTTTTATCTCCATATGGCATTCTCATTGTGTTAGTCAACACAATTTTCAACAGTATTTGGAAAATCATTCCCAATGTAAGATTGTCTGAACTATTACTTGTTTAAGGAAGCTGATGTCACCTGTTACTCCAACTGCACAATCCTTTCCATTTCTTCCAGCAGCTCTGAAGTTCTGAAACTCTTGAGTATGCAGCATGCTGACTGAATTCGCTAATTGAGAAGACTAACTTTTTCTTCTGAAGTCAGTTTTCTACTGGTTTAATATGCTAAATCATCTCAATGCAGACTCAGCCAGCAAAGCTGAGGTGCAAGGTAGGAACGCGAATCATGAGGCTGGAAAGGAAGGAAGAGGAGTACAAATTCCTCATTTTAAGCAGCAGTAAACTAACAGAAGATACAGAATAGCAGGAACCCTGCTTGATTTTATCTGTAATGCCCTGGAGAACTGTATTAGCACCACCCAGGCAATATTACAGTCCTGGGAAAAGGCCCAGAACGTTCATCTGAACAGATTTAACTCTGACCTACTTGGCAGAAAGCACTCCAAAAGGCTCCAAGAGAACAGGTTCCCACCTGCCAAACAAAAGGTAGAAGTTTTAAGGTATTATCACTGAGATTTTAAATACCAAAAGCCAGACACAGCACAAGGGAAGCAACTGTGGTCAATGCTACAGTATTTCTTTCTTCGAGGCTATCATTAGGGTTTTTCAGTTCTTCACTGGATTCCTATTCCAGAAAAGAAGAATCTCTTGTAAGCAGCTCCTACTAGGAGAAGCAAAGAGAAAAATGACACTTTGAAAGACAAAGTTACGCTTCCGGATAGCATTTACATAAACTGAAGAGGGTTAAATACAATCTAACCTACTATCCCTGACACACATCTTCAGAACTTCCTATGGAGTATTATACTAAAAGGACTGTGGACAGAGGCTTATAAATCTGATCTCTACACTGATAACATACACTGCATGATCAACTGCTTTTGAATTCAAGCTTTGTTTTTAAAATACAAAATAATTACCTGAATGACACCCACACAGTTTTTTAAGCAAGTGGCTTCATCACTGGAATTACTTTGGAGATACAAAGTTACTGAAAATGCTTTTGATTTGTAATTTAAAGCCCCCTCACTTTAAGTTGCTCCAGAGAGAATTTCTTAAGGTGAATCAGCTGCTCAAAACCCCTAAACACTACTTTAAGTAGTACTTAAAATCTGGAAGAAAAAAAAATACGCAATTTAGCAGAATATCCTGCATTGCTATCATCAGTAAAGTGAGATAAAAGCAGTGGTTAAGTATTTTCAAATTTGTATTTCTTAATTATATTTTAATATATTAAAAGAAGGCTTATGATATTTCTACTCTTCTGATTTTGTTAAAGGTATTTCAAAGCCTAATGGTTTGCAAAGTTTAGCAGTCCTGGAAACAACAGACTTGCAAGTACCTGGCATACAAACCAAATCCCAAGATTCCTCCTACCCTACCATGTAGCTGCAGCTGAAGATGGAATATCACTAAGGCAGCTTAATTCCCTTATCCAGTTCAACACTCAATTGCTCATGTACCATTGGTTATGACAGCAAATCTATACTTCACTGAGCAATTTGTATTAAAAGTAACTGGTTTTAAAATAATGTTAATTCAAACTTTATTTATTTTTATTTAAGAATTACCATGATTTTTGAGTGTGCAACCACAACCTAATGCTGAATTACTTCACCTGAGGAGACAAAAACTGTACTGGCTTTCCCCAAACAATACTAGAAATTACCTACCTGCACTATCACAAGGCTTTTAATACCAACAGGACATGCACTAAGAAACATGAATGCCACAGGTGGGTTTTTCCCCTTCCATTTTTAAAATAGAATTCATTTTAATAAATATTTACACATACACCAAAAAATCACTGAGAACAGGACTGCAAAATCTTATCAATTATATTTAAATCTTTCCTGACAGACATTTGTCTAATCTGTTTCTCAAAATTTAATTACTGGCATGAGAATTTTATAGACCTTACCTTTAAAGCCTTAGATGTAGACTATATTTTGTCAGACCTTCAAGTAAAGTAATAATTAAAAATCAATCATCCAGAACAGAATTCATAACACAAGGTATGTACATGTAAAACTTTTTTTTTTCTTCACAAAAATAGGCTTTTTAGGTATCAAGAAAGTACCTCACTCCTTCTGGAACAGAAGCCATTGCATCTTGAATAAAACATTGTACAAAACTGAAAGCAACTACTAATATGAGACCGTATAAGTGTCATTTAACAATCCTGACATATACTGATGAAGCAATAGAAACTCTTCCCACAACTGCAAGCAAACAAAAATCCTGGATCTGACACTCCTCATTCAATATTTGAAATCTTTGTCAAACAGCAAAGAACCATTATAATGAACTATTTGATCATTTGTAAGAAATGAAGGTGCTACATCTCAGTGATTTTTTTTTTTTAAAGAAACTATTTCCTTCAGCTGTTAAAACAGATACCCTCTGGAGAGGAGGAAACATGTCAGTATTATCCAAATTCCTCCCCTGATATCCATCACAGCATTACGGAATTACTGACATGACAGCCTTGTCTCAAGAGCAGTTGAACATAAGGTACAATGCTTCTGCACTCCACCATGAAAAGGTCCACACGTATTTCCATTCAAGGGTAGCAATCTATTTTAAAACAAGAATTTATTGTGTTGTAGTATAAAGACACTAAACACAAAAAGTGTTTAACAACATGAACATTGACACAAAATAAGAGCAAATCATTTCAAACCAATTCCGTAACCAATTCCGTTTCATGTGAGAAATTCCAAGTGAAAGAAAGTTACATGCACGTGGTCACCCTAAGGAAAGGATGGCATCACCATCTAATTCAAGCCCTATTTCAGGACATGACAGCATTGTCAGAACAGTTGCATTATCTTGAGGGCTTGAGTGGTATACAGGCTTTGTCTTGGCCCTCTGTATACAGGTGAACTTACCCATAGATCTACAAGACAACCAATGGAGGCATTTCTACTGTAAACTAAAAGACCTGAGGTACATTCTCTTCTCATCTACCTTGCATTTTTTTTCTCTAAGAATATCATAGGGGGGTTTATTAAACAGCAGCATAAATTTGGTTATTTAACTTCATTGTAGCCCATGTGATAGCATAGATCAATAACATGTATGATGCTTTGCACTACAATGCACATATTCAACAAAATACATACAGTATGTCATAAAGCTTCTCTGAAACCATGTATTGTAGTATGGCAAGCCACCATATGAAAAGATACATGAATCTAAGATGTACTCGAACCATTTTTTCAAAGACATTACCTTGTATCACAATAAGATCTCTTTCATGTGGACTATTTGATAGGATCCATTTTGTGAACCATTCATACATCAATTTCTCAAAGATGCATCAATTGCTTCAATCAGTACATAGCAGTTAACATGAATATATAGATTAGGTATCAGATTACTGCTCTTTCATATGAACAATATCAAAAATTAACCAGTTTGATTAACTCACAACAGTAAAATTTTGCTAAACAAAAAGTTAGGAGCAGAACTACTTCACTTGCTTAAAATTATTGGGTTTGACTCTTAAAAGAAATTGAATTCTATGTTTTAAAGGCTCATTGTGAAAGTATATACACACATCAAATTTATATCCAAACCTAGATTTTACCATTGAGTTTTAATGGCCAAGAAATATTTTCAATACAGTAGAAAAAATAGCAGTTCCTGAAGTATATTGTAGCCTCACTTCACCAACAATATCCGTAATTCAGGTACTGTACAAAATACTTCTCTGAAGCAAATCCATCTGAACTCTACCCACCCTGAGTTATGCATCTATGCTTTTTTAAAATATTTTAAACATTAGGTAACAGAGAAGTATATACAAGGCTATAAAACTTGTCAGTTATCATACAGCAGTAAGAAAAAAAAAATCAGTATTTTCAACCAATTTTCTGTTTGTTATTGTAGTTAGTCACTCTGGGTTGGGGTTTTTTTTGGCTTTTGCTTGGTTTTGCATCAAGTAGTTACTCGACTCAGACATTCATGCATTAATCACTTGAATTTTTTTACTTTTTTTGAGTGCAACAATAAGGCAACAGTAAAAAAAAAGTTATAGAAATTTTGCATATGTGTAAAGGTATTAAGTTTATAAAAGTGCTTCCTAAAAAGACAACCTAATTGCAGTATCAAAATACTACAGAGTGGTGAGAACAATTATCCATTATTTCAATAAATGTTGCCCCATAGAAAAATGTCAATCTGATTTTAGGCTTTTCCCCCTTTTTTGGTGAAGTAAAAGCCTGGAAAAAAATTGGTATGACTGCATGGGACAAGCAAGTTAAGAAAATATATTTTAGTCTAAACTTAAATAAGAAGGTCCACACTTTTTTGTCAAAACATTAAGCCTCTGTCAAAAATGTATTTTTTTTTGTTTTTATAGTACAGGATTAAAAGACAAGATGATGCTTACAAGATAAAGAAATAATTTACATGAAAATATCTTCTGACAAAGCTTTTCAATCAAAATATTGTTTTGTAACATTCAAACATATACAACAACAAAAGAAACAGTGAATGCAAACAAAAAATGTTATATGGATTGCTTTCAAACACATAAATAAATGAAATATTGGTGTACGCAGTAGGGCTCATGCTGATGGCTAGCAGGAAACAACAGTGTGCAATCTATTTGGAAAAAGCTCTAAAGTACAAATTACAAGCCCAACTATGGACTGCAGCAAGTTCAGTTGTATCACTGCCATCCTCTCCTATCTCCAAAATAAATTCTCGATTAAATCACTCATACCCTAAATTACTCATACCTTTGCTTCAGAGATATGAATAACTATATACAAAAAGTAGTTTTATTTCGCCATAGGGATAACATTGTACCTCTCTGCCGATGTCACTTGAAAAACCTTCCATGTCAAAATAATTTGACAGCAGATAAACAATTTAATAAATATGCAATGTTCTTATTACAGTCCTTCAGCTAAGCATGTTAACTCATGCTGCTAGTTTTCTCATCACAGTGCATAGAATCCAAATATAAAAGAACAGGGTGGCTTTCAAGGTAATGGTATATCCCTTGCTTATAATCCAAATACTTTCATAAGCTCTGTCATGCATCAATCTTTTTTTTGTGGCAGGAGCAAAACCTTTCCCTGGTACAATGTCCATTGCCGGCAATGGATGCACCAAAACCGCCAAGGAGCTCAGTGTTATTGCACAATAGATGAAGACCTGGAATTCTTCCAAAAGCTTAAAATAAAAATAATGGAATTATTCTGACATTTCTGGACACCTGCATTAATACTGTATGACTAATAAAAGCATGTCAGTTGCATGGACTGAACCAGCGATCAACATGCGCCCAGAATGCACACTAGTAAAAATGCAGTCAAAGGAAGTAGTCTTCATTGCCTATAGGTCACTTCCAGTCAAAGGTTAAAGTTCAAAGACTGAATGATCAAAGTGCTCATCTTCTCAGTAGGACTATCTTCTGCTACGAGGATCACAAAATGGTGGCATCAACATGTGTCATCTTTAAAATAAAAGAACAACATTTATGGAAAACATATAAACATTCCGAGTCCAAATTAGCAAGGCACGATATGCAGAAAAAATCCATTGAATCCATAACATCCATTGAATAATTCTGTGGTTTTGTTCAATGATGACTCAGGAAAAAAAAGAATATCAAGTATAAGACTTCCAAAATCACATACACCTCCAAACATACAAGTATTAGCAAATAGTCCATTAAAAGGACAGTAATTTCCACACTTGATATTTAGCAAGCCACTCATCAGGAAAATGATAGATCAAATAAGCTTAAAATTTTGCCCCCTTGAAGTGCAGAAGGTCCACATCAGTTATTAAAGGACTTGTCAATTCGATAAGGAATATTTA
This sequence comes from Dromococcyx pavoninus, assembly GCA_033558185.1. NCBI lineage: Eukaryota > Metazoa > Chordata > Aves > Cuculiformes > Neomorphidae > Dromococcyx > Dromococcyx pavoninus. The sequence goes on from JAUMJL010000215.1 coordinate 281,878, forward strand.
GCAGTAAGAGCTGGCAGAGTGGACTCGGCTTCTCCTGATGCATTTTCAACCCTTTATAAATATATATATTTATTTATATATGTATGTACATTCATTTATTTCTTAACAATCAACATAAACTGCAGCTGATAGAATTATGCAAAAACAACAGGCTACTACAATCCTAAAATCTTCAACCTGTAAACAACTTACATTAAATAAAGTTTAGATACTGTGATTGGACAGAATATATTACAAAAAAGCCTGTTTCACGTCCATCTTTTCTGCATTGTGCTCAATATTATAGTATATATTTGTCTGTGAAAGCTCTCCTTCTTAAACTTTCTCTTCCACTCATCAGCCTGCAGCATATTTGCATCTGGTAATAGTAAATACTAAGCTTGTTAACAGAAACCAAACTTACTGTCTGGTTACCTTTAATGCACTTAATTTGTAACACCGCACACCTGGAAAAGGTATCTTCATGAACAGTATTCTCATTTTACAGACTTATCTATGAAGTAACAGCAAACAATTCTACATTCTCACTGAAACTTGATGTCATCAATACTACTACATGTAAAAAAACCTCTTCATTTTTATAGTACTGTTCTGTACATGTAAAAAAGATTGGACAAAGATGCAAGACAGACAAAAGAGGCATTTAAACTGTGTACTAAAAGTTTAAGCCAAATAGAGAAAACACTTTCTACTTGTAAGAAAAGAAACAAACCCAAATCCAAAAGCAGTAAGAAGGTGCTGGTTGAAATAGAAGTACCATTGCCATCTTTTTTCACAAAAATCTACCTTCCAACAACAGCAAAGCCAGGCAACAGACATTTATGCAACCAATTTCAGCCTGGATTTCCAAGAGAACTGTATCTGGATGCTCCTCCTATGTCTTTAACACAACACAATAAACTCTCAGATTGAAATTCAACATGAAGTTCAACGTACAGCTGAAACAGAAAGTGGGTACAACAGACAACCTAAAATTATTTTTAGTTAGCAAAGATCGGGAATTTTGAAACAGGGCAAACAAGGCTCCAAAACTCTGCTGCCAGAATAACTTTGGAATAAGTTGCTTTGTTGGGGCAGGGACTAAACAAGAGATTAAAAATTCTGTAATAAGCACAGAGGCATATGTTTACATGTCAGAATATATCTCAAAGTGCCATTTTATCCTTCTGTGCTCATATCCGTTTGCTTCATATCAGCTGCCAACCATGCACTATTTACTCTCAGCTAAATAAATTCCAGGCACCTACTGGAAGAAAAAAAAATCCTTCAAATGCATATGTTAAGTGATGACAGCTTTCCTCATTTCTCTTCAAAACACAGGAAATCAATTTCACATTAAAGCTAATCCAGTCCGATGGTTACCTGATAACAGAAGGGGCCGAACCACTCGGCATCTCCCTCCACATATGTTCTTGTAGTAGCATTGGCATTTACTTCACCTAGCGGTTACCTTTGGACAGCTGGCTCTGTTTCTTGGTTGGGATTGTTTTTTCTCCCCCAATTTACTCAGCCCAAAGTGGTTCAACCACTAGATTAGATATGCAGCACTTCAGTTGAAGCAGGAGTAGAAAATCAAGATGACAGAATCACATTTTGCAAGGTCTTGTAAATAATTTCAAGCATACATAATGTTGAAGACTGTTCTTTTCCAGAGAGAGGTGGTTAAAATTAGCAGACAAGCTACACTTCCCATTCTAGTGTAACCCACCATTTCTCCAAATCCATTAAGAAAACATTGAAAATTTAAAGATCATGCCTTGGCAGTCTTGTTTTCTGGCCACAGAGAAGGAAAAAAACTTACTTGTAACTGAGAGAAAGAGCAAGTGACACACAAAACTCAGAAGAAAAACCCTCTAGCATATAAGAAAATCTTTGTCCAATTGGTATCAGGCATCTTTTACATTTTAATGTAAGAATTTAATGGTAGGGAAGAAAAGACCAATGAATTTTTAATTATGACCTCCTTTGTAATTAGTACTTAAAAAGGAAGTTAAAAATAGATTAAAATATTATGAAGCAAACCAGTAAGAGTTATTTAAATGAACTGACTTGCTTTCTCTTGCCTCAGGTTGATTGTCAGGTTGCTCTCAATTTGGGAAAGGGTAGGGTTTTCTGACTTTCAGAAAACCACCACTGTGTATTTACTTCAAATTCATTAAATATCTTGTTCAGTGGACTACAAGCGGCTTGACGGTTTTAAGCTACAATTACATAGCGACTGTCAGAGCCAGATAACCCACATTTCTCTTCATACACATTTGGTGCTGTTTCGCTTTTTCAACACAAACTGAATTTCATGAATAAGAAATCAAAGTAGTATTTGAAGACTTCTTGACAGACTTCAATCCTGATTCAAAACGAGTCTAGTACAAATTCATAATAGACAAAACATATTTAATCAGAAGATAAAGCAAATAAATGAAACTTTACTTGTTTCTTTTTAAAAATAACTAGCAAGTTAAAACAAAAATAGGTACTAAGAAGTCTCCCAAAATTGTCACTACAGTAAAGAGAAAGCAAAACTACAAATGGAGAAGTACCAAACACATTGCAGGAGTGTGAAAACAAAGAGAAGAAAAAGTGACTACTAAACAATCTCGTGATGATGAAAATCCCAGCCCTGCAAGCAGTAGGATTAGAATTCTTGGAGTCAATTTTAAAAACAACATAACATACAGCTACACCATAAAGAGCACTGAATTTCTTAAATACCTCTTAATCTCATGATATACAGCACTTCTCTTACTGCAGTTGAAGTGACCTGGTTTTATAGATACTATTAGTGCATTATGAGAAAGAGTTTCATTCTGTTACATTACCATATATCAAAACCCCATGGGTGTCAGCAAGTATTATGAAACTCCCAAATTCTTCTTAAGAAGTCACCCACAGGTTTTTAAGAATCTAAGGATGAAGGCTTTGGCATTCGCCTCTCCAATTATTAACTCCCACTGTCTAAAAATACCTAGTCTCATCCAATGGAGGGGACAAAATGTGTCCTGGGGTGGGAAGGCAATGAAAACAAGAGGATGCCTTATGATGAAGCTTTCATTGAAAGGCAGTAAATGGGAACAACTGCTCCTGCACCACCCTAGCATACAGTACTATCCGCTCTCAAACATCCCTTTCCAAAAATATATGGGCTTCCAATAACCACCATTTGTACAGTATTTTCCTAGGGCAAGCAAAGAAAGTGTTGGCCAACAATAGAGGAGAGAAGCATAGCCTGACTCTACCCCTTCCTTCTTTCTTTCCTCACCAATGGAACAGGTAAGACAAGCACAGAGAGCCAACCCCAGCTCTGGGAAAAGTATGACAAATGTTGAGGCAGAAAAAAGAAACCACACAGTATAAAGCCAGACAGAGAAAACATGGAATAACAAAAAAACACCAAAAAAACCCACAAACCAAACCAACACAACACTAGCACCATAGAAGCATGTAGCAATGGTACTTTTTGATCACGTACATGTGGAATCTTATATTATTAGATTTTATCTTATATTTTATCTTATTATATTATTAGATCATAAGAGCCTTTAAGTCAGCCAGCTGACCCACACTGGAAATTCTGATTAACAGCTGAGATCTATTAAAACACATGGCTGTTCACAACCACATAAGCATTTTTTAATAGCTGTAAAAGCTCTTAAAGCATTAGGAACAACAACAAAAACTACGGGTTTAGAGCTAAACCTGCTTTCATAAGGGACCTTCCCCAACCTCTAACTTACGACTGTTACGGACTAATACAGTTTAGTAGAACTTTCATTCAAATTCAGTCCTACAGCTTGAAACATATAAATCTGTGCTGTTTAAATTTCCATCAGGTATTATTAGAATGTGACATTAAAAACATCAGAGTATATTGGAAACAGGATTTCAATACCTTTTTTAAATTAAAAAAAAAAAGAATGCCTTTATGCTACTTTCCTACATTTTAACTGCTTTCAGACTGGAAAAAAATTTCAGAATTCATGGTCCTAGTTAAATACTTACCATGATACCACCATTTTGTTTTCTTTGGATTCTTGTTACACGTTCTTACATAAAATGAGTTATCTGGAGGTCGCCTCTGGAACAGAAGAAAAGATCTACAAATAATGAAATAATCCTCATATTGTAATACAGGAGCTATTTAATGAGCTTATGAAAGGCTATCATGTGAATGCAGTGAAAATGAGGTAACAGGCAAGGCCAGACCTTTGTCAGGAAAAATCTAAGGATCCAGTTAACAACTCTAACTGAAGATACTCCAAGCAAAAAATTATTTAAAAAACCTGAAGAGCTAGATAGATAAGGAGATAGACAAGAGTAGAAATAAACAAAACAAAAAAAAAGAAAATTAAAAAAAAACACAAGAAAAAAACAGTTGTCATTCAAAAAAACCTAAATTTAATCCCTTTGCTGCTTGGAATCTAATTCTGACTTATTAGATTCAATTCACATCCATAACTCTCAGCTTGGAGGGGCTGAAAAAATGAACTTAAACATCTATATCTGATCAATATTTCATGTTCTTCATTTTTTTTCATGTCATCATTATGCAAAACCAAAGTCATAGGATACAATACAAAGCCATTGTGGGGGTGTTTTTCTACCACACATGACTAGGACTAATTGGGATGGGGCACAAATAAGCATGTTTGGATAGCACAGATGTACAAGCTCTGACCACATCCAGCTTCCACAGATATTCCACTGCAAATGAAATGGTCAAGAGTAAATGGGTAGTCTCTTTAGTGTCACTGAGCTACGATCAAAAAAGCAGCTTAGGACCATATACTTCTCTGAAATGAAAAGTGATCAAGATCACTGAAACAACAGCTGCAAAGTATTATGAAAACCTGCAGTAAAGATATCTCAACAGTCATTTTGTACTACCTTTAGAGGCAGACTCAATCTACAAAGATTTGTCCTCAAAAATTATTAAACTTCACAATTAGTACAACTAGAAGTGTTCCATTCAATCCTCTTTTCCAATAATGACATATGAGCAGGCTAGCATGAAAACATTGAAAAAGTACTTACTGCACTGTCTATTTTGCAGTTCTAGCTTAATATTTTTTTAGTACTAGAAATGTAGATATAGTAGCTTTTTTGCCTATTTTAGAATTTTAAAAAAAAATCTCACTTTTCTAAGTAGATAACTATTAACTTGTACTTTTTCTACTCCAACAGTGCTAAAAAAGCCCATACCTTTTCTTTGCAGCTGGAAAGCATGCTAATAATGCTAAGACAAACAGATTGCACTGAGAGAGCTGGAGACCAGTCTTCTGTTAGAATGGATAAACAGATATGACCATTGCTATAAACATGAGGATGAACAGGAATATTGTCTCCAGTAAACATGACCTAAAAAAAGAACAAACAATTGTACTTTATTGTCCACACTTTAAGCAAGACAGTATTGCCTTAAAGAAAACAATATCTTATTTAAGAAGTGCATCTGTCATTTTCGTGTACACTAAATAATACACTTTACTATGTTATGTTCATTCATTTGTGGAAGCTATTAATTGACATGTAAAATAAAACAATGGAAATCTAAATAGCTAGGTGAAGACGAAGTTAAATAAATGGTTAAATGAAGAGCATCTTTTTCTACAAATATTTATACAGCATAGAAAAATGCAAAGCTAACAGTGTAAAGACATCAAACTAAACTTGCAGTCTCAGTCTTTCATCCCCTAAGGAACACAGTTGCCTAGCCAACACACTGGATTTTAATTATTTAATTCGCCACAATGTTACACACCAGGAAACACAAAGAGAATCACAAATTTCTGTAACTATGAACACAACATAAATTAAGTTCTGGACAACTCATTCAGGTTCCAGCATAAAGAGCAAAATGCATCAATCAGACTATAAAATAAAGGACTTGTACAACCAAAGTCTGTTATCATATAGCGAATATTTTTAGATCATTATTTCAAATGCAGTATGATTTTATTTGACATGGACTAACACGGAAGAACAGCATTTAGAACATTAACTCTTCTCCATTAAAAGATAATATCACAGTCAAAAAATGGTTAGAAAAGCAATTTGGACAACTATTGCTCTTGATACATCAAGTTTTTTGTACTTAGCTCAGGACCAATGGAAATGGAGTAAAAGTGCAACCCTCAGAGGAGCATTAGCCTCCTGAGCTCCTTATTCAATACAACCACTGTCATCTTTTATGCAATTGAAATAATAAATCACCACTTGTAACCATGACACCCAGAACCCTCTGAAGAGTTTCCTAAGTTAGGTAGATATATGTATGTGTACAAATCTGTACACCATGCAGCTGCTCTCATACCACCTCACACACACCTCCTGCCCCAGTAGGATAGGGAGGAGAATCAGGATAAACGGAAAACTTGTTGGCTGAGATAAAAACAGTTTAACAGGATAGCAAAAGGAAGAGAGAACAATGGTAATAACAATAATATATACAAAACAAGTAATGCACAACACAATTGCTCATCACCTACAGAAACTGATACCCAGCTCATTCCCAAGTAGAGATCCCTGGCCTTCAGTCAACTTCACATTCATATACTGAGCATGACCGTCTATAATATCTAATATCCCTTTGGCCAGCTTCGGTCAGCTGCCTGGCTATGCTCCCTCCCACCTTCTTGCACACCTGCTCATCAGTAGAGCATAGAAAACAGATAAAGTCCTTGACTTCTTAACAACTAAAAATATCAGTGTATTATCAACATTCTTTTCATACAGCAGTTACTGTACGAAAAATTGTCTAGCCCAGTCCAGCTTATGCATTACCTGGTAATAACTCAAACAATGTCTTATCAACTTTATTCTTCTATTAAATCAAAAACACAGCAGCTACTGGGAAAAAAATCTCTATTCCAGATAAAATCAAGACAACAAAACACACCTCATCACTGACACAAGAAAAAATACCACCATCATATAGGAAACTGAAATTACACAGCTTAATCTATCTGCCAAGTGGCAGACTGGTTCGTAAGGCAGCAGAAAAACTGGATGCAGAATGATCTTTGGTAGGTCTTTGAACTGGTACTTCTCAAGCACTGAAAAGTTGACCTTCATAATTCAATAATGTACTGAATTTCTAACATCTTCCTTTTATAAGAAAACCAGAACTAGGCATACTAAGTAAAAGCATGCACAGTATGACAGACAACGTACAGTAAAAGGCAGAAAACAACCAAGTGATTAAGCAACTGAAGTGTAAACTGTCAATTCATAGTAAGTAGATTTGCAGGAGAGATTTATGACCTAGAGGTTTGTAACACAGAATGAACTTAGTGCACAGTAGCATTTTTAACAGAAACTCTAGCCATTTACAACAACCAAGTATCCAGTACTTAAATTCTTAATTGTTTTCTGTGCTAAAAGTCAGTGTAGATGTATGGATTTAATTTGCTGGTTTACAATAAACTGTACAGAGCCACACACACAGGCTGGGTAACGAGTACAAACAGCACCTACTTGGAATCAAAGAAAGTGGCTACTCTCCTGCGGATCACTTATGAGTAGTTCACTGCAAACCTGATGAGGTACAGAAATACATGTGGCCAGTTTGTTCCTTAAAACCTAAGACTGAAAAGTCAGCATTCTATATTTTATCACAGTATCTAAAAATATGCAGTTTTTATGGTTAAGTGGCACCCTCAGCTCCGTGTTTCAGTTTCAATACCAACAAAAAAAGTGTCAGAGATCACTTGTGGAACTTTGAGCTGAGACAGACAGGACAAGAACTAATGACAAAACTTTTCCTCATCCTTTTTCAGAAAGGCAGGCATGAGAGCCAAACGCTACTCTTACCAGCCACATTTTGTAACAGTTCCCTCAGGTAATGGAGGGATGAATGTACAAAGCTCATTCTGCAGCCTAGCAGTATTGCTGCCCTTTCAGTTGCCATGATACCAACAGTGTCTCGCACCTCAATTATAACCACTTGCCATTTGCCAGCCTCTCAAAGATATGACATAGTTATGAGAATCCCTACCACAATCACAACATTTCTCCAGCTGTACTAACAAAGGCAGCAGAGCAAGAGGCTTAAAAACAAACTAAAAAAAGAGGGGACAGAGAAGCAGATTGTTGTTCAGTTTATTCCTAGACCACAGCAAAAGGGGAATCTTCCTACTTTACCACATTGCTCTTCCATAGGATATGAATATCAGCTTCAATTAAGCCTCCAGTTACAGTGCTTTTTCATCTCCTATGAAACCAAGTAGACTGTCTCAGCACTATACCTCACTACAGAGCCATTTTTAAAGAAAAGACATTTCCATGTGTTTAATACAAATTAAAGCAACTAAACCTCACAGTAGAGTATGTGGATGACATTAATGTTCGGCTTCTGTCACACAGCTCCAACATAAATTTAGTGTTAAGCAAGAAGGAAGAAAGTAGTCACCTGAGGCGAATCAAAAGGATACCGACTACTGAACTTAAATAGAAGCTGAAATTTCTCCCCTTCATATAGTGTTCCCGGAGCACCTTCCATGTCTACAATCCACCTAAGAAACAGGAAAAAAATCTGTTAGTATTGTGGACTGCCAAATTATAATTTTACTCCTGGAGCACAGGACTAATCAAATCAATTACCAATCACAGCAAAATCTTTTAAACTCTCCATTAGTATCATAATTATCACAAAGGTGAGTAACACATCAAGCCTAAATTTGAAAGAAACAAGCTTGGTATTTGACATACAGGCATCAATATGGTGCTGCAAATTATATGAGCAATTATGACTTTAACTCAACAAAGACCCATCAGTTCCCAATAAAATGACTGTTAATATGAAACAAAGCTGAAAGAAAAGACCTGTTCCAAACTTTATTCCAACAAAAAAAACGAACCTGGAAGGAAACAAATGAGTACGCATTTTCTTTCATGACACTTTTCTGTCAAGGTAAACAGCTCATTAAAATAAAATCTGTATCCAAGGAGGAAGGGCCATGCTCCTCTTGCACTTAAATCTGTGAAAACCTCAGAAATTAAATGGTATATAACTTGGTAGATAATGGAACCAAAACTGGAAAAGTTAACAGTATAAAAAGGAAAAAAATTAAAAACAATAACAAAAAAAATGATTTGCATTTGAATAAAAACACCTCAAAGTATTACAGTATTTTTTTTCTGCTGTTTCTGCTTCTTCCATCATAACAATATGGAAGTAACTGACAGGTGGAGATGGCAAAGGCCAGATGTTTTGGGTGTGGTTTTTTATTCCTGTTGGTTTTGGTTCAGGTTGCTGGGGGACCCAGTCAAAACCAGATCATTTGCACACATTGTTCAACACACACAGCAACACTGCTAACTTCTGTCATTTTGGAGTTCTGTTGTTGGTCACAATACCATCCTTCCCTACTTTTGTCTTTCACCCTTGAGTTTTACACATTTGAGCAACACGATAAGGTAAAGATTCAGCAAGAGACTACAAAACGCTCAGATAAGGCTTACAAGTGAGGCAGCTGAGATTGACATGTGTTCAGAAAAGCTGACATCTCCTCCAGCTGGCAGTCTTAACAATCCTATGTCCAACCTCTCCATCCTCCTGCCATATATACTCTCCCTGTATATTTCAGCTGTGCACATTTTGTATCTTCTCCTCTATCATTCTCTCTCATTATTGGTTTGGTGTTTCTTTCGGGGGAGAGTGAGGTTTGTGGTTTGGTTTTCTTGGGTTTTTTTGAGAAAAACTGCTTCTCTACTGAACTGCCAGCTGTCACACTCTTCACAAAGAATGCATCTTCAATAGTAGCAAAGTGATGCCCGTACAAGTGTTCCATATTTTAATTTGTAAAGACTTCTTCAACTTAATCTATGTGCGCTCCAGAGCATGTATCTTTTCTCATGCTCTCTGCTCTTACATTTGTACACATGCCACTCCAACACTTCAGCTTTATTGGTCTTTTTAATCCAGAACCTGCACTTCCAAGTTTCATTTATTAAGTAGAAGATAACTGTGACGGGATTTTGCTCCTTTTATGGTCAAGGAATCACTAGAAACCTTTCCTGTGTGCTTTACGGTTTAGCCATCTCAGATTTCTAATCCTTGTGTATTTAAAATAGAAAATTGCTTAACTTTTTAGATGATCCAGTTACATCATAGATCCAATTATTTTAATCAACACCTTGCAAAACCAAGCCAGTATTGCTACAGAAATCTTTACTGTGCCAGTACAAACTGCAACTTGATTAATGAACTCAGAACATGCTAGTTGGCACCAAAAACTTTCAAAGAGAAAAAATACTATGTTACTTGTGACAGGAAGCTTCTCAAACAGTGACAATTCCACAATCTAGCATGACAGTAAATAGGAAGTTTTTATTTGCAAGGTATTGTAAGGTATAGAAATTGTACATAGAAGCAGAAAAATAATAAGGTAATACTCTCAGAACAGAGACATCCTAAAAAATGGAAATCCATGAACAGAAAAAAAATATTTTTTTCCCTTTCCATCTCTTTATCTGCTGCAAAGTTCTGCTTCTGTTGTTAGTAAGTGTTCAAATGAACGTGCAATAATAGACTGAGTCCTTTTTTCAGAAAATTTAAGTATTTTGTTTCCTAAAGAAAACCCAAAGTAAAGCACAAAACACGCCGTAATTCAGCATTTGTACAGTAGTTTATTATTATTTGTAACAAATTCTGGACAGTACTATTTCAATTTGTTTTATTCATATTCATCTGCATAAAGTATCACAAAAAAATCATTTAAAAAGCAATAGCAGTATTTATCTCAGTAGACAGAAGGCTCAGAAAAGTCTCATGTAACATGGTCTGAGTGCCACCACCAAAAACGCAGATTTTAAGCAACATCAAAAAGTCAGCTTTATGTTTTGTTTTTAAATTGATCCACCAATCAATAATATAGTCCAGAACATACAGCCTAAGATTCATGCTCTCATAAACGTGTACATCTGCTAAGAATTTTTTAACATTTCTCTAAAACTAAATGAAGAAAATTATCTAAAAGAAATGTCAATACAGTCTAAATATTTTGAATTTTAGTCAATTAGAGAAATAGTTTAAATTAGTACCATGTTCTAATTCTTGATTCATTTCAATGGACTGAACGCAGAATACTTAAGCATGTTTCTCTTTCTGCCTCATTAATGACAGAAAAAAACTACAGCAGGGAGGAAGATGCCAACAAAAGACCAAAGTTATCTCATTACATTTAAGTATTTTCCTCCACTTGCTTTAGATAAAAAAGGTAATGGAAATTAACAGCTACAAAATATACTCAACACAAATAAGGCAGAAACTCTAAAAGCTACTCCATTATTTCAATAAGTCTAGCGGGGTTTCAGAGTTTAGCAGCTATGAAAGACTTAAATTATTTTATTTTAAAATATGCAGAAGCTTTTACCAACTGACATTTTGTTGGACAGCAAAATGCCTAATAAAAGTTTAATTAATTCACTATTCAGTTCCTGAGAGTGTCCAGCACATTACTGCAACATGCTCATTAAGTACAACAATGTTTCATTCCCTAGACTAAAAACAAAAATTCAGAATGTTACTTGGAATGAGTGCTGGAAGTGGCATGCAAAGTACTTTTCATTAATTATGCTTTCCAGCTTGATAGCAAAAATAAAACGGTATATATACTTACTGTGTAATTGAATTTTGTACGCTCTTTTCATTTAGAGTCATTCCTGGAGGTGGATCATTTTGCAATGCCAATAGTTCTTTTTGTAATCGTTTCTATAAAGGAATTGTATAGAATATTTGAAATATTAAATAAAGTTCAACAATAAACATGCACACTAAAGTTTATTCTGTCAATTATAGAATGGCAAAAGCTTTACATTAAAATTTAAACACAAAGTGAAATTGAAATGTGAGAGAAGGAAGACTCTTCTTTCAGTCTAATGCAGTCACAGGCACCCTTTTATCCATCTCACCAGTGCAAAAATATTCCCTCTGACTGCTTTACAGCTTTTTATTTCTCACCGAATATTTATGATTCCTTCTAAAAAAGTCAGTAACCCAAGGAGGAGGAAAAAAAAATTCTGAAATGTGTACTTGATCAGCAGAGTATTACTGAAGTGCTCTGTTCTTCTGATCTTAAAATATTTGTTGACACTGGGAGCCTGTCCATTAAACAAAAATAATAAATATAGACAACACATTGTTTCTCATCAGTCAAAATATAAAATATATTAAGATCCAACAATGCATCCCAGAAAAATAACAGGAGATACTATTTACACTTTGTGTCTAAAGTATCAGAGTACATTGTATTTTTAAAGACAAAAAAAGAAATTGTCATTTCCAAGTCAGCCCTTTCAAACAAGCATCAACATACGTTCAGTTTGATCTGTATTTGCAGCTCTCAGTAATAAAGAATATCAATAAAAAATCCCCATCCATGTCACACCCACATAAGGCTGCAAAGAGGACATTCAGTAGAAAACAGATATGTTATCTGACCATCAAGCCAAAGAAACTCATTAACGCCCCCAGGAAAGCAAGCACATAGTATTGCTAGTATTGAAAAAAACAAAAAGCTTTAGCAAAGAAATTTATCACTTTGAAATAAGGGAATTCACAAAGAAAACCTGATTATGATTACCTATTATGCACAGAAAACTGCAGTGCAAATCTGATTAACAGCAAGCTCCTAGCCACAGCTCCACACTGGAAAGGTAGGGAAGGGATATGGAGGTCAAGGAACCTACAGCTCTTCTGGACTTGTTCTTCATTCACAGCAATGTCCCAAACAGGAGACTAGCAGTAAAAGGTGTTATTCCCTTCAGCCTTACTGTAACCTTATGATTACCTGAAGGATCAGTTGCGTTGACCATAATACTATGTCCTGAGGGATTTCATGAAGAGGGTCTCAGCCCACAAGTGCAAGTAATCAGGGCAGAAGACCAGCAACTGCTATTAGAGATGGCACAGAATCTTTTGATTTTTTTTTCTCCAGCTATACTATCTTGCTGCTACAGAAAAAAAGCAAGACAAAGTCTCTACACAGAGAATTACTTCTATCGCATCAAATGATACACATTTAAGATGTCATACTTTTGGGAATACAAGCCCTTATTTATTTTTTTCCAATTGGAATAATAAAATATAGTATCTATTTTACAACACTACTATTCTATTAAAAATACCATACAAGTTAATCATATCTTATCTAATAAACATAGTTGAGTATCTTTAATATGCTTTCAGACATTTTCAAAATTTGACTTGTTTTATCAAGCAGCAACTTAATTATTTCTGTACAGACTAACAAATAGCAGTCTATGGACCTTTTCTAGAAGACACCTGAGACGACTCTACAGCACTGGAACAACACTGTAGAGGGAATCACAGCCTACTAACCAGAATTCATTCAAGTACTGAAAAATTGTTATAAGAGAGGAGTTAACTAATATGTAGAAAATTGTCTTTTAGTCAACCTCTCTGGTAAATGCATTCCAACATTTGATTACCCTCACGGTATAAAATGTTTCTTCTATATCATATTAGAACATCTCATGTTCCAGTTTGTGTCTGTTGCCCCTTCTTCTCACTGTGGCTCCATTTTCCCCAAAACCCTCCCATTAGGTTGTTGTAGGCATTAGCAAGATCTTCCCCTTGCCTCCTCTTCTTAAGGCTGAAGAAATCCAGGCAGCCTCACCTTGTAGGTCATGTAGTTCAGCCCCCAACCACGCTGGTGGCCATCTGTTGGGCTCACTCCAGTATGTCAACATCTTCGTTACACTGGAGCTCTCTGAAGCCAGTATTCCAGATGTGGTCTCCAGTGCCAGATTGTGGAGAAGAATCACTTTCCCCAAGCTGCTGTCTACAGGCTTGTATGCACAGCCCAATAGGCAGCTACGGATATTTAGAAAACTTGGAAGATACTCTCCAAATATATTTTGAAGAACCATTTTTTTACTTCCTCTCTACCTTACCAGAATTCAAAATAATTTGTCTCATGTTGTGTCTCATTAATACACAAAACTAGATTACCAGGAGCCAGATCTAGTTCAAAAAAAGGAAAAAAAGGTCTCATAAATTTAGCCCTTGAAGGCCAGATTCATACAGTTTAGTTAGGAAATTGAGCTCCTAGCTACTATAGCAATTCAGAAAACATCTTAAGTTTAAATGCAACAACTTGAAATTAATCCCTCTTCAGTGTTTAACAATATTTGTACTAGCTGACCAAAAATGTTACAAAGAACACTTATTTTCTGAGTAACACTAAGTCGAAAGTGCACTGTAATATCATGCACAAATCCACAAACATGTGCTCTTAGCTTCAAGATAATTTGTTTATCCACTTTTAAAAAACCCATGACTCTTATACACCAAGCCCACACATATTACCTACAAAAGGCATGCTGCAACTGTAAGTTTCTTAAATTAAGCATTTCAAAAGGAACAGCTTCAATGGGAGAAAAGCCTTCCTTGCATTTGACAGCAATGAATATAGAAAATTATTTTCCTGGCACAAAACTCTTGAGAATTAGCAGCAACATACATAGCAGGACAAAGTATAAACAGCTAACACTCTTCAGACAATTTTAACTATCTCTTTTATATAATGTTATAGGCTTAGGATTTGAAGTTACCTCTAGAAAGTCACCTGACCATCTTCCTAACATAAGGATGAAGCAAAGATTCTTAAAATACTCTTGTAGTTAAAAGCCTTTAACCCACATCACTATCTCTTGCTTTCCTATTTGGAAGATTTTTCTTCACAGTAAGAGATCCCTGGAACTCCTCCCTCATGTAGAGAGGTTGAGAGAGTCGGGATTGTTCAGGTTGGAGAAGACTAGACTCTAAGAAGACCTTATTGGAGCCTTTCAATACTTAAAGAGGGTTGATAAAGATAAGGAAAAAGTTTTTAGTAGGGCCTGTTACAGTACGACAAAAGGTAATGTTTTTTAACTAAACAAGACATTTAGACCAGATATAAGGAAGAAATTTTTTATGCTGAGGGTGGTGAAACACTGGAACAGGTTGCCCAGAGAGGTGGCAGACGTCCCACCCTCGGAAACATTCAAGATCAGGTTGGATGGGGCTCTGAGCAACCTGATCAAGTTGAAGATGTCCCTGTTCACTACAGGGGAGTTTAAATTAGATGACCTTCATGGTCCCTTCCAATCCAAATCATTCTGTGATCTAGGCAAGTTGAATGAATTACATCAAATTACTTCTACTCTTCATGGATACAGAAGACAATTCTTTTACCTATTTCTCTCCTTCCCCAATCTTTCCTATATTAAACTAAACACATAGTTCTTTCAAGCCAATGCAGACTGCCCTTAGAACGCCCTTGCGTAGGTCCACTCATCTTGACAGAACCAAACACCCTCAATTAGACTCCCAGTTGAAACAAGAGTGACTTCACTACAACCAAACCACAACTATGATGCCTCTAGAAGTGGTCTTTGCAGTTAATAAGGGGAAAAAAAAGAAATAATTCACTTATCTATGCAACATATTTTGGTATGCTTATTCAAATGTCACTCTAATGCAAGTCAAAAGTATCTGCTACGGCCACTGCTCCTCTTTCACAACAGTTACTGCACAATAAGGGGAGGAAATCACATTAGCTCAATGTGATCCTTCTTCCGAAATCCATTTTGACTACTTTTTATCTAGGTAGCCTATTATATCCTACAGGTATTAGAGAATATTTGGTCCAGTGATTTCCAGAAGCCATCCTTTCCATATTAGAAGAATAAAAATAGTATTTATCATCTGGAAACTCACTCAAAATAATTTTCAAAAAACAAAATACAAAACAAAACTGACCCACAAAGCTGAATCCTAGTGACTGACATAATATCCAATGCATAAAAGGTATTGAATCGGTCCATTTTGTTTGGCATGATTTGTTGTTAATTGAAGTATCTGTGTCATCTATTCTTTGCCTTCTTTTTCTATGCACAGGCTGATCCTTTTTTTGTCATTCTAGTGATTTATACAAACCTTTCTCAATGCTTTTTGAATCTGCCAACTTAAAACAATGAACTATGGATCGATTTCACTCTTGCATGCTTGTCCTTTTCTTTCATATTGAGCTTTAGCAGTAATTACTTATTTTCATTTTTCCATCTTCAAGTCACTAAATTGCTCCTCATGTAGTCATATTGACTTTTACTCTTATTCCTATGTTTTTTCCATATTAAAACAGCTTGCCATTGTAAATTAGTATTTTCTTCTAAAAACTTGTAGCCCTTCAACATACCAGTAATTCTTTATTTACAGATTTCTAGCTATATTGAGACAAGCATATCGAAAGTAAATATCATTACTTTTTCTTATCGTGAATACCACTTTTTTAAAATCACATAATAAAGTTGTTTTCAGCCTCTTGACCAGCTCCTTAAAGTGAAAATACAAGCTAGTGCAGCTATTCACAATAATCTCCTAACAGGTGTTTTATATACATTGATATGCTCTTGGGAGTTGTACTTGCTGTATTGTTCTTTTCGTATCACAAGACCATCTTTCAATATTTCTGCTAATGCACTGTAAAATTAATATAGATGCTCCCTTCCTGCTTGTCCACTTTCTATTTAAAGAAACTGCAAAAGAAAACATGGACTGCAATCATGGAGTTATTTACATAAAGGAGCGATAAATAAAGGATGCACTACAACCTTAATTTGATAGAGAGAGGATTTTATGCTTAAACATTCTTTTACTACAACTTCCAAGTAAACACAAACTGGTCAGTATCAAACTGGTAAAAAAATTCACTATTTAGAGCAAAACAGAACAGCAGACTACGACGACCAGAAACCCAAGACTGGATAAGACCACAGTCCAACTACAGGAATAATGGGCTGCAAGAGGCAAAGAGTAGCGACATAACCAAGAGTTTACAGCAGTACTTTCAAAAAGATGGATGTCTTTGAAACCAAGATTCCTTAATTCATCTACCTCTACAGGAAAGGATGATTCAAGGATGAAATCAAAGAACACAGCTTTACACTGATCCAAACATTAGTTCCAAAATAAAGTTTACTAAAGCATTTGGGAGATGACTGACACAGCAATGGCTTGTATTCTGTTGCTAATTCTGTCAAATTGGATTTGTGCAACTCCATCAGTTATCCTCCAGAGATTTTTTAAAGTGTCAAGCTCATAAGACTTCTCAAAGCATATGCAGCAATGAACACAAAATTAACTGAGTGTCAGTGGAGTAAAATTCCTGTTGGCTCCTCAGACAGCTCACAACAACTTCTATCATTTCAATCCTGACAGACAGCACTCACTGTCTGTCACGGTTCAAGTTAAATATATTTCTGAAGCCAATAGCTTCTAGTACCTTTGTTAAGCAAAAATACATACTCTTTACCCAAACTGGCACACATCTTACTTGTCCACCTCTGGAACTGGTGTGGTAACATCCAAATGTCAGCTGAATTCTCACTTGTGCTGATTTCTGGTGAATCATATAAAGAAGCAGAAAGCAGGGCTGAAGCATATAAAAAGATGCAATAGATGAAAAGGAGGAGAGGGTAGCAACTTAGAACAGGAGGAGATCTGTTGGTCACATGAATATTTCAGAATGCATCTCCCAGAATCAGATAGTTTGGTTACTAGGCATCACTGAGATAGACCTTATATATCACATGGATGCTTATTGACACACACAAAATTATTTCACTGGTCTCTGTTCCTGTCAGCTACCTCAAAAGGCAATGACCTATATTTCTAAAGCACAGGACAATATCACCATTAGATTGCTCAAAAACTAGGCATCTTCTATTCTGCCACAAACAAGGATCATACCCATGAACAATCAGGCAGACAGACTTGAACCACAATCCCCCACAATGCAACAGTGCAGTCAAAGCTATTTTCCTTCCCACCAAGAAAACTTACCTAGCTCTTGTAAATATGTGAAAATTGCCTTTCTAGATTCCTTTAAAAAGGAGTATCACAATATTAGATGTCTATTTCCAGTTCTAAGCTCACTGTCAGAACTCTTAAAACAGCTTTGCTCCTCCCTTGGAAAACTGGAGCCTATAAAGTTTAACAAAGCCATATGCAAACAAAAACCTGTGCAGTAAAAAAGCACTCTTATAGTGGTCACTACCAAGTATGACTTACGTACATATAGCCAACAGTAACTAAGATGAATATTGTATCACTTAACGTATCATACTTCATAACAGAAGCAGGCAAAGCATACATACTGTTACATTGGCTCTGGTGATCAGCAGTAAAATATTAAAGACATAATACAATCAAGTTCAACTGTGTGCCCATACTTCTGACTTATTATCTCCTCAGAGCTGAAAATACAAACTTTGTAAAGGTAAATGATACAAAGAAAATAAAACTGAAGATATGACCAATGCATACATTCAACTGTCTCATCTTTGCAACCATTCAGTGTTCCTCTTCTTGGTGTTCCAATAAATGCTGCACAAGGTGTGCAGTGTCTTAAACGGATAATATCTGAAATGGGTAAACAAAATTATCAGCTATCTTAGTCAAAAACTTATGAAGCACCCTTAAAATAGAATTGAAAGTCTATTTTAGAGACTTTTTTGGTAATAGAGAGAAAAGAAGAGAGACAAATGCTGAGCTGATTAAACCAAAAGGAGATGCAGTATAAGAGAGGATATATTAATGACAGTGGTAAGAGTTGGATAGAAAACAGCTGGGGGAAAGGCAATTTTTCTCTGCCAGTAGAGGAAAAAAGTGGAAAATGGGCATGCAGTTTCAGTTCACTGTTGCTGGAGAAAATGCTCCATCACCACACCTTCTTTTGCCACTAAAACAAGTGCTGATGGGCGATTAAGCTGTAATATAGTGGCCTTTTCACCTGGAGTGATAGGACTCTGCTAGCCATGGTTAGTTAAGCAATATCATGAGGATATGAAGAAACTGAAAGATGGAATAGCAACTTCACAGACTAGGAAGCGTGGGTGTCCAAAACATCTGCACTTGAATTTTGTTACAAACCTTCTGTTTCCATGTTCTTGAATTCCCTTCTCTTTGTTGCGATGACGTATGAAAGGAATAGCCTTCCAAGGCCAAGCCCTCCTAGACACTGTAAACTCAAATCTTAAATCTGGTTTGGAGGAAGAAATACTAACCCATAAATAGTTACAAGTTAAAAATCAACCCCACAGGGGCTCCACTCTCTTATTTTATGCTGGTAAAAACACTCACTGCACCCCAGGGAGACCTAACAATGTTTCCTCAGTACCTACCAATGTTCTCTTCCACACCCAAAGATTTAAATGTACCCAGCAAACAGTTAGCACAAAAGCACTTTCAGTCGTATGATGAAGTCCTGGCAAAGAATTTACATTTCACTTATGGGTTATAGGCTGTCACCCTCCTCCCCCATTCAAAACCACTAAAAATGTTTCAAAAAAATCCCCAAACACCCTTTCTCTTTTGATGAAGTTTTTGCATGGAGGAGACCGACTTTTCAGGGACTCTCTCAATGAAAAGAGGCTAACAGTAACTTTGGACCGGAGCAGGAGGAGTTAACAGGCTGCAACAGTGTTGTTACAACATCACCATGTTGTTTCACAAGCAAAGCTGTCGCTAGTCTGCTAGTACAACCCACTAGCCTGAGAGAGTAAGACCAGTAACAACTCTATTTTCAGTAGTTCAGTTCTTCCATTCACACATTTCTTACTGAAAAGTATCTCAAATCCAGGATACAAAGTTCTAAACACTGGGTAGATAGTCCTACTTTTCTAACAAAATTCCTCTACAGAAAATAATTTTTAACAACAGAAGTATCACTGGAACTGATACTCTCTAAGTAGAAGCCTAACTTTAAATACCAAAAAACTCCCAAACAAGAGAAGCAAGGTAAAGACTAAAAATGATGACATTTAAGACAAAATTACTTGCTACTGTCCACCTTGCTACTTCAGAAATGTAAAGAAAATATGAAAGAAACTGTTCCTACAAATTAAAAAAATTCTTTGTTTCCCAATCAATCTGGTGATTCAAGAAAGTCCGGACCTGCAGAGTAGATCTCATTATTCAGGTGAATATATTTGGCAGGGAATCCCAAACTCGAAAGCCATCCAGATATTTGTTTATCACAATCCTGGGTGAATTACTCCTAATCAAAGTTCTTATAGTAACATTTAACGAAGGCCTAGAGGAGAAAAGAAAGGTAGTTGACTAGATGTGTCCAGTAAAAGCCTCAGCAGGAAACATAACAGAACAGCTTCACCAAACACTCTGTGCATAAAAAAGATTAAAAAAAAATACCAGGATTTGAAGTTGAAGAATTGTTTTTTCAGTTTTATCTATTTTTGGCTGAATATCAGGTTTTCAATCTGTACTGAGAATGCACAAGCAGATTACTCGCCTCCTTCTCATTTCTAATAAAACATGTTAACATCTGGCAACCCAGTTCTAATGTTATGTTCTCAGACCAACACATCTTCCAAGCACTGAATGTCAGGCATTTTGTACATTTCTCTTTTTCTAAAGGAACCAAAAGACAACATATGAATCTTTTAATGAGCTAGTTACAAGTTTCCACCACTAATCTTCTGTTCTTTTAAGCATTTAAAAATTTCATTAGGTTACGGATTGAGGATGCAGGGGAGTGGGAGGAAGGATTGTTTATTTCTCTATTTATTAACAGAATATTGTCTTCTCACACTCCAAGACATTCTAAAATACGTGATTGGAAGGTCAAAGCAACACGGTCCTCTTCTAAAGGGAACAATATGCTTGACTTAAACCTCACTAAGAGACAAGATCCACCTGAAATCAGAACTACAGTATAATTAAAGATAAACCACTAACTACACAGGCACACAAAACACTCTGTACTTCAGTCTGGAAAGATTTTTTTTCTAGATAATCAAATTTTGGACAATGAATCTGTCATTTTAAAGCAAATTAAGTTAAATCCACTAATGAAGAATAAAATGAAACTAACAGCTAGTCATCTGCTTTATAACTGAAGTCTCAAATGTACCAACGCCCAGCACAAGCCTCACACAGTACTAAAAAGTCAAACACAAATAGTTTTGTCTTTTAGAGACAAGAGTTTGGCATTATTTGAACTGCTTCAGTTTAAGAAATTAATTTTAAAATATCAAGGGCTGGCACAATGAGGGCAACTGTAAGTCTACCAGGAAGTTTCTCTTCCTTATAGAAACCATTCCAAAGGTTGATAACCAAGATAAAATGCTGTATTCTGACAAAAAGCCTTTTGGAAAGAAAAGGGTCAAAATACTGGAAGCTGCAAATTCTAACAAGATTTAAATACTGTCAAATTCATATCCCTAAATACGATGGGGAGAGAATTTCTAACTTAAGAAAGCTCAATCCATTCAGTTTCCTTGTCCCTTTCTCATTAATGGTCACCAATTTCTCACCAAGAAGAAAATAATTCTATGGGAACAAGTAGCATCAAAATCTATGAAGCATTTTATTCCAGCAGACTTGTAGAGACAATATTTGCTATACTCTAGCAAACTATTACCAACAGTTTACATAAACGCAGGATTTTTTCTTGAGGCTGATCAAATGGTATTTTCAATTAAGTTGAATAAAAAATGATATACAACTTTGTATTTGTAATCACTCAAAGAGAATACCATGTATGAAAGAATGAGGAGCTAGTATTTTCCATCATATCATTAATTATCAAAAATAAGGTGTCTCACATTCCTGCTCTACCACTGTTAACTTCTGTCCTTTCTTTCCTAACACATTAATATTACTCTCAGGGAGGTAAATCATAGGGTTCTCTCCCTTACCCCTACCACCCCAAACTGATCTCTGTTTTTCATTCCAGTGATTAAGGTCACTTCAGAGGAAAAACAAACAAACCAAAGGAAAAAACTGCAAAGGCTGGCACAGATTCCACAGTACCTTTTGAAAGCCCTCAACTCTACCACAAGCAGGAAGAAAACAGGTTGCCTGACCTTCATTGTGTTACTAAAGACTGCTTACTGGCTCTTTCTATTTTAAAAAAAATTAACTTATTTACTTTATTTTCATTTGCTTTTAATAAATGAAGCTGTAACAGTTTTAAATGAACATGTAATATGTCCTCTTTCTCCCTTCAAAAGGCAACGCCCCAACCCCTAGCTGACAGTTCTGCCACAGTCCTTGGCCACTTCAAAACCGTGCAAGATGTACAAAATTTTTGGCTCCAAGTACTAAGAAAAAGACCCGCCTCATCCACTTCCTCAGTAATTTAGCCTCTAAACTCCTCAAAACCTTGTCTCTCAGTTATAAATCAAGGCTACATAAGACACATGATCATTATATCAAACACATTTGTGTTTGTTGAATACAAATGCAAACTATCAGTAAGTTCAGTGGAAGTTGCGCCTTCTCTCTCTTTCATATTAATACAGGTAATTTAATCACGTCATCTCCAGAAGTATTCACCAGCACAGTCTATACCTGTGTATTACATACTGAAGATCCTTTAGTCTGAAAGTCTTAGCTCAGTAGATTTTGAGCAAACAATTAAGGAAAGCACTTGATCACAGAGTTTTGCATATTGTTTGAGCTAAGCTGCTTTAGCTTATTAATTAAACTCACAGAAACCTCCAAGGGAGCAGCTCAACAAGACAACATTGCCTGGCTTTTACAAGTCTATTGTTTTCTCTTTTCCCATTCTCAGAGCTTGAATACCTAGGCCTAAAAGCAAGTACAAGACATTATCAAACTCTGAGAAAAAATATTTACAACCAACTGGAATAAAAAGTATCTGCCTGCTCTTATTTTCCTGATTTAAATCATACGCATATTCGTGAGATACCAATGTTCAATGCGACAGGTTGAAAGCATTCATGGGTTTCTTTGTTTTAGCTATATGGCTGGTCTATTTAGAATAAAAATCTGCTGATAACTCAGGAACACTGGTTTCAGTAAACTTGTCCGCTATTGCTTTCTTTCTCAGAAGTGAATTCTTGCATTCCAGCTCAAAAATTGTGCAGTTGCTGTATAGCAACGTTTCCCAAAATTCTATTTATGCAAACAGATACAAAAATAAGCAAGTGAGACTCCTTGGGGCCTAATTTTGATTTTATTTATCTTTACTGACTTAAAGACTATCAATTTTAAACTTCACTTGATATTCAACTCGATTAACAAGTTTTTTAAAAAAAATTCATAGATAAAACTAACTCACCTTGGTAACGTAACTATAAATTTTGCATTGATCTTATTTTACTTTAGCATGGCTAGATGCCAAAACTAATATACCACATATCAGTACAGACTGATAACTGAAGGTTACATAAAGGACTAACAACATTTTAGTGGACAGGAGAAACATATTGTGCTCGCCACTCATCCTGTTCTCTATCGTATTTGCATTTTTCGGTTTAGAAAAATCATTGAAATTTTTATCTTCAACTATATTTCACCAAGGGCACCATTAAATACTTCAAATTCTTACTAATTACCAATAATTTTATTGTGTTTATATCCTAGAATTTGTTATGTAAGTAATATAAGCATTCATTTTACCTTTATTTTTTGATTTTTTTATTTGAAATAACACAAATAGCATCTTGTATTGCGAAGTTTAACACTGCAGAACACACATGCATCATCACTGAAATTCCAATCAACTGAAGGTTTTCCTTGCTCATCGTTGAGATTGTTGGGGGTTTTTTAGAAGATATATTAAAAATAGTTTAGAACTTTTTCATGGACAAGGTTGTCAAATAAAGAGAAAACTAGTTCCAAATTATTCAGTAAAAATACTGTTTTATGAACAGCTGGAAAAACAAAACTTTCACTGAGACCAGAAGAGCGGGTAAAGAATAGAACCAAGGAAGCTTAAACAAACACGAGCATATCCAGAGCATAATATTTTCTTATAATGTAATTACAAAGCAATTTTCTAGAGATTTTAGTGGCATGCATACATTTTCCCAATCCTATACCGCACTGGCTGAAAACGCTAGGGTGAAACTTATGGGAAGATTTTGTATTGCTACTGGCTTGTGTTTTGCGAGAAAAGGTCCTGGTGACCTCAAGCTAACGTAATTTCTGCATTGTCATCTAGAATGATTATTTTATTGAATACCTGTTTACACATACATTTTGGACAAAAAAAAAAATCTATTGCCATAGCAAAACTTTTCAAGAAGCACTTTTTATCATCATGTGTGGATGTATTTCCATTGTGGCCCACAAATAGGCAATTTTCAAGAGAAACAGAATCCTGATAACATACATGCAGTGAAGGCTAACATTCTATGTTTTTTCCTACAGCTGTCTGTGTAATTAATTACAAGAACTCTGTATTTAGTCAGATTTACATGTACAAATCTCAAGTGCCTAAAGAAAAGACCAAAGGTTATTTTGCAGAAAAAATGCAAACACAAAAACTGCTCCCATAGACATGTTTGTGAAAGCTGTTGAAATATGTCCAGTCACAATTCAGGGTTTGAAGTAACTTGATATTAAAAAATGAAAGGAGGGGAAAGGTAAATGGTGGTAGTTAAAATGTCAGCACTATGGATAAAGCAATTTTTTTTAAGTTTAAGGTGCAAACAGCTGCTATCTGTGGGTTGAGAGAAAGGTCTTAATTATCTAACACTTTGTACAGCATTTATATATTTTCCATACACTTTCAACTGAACTTCCTGGGTTCTATTTTTCACCTGCTCTTCTATTCTTAATGCAAGTTCTGTGTTTCCAGTTGTTCTAAGAACAACTTTTTATTGCTTATTTACCACATTTTTATGTTATCTGTAGCTTTAATATTTCAGTTTACTGAAGGTACTATACTGAATTTTCTAAAGCAAATCCATTCTAGTCACTTGTTCTGCACTACTTAAAACTTTCAGAATATTTCTGGCATTTTTCAGGGAAAGCTGCACAAGCTTGGGCTTTTCCTTCAAGGTTTGTTTAGGTGTTTTGTTTTTTTTCCTAAGAAAAAAAATAACGCTTTAAATTTTGCAAGCCAGATTTAAACTAATCCAGTAGTGTCAAACTAGCCACCACTTTGGACAGCAGAGTGGTTAGAAAACAAACACAGGATCTTGTCAACATTGGCTTATATTTTTCTAGAAGAAAAGGACTATATAAAAGTACCATTAGAGAACATCCACACAAAAATAGCAATCCACTTAAATTATACATGTGAAGGCTCAGACTCCTAAGTTTTACAAGTTGCCATGCATCAACTGAACAGCAGTACCTCTAAAGGTTCATGTTCACTGCCATTGGCAAAAAGAGGTGATTTGTTACAGTTCCAAAACTTTCCTTGTAGGCTGACTTAGAACTGGCTGGTCACATAACTTAAAGCTAAAGTTAATCAGAGAACTCTTGGTGAATCCGTAAAAATAAGATGTAATTAACCTAGGGCATCATATGTAGCCATATAAAATTAAGGCAGTTTAACAAGTGACTAAAACTTACTTAATGTGCCAATATATCATTTTTACAGAAATATAAATAATACTGCTATAATGGTATGGTGACAGATTACTAGTGTAAGTTATGGACTGCAAGGAGTTGCACAAACATTTCACTTATACTGAGGGTATTTAATAATCAGAAAAAGGATGCCTCCTTTAATGTCAGGCAACTTACATATTAAATGTCAACATTAATAACAATAAATTAAATTATTCTGAACTAAAACCCACTTAAAATACACGCAACAGTTTCCTTTGTACAATGCTTTTCACACTGAACGATAATGGAAGAGTTCAAGTCTTGAAATCTTGATCAGCTGGGAAAGTGTCTAGTAAAAAGACTTAGTTATTTCTTTATATTTCCTGTTTATTAAAAGAAAATACCAGACAATTCCTTTTCCTATTTTTGAAACTACATTACTAAGTTAGTAATTTAATAAATTTAGGAAAGTCATCAGAACATTATACAACTAGCAACATACAGATAAAAAAGCTCCATGAATTTCCTTGAATTTCTTCCTCAAATGACAACAGAATACCTTTAAAAAAAAAAGTGTAATCTTAGAGCTGGTATTTCTAAAATCAGAGCAATTACAACATTAGATTTACCATAGTTTATTCAGGAAGTGAGTACTACAACATTTGTCATTCCCATATCCTAAGCAAACTCATTCAATCTGCAATCGTTATTTCCCCTTTACAGAGGGAGCAACAGGAACAAGGGTGAAGCAACCTGTAGAAGGTCATTTACTAGGCTTAGAGACAGCAACACAGCACAGGTTTACAAAGTCCCACAGGGTGACTCCTTCAAGTTTCACACCCATTATTTTCCTATAGTTTTCACACAGTTTTATAAAAGATACTAAATAAATTATTGCCTCTATTTTGCAGATATGCTTGTGGAAGTCTGAACATTAAAAGAAGAGCTTTAGAAAAATGTATTTGTTAAAATTGATAAACTAAGGCACTATCCGTTTCATCTACTGCTAAATGAAGTACATTCTGTACAGTACGTTCAAATTCTTGATCCCATTTCATTTCAGTAACCCAGAAAGGCACACTATGGTTTCTCTATGCTTCTAAACTTCAAGAGCAGAATTTTTACCCCATAAAGCTCAATGCTTTGACATTTTAACTCTTTTTAGCCATGCTAAAACCAGGCTATCAAGACAACTGAACTCACTTCATTCACTTTTTACATTCTTTCTTGGTTGCTCCATTAGTAGGGGCAAAAAATTTAAGTGTACCTGAACGAAACTGAAACCAAGAAAGAGAAGAGAAGTAGCAGTTTGAAAAAGAAAACAGAAGTGCTAGATCATCCAGATCTACAAAGTGGAACACTGTAAAAATTCAAGGAAAAGCAGAACAGTTACAAGTAAAACAAGGAAAGACAAGGGCCACTGCCACAAAACCCAGTGATCTTTTCTCCTGCCTCAGTCACAATAAATCACCACCCACTCAGAGAAGCAGAGGGAAACTGACCCATTCTTTCAGAGCAATTTCTGCAGCTACTATTTAAGAACTCCCTCAGAGAAAGTATGAATAAATAATTCAGCTGGAAATACCTGTCAAGCAGCAGGATGTTTCACGCTACTGCACCCACAGCAACGCCATCCAGCCAAGTAAAATCGCACATTACCTGCCCACAGGACTGATACCACAGGACAATCTCATTTTTCAGAGAGTAAGAGAAGTTCAGGGGCTTTTATCCCCTCATCTTGGGATAAAACTCATCTGTCCCAGGGCCCTTGTGCCCAAGAATTACAACGCCGTAGCCCCAGAACCGCACAGGAAAAGGGAGTTGCGGGTCATATCCTTCATCACGCTGTCACCGGGGGTCTCTGGGAACCGTGCCACCTCCCATGGCGGGCAGCGAAGCCCTGGCGAAGCGGCGCGGGGCTCCCCTTCGCTCTCCTTTCGCCATCCCCAAGAAGAGGGGGCACCGCTGCCATCCCCCATCACCACCTCCCCCCTCCCCTCCCGCCCTCAACCACGGCTCCCTCCTCCCCCTCCCGCCGCAGCCGTGGCCCGACCTCGCCCCTCACTGCCAGCCCCCATGGGTCTCAGCTCCATCCCTGCCCTCCCCTGGCTCTCCCTGCCCCTCCCGGCCCCGCCACCGGCTCCGGAACCGCCGCACAACAGATCCCCTCAGCTGCTGCCACAGCGCCTTCTCCCCCCCGCGCCGCTCCCCGGAGCGCACACAGCCCCGGAGAACGGCTCCTCCCGGCTCCGGGCCGCCCTGGCTCTGCCGCAAGCTCCTCACCTGCATGGACGCCATGATGGATCCCCCCCCACCCCTCTGTGCCGCCGGCCCGGGCCCAGCGAGACGCAGCACCGCCCGCCTCGCCTCGCCCCGCCCCGCTCACGTGACCGCGCCCCAGGCGGGCGGGCGGGCGGCTGCGCATGCGCGAGGGCGGGAGAGGGGAGCGAGCG